>CM060919.1:230421891-231001891 GCA_030737875.1 Allium sativum
CGACCGCCGTAGGCTATCTGCAGCCCTGCAAATTACGCTAGCAGTCGTACGAAATGGCAACTCATCCTGAATAACTATGTTTGACTAACTCTATCTCGAATAACTATATCCTTATATACTAATGTCCTCAGAACTATTACGTTATAATACTTAGTAAAATAACTTATAACCATATATAATTTCCACTCAATTCCCCTTTCAAAACATTCGTTGTACTATCATGAACCTCTTTTACGATCACCACTAATATCATCTTCAGATAATCCCGATATTGTTCAAGTTGGGGTATTTTAATTACCTCTCAGACCTTGATCAAACAACGTTCTTATCCTCAGATAAATAGAAGTTGTAACCAAAACCCAATATCTCATTTCAGTCTCAAAACAATTTCCACCATAACTTGAATTTGGTTATACAACCCTATAACCCATTTCATTAACTAGATTTACTTATTTCCAATCTCCTTCCAAATTTATTCGACCATTTCCCCCTTTGGAAATCTTATTTCAAATTCCCTTTATTACTTGATCTCATTTTCAAGTAACGTTAACTTAATATTAACGCTTTTCCCTTTTGTAAATCTCATTTATATCCCTGGTTTATCATAAAACCTTTTTGATCTAAATTTCCCTTCACTTAATTCGAATAATCAAGTAACACTTATATCAAGCTATTCTATTCGCTTGGAATTCCTTCCATAACTTCGTTATAATAAATTTTGGGTTTTAAATATAAAATCTCGTACATAAACTCCTTTCACCATTCCATCTGATTTCATTTCACTTCGATCACCTTTGAAAAGTAATCTTCTACATTATTATTAATTAAATAATAATTTACTTCGATTGTCAACTACTGCAGTAGTTAAGTCTTTATTAACTAAAATGAATAGTAAACCCTTTTAAAACCCTTATCTAAATTTAAACAATATTTGTTAGCTATTTTAAATCAAAACACATTAATTCGATAATCACTTCCAATTCAAAACGGTAGATTAAATTCACTTAAAACGCGGTTATTCCACTAACTGATTCCAATTAATTCTCACTTTAAATTAATTAAAAATATAATTAATTTAAATAAATTCCATTAATTTGTTTCTTGATCAAATAATTATCCAAGCTTAACCATTCGGTTTATTTCTTATCCTCGTACTTATAGATCTGATCAATATCAGGATTTACTTTATAAAATAACTAAATAATAGATCAAAGTCTAAATAAATAAAATATTTATTTATTTATTTCTCTTTATAGAACTTTTATTCAAAATAACACATTTCAAAATCCATCTCTAGTTATAAAATAAATTTTGTAATTTCATCTATATCGCCTCACCTGACGGTGAATCAATATTTATAAAACGATTGGTTTTATAGGCCATATGCTGCCAAATACTCAACCAATATCACCCATTGGTTTAAACTAACAGATGTTGAACATTCAATAATCAACCATCAAATCAATCACCCCAAACAGGACAGTTCATATTTGATAATATGAAAATAAATATATATATATTTGAGGAATCCGGTTGGACCCCTCCAACCTGTTCGTCCCTGTATTCAAAATGGTTATCACAAACCAAATCATTCAGTTTCATTTAACTGATAACAATAAATAACGGCCATTTAACATCAACCACAAGAAATACAAACAATTCAACAATTTAAACACGTTTATAAAATAAACGTGACCAACCAAGGTGAGTTACCTTTATTGGAACCAATCGTTAAAAATAACGATTTGGTATTTCACTGAAATTAAACGACAGTTTAATTTCATCGATTAAATCAACAACTAAATATATACTAGCAACCAGTCAATCATTGGCAAACAGAACACACAAGATAAAAACCCAATTTATATCAAATATAAATGGGAAAACTGAGTGAGTTTAACTCACCTTGATTTGTCCGTTGCCGAAACAGTTTATTTTAATTAAATTAAACTGGTGTTTAATTTAATTAAAAACTCCGTTAGCTACCAACTCTGATCAACCCGTCTCATAACGAAACACTTGTCCGCATGGTTCCATCGTTCCTTGTTTGATTTAACTCCGTTGCTGCATGCCATAGTTATGATTTTAAATACGATATACAACAATTAAAATTTATTATTTAAACTTAAATAATATTTTGATTCCAAACTTTTAATTTACATTAGATATTCTCGCCATGTTCATATAGGTTAGTCACTTAAAGTCTTTGGATTTGGCAAAGTAATATACACGGTCTCCTTTCATTCATTTGCCACGTCCGTTATAAATGATTAAAGTAAAATATACCTAGGCATGTTTTCATACACTGGTCACATCTAAAGTTGGCAAAATTGGGCACGTTTATAAGTATACGCGGACACCATCTACTGTTAATTTCACTATGCATTTTATAATCAGTACAATTTAATTAGGCAATATTAACTCACGGTTAGGCTTATATATTCAATTTGGTACGTGCCACTTTCCAGGCTACCGTATATTGAATTAAGCACCTTTAATCTTCCTACCATCCTACCAGTCACGTGTTACGTATACACTACAAATGGGCACAATGAAACATTGTCTAGGCATAGTATTTAACGTTATTAATTTTATTAACTAAACTTGATTAATAAACTAGGATTAGGCGCATACCAATGGTTTAGATACACTACACGGTCACCATATAAACATATACATCCATGCTTAAGTTTTAAGTTTAAATATAATTAGGCAAAATAAACATGGATTAGGTAAGAATAAAAGGGATTAGGCATTTTAGAACATGATTAGTCATATATAATAAAGATTAGACACGAGATGTTACCACGCCAACTACTGCTGTTCTTCCACCTTCTTCATGTTCGAAACTCCAAAGTCCTTCTGTTCTTCTCACTCAACAACCATATTTCTCCCTACCTCCTATGTTTTGAAACTGTGCTCTTTCTCCCATCACTTCTGTTTAGTTCCTACACTCCACCATTGAAACCGTCCTCACTTCCAGACTTCATTTCTTCACACAACGTCATGACCAACTGTCACTTCAATGCTCCACCATTCACCTTCCCATCGGCCGCCTGCTAGTTGCTACCACCAGCGAACCCACTTCCCGGCCGATTCTTCCAACAAACCCCATCAACTAGTGCGCCAGCTTTTGAATGCAAATGACGGAAAGGCCTGCAAGCTTCTTCCCGTATGCCTTTCAACGTCAGCTTGTGCTCCCCTTTAAACCGTACGGTCTCCCCTAACGCCAGATCTGAAGCAACCATGTTGAGGCCCCACTGACCTGCTGCTGCACCGTCTCGGCACCGTACTCCGACGCCAACTGCCTCTTCAAACTGCATAGCTGCATCACTTCGAACTCTATTGTGCTTCTAGCGCCAAAAGTCCATGTTGTTTCATTGTGATTGAAAGTCTGAGAAGGTCCAGTTGATTGAAGGGGAGGTCCTTGTTTCGTTGGTTTGTGGTTTGCAAAAGTAAAGAGAAAATCAGGTTAATATATATACAGCTAAATTTCCGTGGAGCGCACGTTTTGTTTATAGGCTTTATAGAGTAGCTGTACAGTGTAGCTTCCAAGATAAACGTGGTCAGCAAGGTAAAGATATATTTGCTCCCAAGGAAACGAAAACCGTGGAACGCAAGAAAAATAAAATAAAGGCTACTGGGGAAGGTTTATTCGGTTATATAATACGCACATCTACCACTCACTGACGTTTAAATCTCATATGATCATACATGAAATTCAAAAACAATGTAAATGGATACACAGTCATGGTTAAATGTCGCGGTCCCAATAAAACAATTCCTGTTTACTGATAAAAAAATTAATCTTGGTGTAAAAAGGTATTCCGGACCCAATGGGACATGTTTCGTCGAAATCCAAGGTCATATGAAAAATTTTCCTTTATAAAACCAGAAATAAACACGCGTTTTATTTTTCCACGGTCACTAGATAAACCCGATCAACTTGAAACTTTGAAATCCTACAATAATTTGTTGATACGAACCCAACGACACTAGTCTCATCGCATTCTGAGACTGTTTTCCCGATAGGCTATTTTTACCGCGTACCGCAATACCCTTCTGAACACCAAATTTGTCGGTCTCTAAAAATAACAAACTATATACCTATCCTGACCCTAATCGACGATACGAACTCAACGGAATTGGTTTCGTGGCCTAATTCGATCGTCTGCTCAAGTTACACTCCAATACCCCTTTATTTATTTAAATACGCGCTATAGAAAATAATTGGGCGTTTTCGGCTACCGTGGCCACATACGACCTCGGTTTGCCACGCCATTTAACACTGTGCAATAATTTAACGTTACTGTCCCAATGAAACTGATTTCGTCGAAATACGGGATCGTTTGCAAAATGGTCATTTTAAAGGCCAATATTTAAATAACGATTTCCATAGCGATTATTTCAAATTTGGTTTTGGCCATAACTTACTATTTATAATACGAAATCTGAATTTTTCTCTTTCATATGAAAATTATCGTCAATACGATTCCAACGTGTCTTGTTTCACAGAAATCCGACTTATATCGAATCCTGTATACTCAATTGAAATTCGAAATTCAATATTGCGAATTGTCGCGCCATTTCGAGCTCGTTTTATATTATAAATAAAATTAACGTTAAAAAATCGTTTTTAATAACGAATTAAATATTAAATTCCATTAATATTCCCAAATAAATATTTAAAATAATAAATTAGATTAAATATTTGACTACCAAAAACACGGGTCGTTACATGATTATTGCAACGTCTTGAAGTGCAGCAGGGCTGGAGGGTCCCACGTGATCCGTGCAGTGGTCAGTTTGGGAACTCAATGGGGCTAATGTAGATAGGACTTTGGTGAAACTTCGAATGCTCCAATTGACAGTTCATGTTCATATACTGGTTCGTGTAATTGTACAGTAAGAGAGAAAATATTCATTTATTTATTGTGAATAGTGCATGATAAAGTATTCCTATGTTGTGTCATCTGTTTGATATGAGGTGGCATACGAAAATTTGTAACTGAATAATTGTATAATATTACGTGATACCGTGTTCGATTGAACTGCCTGTACCTGCATGATCCGTAAATTAAATCGAAACTGTTATCGTTGACTAATGTAAAGTTTTAGCTTCCACCTGCATGGGTTCCAGATCAACGTCTGTATCTGCTTACTACTAACTTGCTTTGTATTGTTTCCACCTTAATATATACTAACTGACCCTGTTTAGTTAATATGATTTTTATCTACACTTTGCCTAACTCCGTACAAACATTCATTTATGCTATGCGATTCTGAATATCTACTTCACTACTACATGTTTGCGGCTAACATGTATGAGATTGCTTTTTGTATTAAACCAGAATATTATGTAGTTTTAACACTGTATGTATTTTGGATATTATGTAGTGAATTTAAGTTAAAACAAATAACTGCAAGGTCAAGTAACCAAATACTATACAATATTTTCAGTGCAACCTTATAGCAACAACCCGTGTGCATAGCACGGGTTCGCACTAGTCTTAAATCTATTCTCCATGCTTGTTAGATTTTTTTAATGTTCTGACATAGAATTGATTCAGAAATGGTTATGGGAGTGCAATTTCATGTTTTATATTGGGTTCATATAATATTAAATCCCTACTGAAAGTAAAAGGATTTTGTATATATTTTAAATTCTTTATAACCATGCTTTGTTCACTTTGTATTAAATAATGTTGTGTAAATATTTCCAATAAGAATAAACTAAATAGTATACTATCTTATTTCGTATATTTGATACCAATAAACTATTATTCATCGATAACAAAAGGAGAAAATAAATTTAACAGCAAGATCCGCAATCTCAGACATGATAAAGACATACATTATCACAAAATGTAAAATAAATTTTAATTAAAAATTTCAAAATAAACTTCATTAAAGATTTAGTCGTAGAAAACAGCATGTGTTCAGTCATGAAAAAAAACCCAAACTAAAGAACAACAGAAATATACATACTATTAATAAAACAACATAAGTTGTTACAGTACGATAAATAGAACGATAGTGTTTACACCATTAAATAATGGAGGTAGACTGGTTTGATTTTCTAGGATAACATGATGAGAATTAGATGTGATCGTATCTATTTGGCCAATATCATATTAGAATGTAAACATATGCATAACATTATACATCTTAAAAAAACATGATGATGAGATTTGTATCTAAGGCATGCAGTAGAAATGCAAACCAGAATAACTTTGACTCTGCGTTGGTAACAACAATTTTACCAATAACCAAATACACCATAGAAGAAAATGATAGGATTGAACATGAGATAAAAAGAAACCACACATAACAAAATATGATATTATACCTTCTAAAAAAATGTATTAACTTAGCTATGTTAAGGAATCACATCACTCCAAATTTGTAAACATATCAAATCAACAACGTATACATTAAAATTGTGAATTTGCTAAATATTGTTACATCATTACTAAAGATAAAAACGAAAAGCTTTGCCCAAAAAAATGAAATGTTTGACATTAGCGGATGAAGAAATTTATAGTTTATTATTTATATGAGTATATATGCACGTCCAGGTGGATCTGCATTTGATTGTCGAGCCATATTTTATAGTATAGCTATTTAAAAACATGACAATAAAATCGACGAAATGATCGCTTATCATATCAACACATTCAGATATAGCCAACACACTTGAATTGCCTCATAAATTTGTTCAACATACACGAATAGTCAAATCCAACTTATAACAAACAATAATGTTTTATGTACCAATTTTAGTTTAAACCGATTATTTTGTTAACTTCTTTGTTCATGAGCTTATGTCAAGTTAATTTGTCGATGCTTTCTCTACATATTTTGATATTATATTAATACTCGGTGTAAATACATTTATTGTGTAGTTAAACATTTAAATAAATTATAATCATGTGAATGTGTTAACGTTTCATTTTCTAACTTATTAGGTTTTATATTGTCCCTGCTATGATCAACGCTTTGAATTTCAGAGCTTTCATCTAATAGTATGATCTACATTGATTATGTTATTTGTATATAATGAAGAGTATTTATAGCTTTTTATATCAAAGTGGAAATCTATATGTAAAATTACTTTTTGAAAGAAGCTCCTTGTCCTTGATATTAGATTTATCATTTCGATGGTCTTTAGTTTTTTTCCTTCCTTGTCCACCACCATTCATATTTCAAGCCTTTACCCTTCAACTGTTGCTTCCTACAAACAAAATTCTCAAAAGAAGGCATTAATCCGAAAAGCAAAATTCATATATAATTCTGTATGTTAGGAAGCAGTTGTTAACATGCCTGATGTTTTATTAGAAAAAAAAATTAAATATAAATATATAAGAATCTTCCATCATATAATAACGAAGCGCACACTTTAGTATTTAGGCATGTCCGTTGAAAATGTGCAAAATCGTTTTTTTATTTGTAGCACAATTCATGTAAATTCATGAACTTTCAAAGGATTTACAGTCGATGTTTATTTTAGAAAAAAATTGGTATTCCATTCTAATTATAAAACTTTTACACTTCTTCTCACCTATGAATCCATTCTTCCATGTCTATCAACCACCTAACACTATGCATAATAGCCTGGAGTTGTAGGTATATACGCAGGATGCTTGCTTACATACTCAAGGACAGAACCAAGGGGGGGTAAGTAGGGGCCATCCCCCCCCCCCCCCCCTCCGATTTTAAAACATTAAAAAAAAGTACCCTGTTAATACAAAAATGACATTTTTAAAGGCATTTTTATTAGTATTTACACAATATTTTTGTCAAAAACTTAATAATATGAGACATTATAGGTTGAAATTAAGATAAATTCAGGGTAAACTGATATATAAAAAAAAAAAAAAAAAAAAAAAAAAATGGGTCCCCCCTTCGAATCGGCCCCCCGCTGAGCCAATTCCTGGCTCCGTCCCTGTACATACTGATTCGTTATCTTATCTTGCCACCTTTTCACAAATCCAACGCAATTTATGGGAAGTCATGTGTTTCTCCCGCTTCCTCACTTAAGTGGAAAATAAAGATGCATCAACAAAAATAATAATGGAACCAAGGCAGCACATGTCATGCATAATAGGTGCCAATTTTCTGAAATAACCAAAAAAGAAAGGAGATTAAGTTTGGATATAGAGTTTAATTGCTGCCTTAGGTAGCGTGCAGTCATGTATATAACATTACTGAATATAAACTTCCTCATTTACGCTAAATAATGTGTTATCGAAAGAATAGTTTTACATATTTATGTTGTGGCTAGTTCGTTTGTACTGAAAGAATTGCTTGGTTAAAAGATGAAGCTGAGGAATACACGGTAATGATTTGGATCCTGCAAAACTTTGAGATGCGCAGGTTAAAAGTATTTCACTTGATCAAGTCTTAGAATATCTGCACGGTTTGAGTGAATGTTGACTATTTTGTTCAGCGTCTACAAAGAATGCTACCTACTGACCTGTTTGAGTCAGCATGTTTTAAATGATAGGAAAAATTGTAGCTTATCAATCATTATAATATTGAATAAACAAATTAATTCAACAGACCATTGAATATATTTTTATTGGAACATAATTATAATATTGTGCTCGCATGAAGTAGAAAAAAAAAATGTAGAATATCATCCAGGTTAAGATGAAAAGGGACATAAATTAATTTACAATGCAAAAATAAAATAAAATAATAATGCTTGATACAAATGCCTCTGTGATATTACAGGCTTCCCAATTGCAGTTGGCATGCTCAGCCCAGCAAGCTGCAGATACATAGAACATCTCCTTGCATCACAACTATGATAGATGGTAAGAATAACATGTATATGCAGCGCACCCAATCACGCAACAACATTGAACCTCGCTCCGACTTTCATCCATTATTCTTTGGGTCTCTTCATTGCTACTTGCAGTTTCGGTCCTACTCTTCCTAGCATCACTGCTACTGTCGGATTATAGTGCATCAATAGCATCTCCTTGGCTTGAAGCATCACTAGTACTACTTCCTGCACAGCAACATCCTCTGAAGCTTTACTGCTTGTCTCGGCCATTTGTTCTCATGCATGACCACTCATTGTCAACATTTCATTACATGGCTTCAGCACATTGCTCAACTGTTCTGCTCGCTTCCTTCAATAGAACCACTCTCCATTATAGAATTGTATCATTTTTTGGTTTGTTCTTGCAATTAATCAATTACTCTCCGGTTTAGGAATTGACTTCACCACTGTAACAAAAAATCAGCTGAAGGGGGGACAAAATTGTACATATATACTTACTCAATAAAGATAAATCAAATCATGTTAATATATTCAAAGCTAATAAAGTGTATATATGGATGAATAAAGTTAGCACTAAATTTTTTACCTCAAAACCAATTTCTCAAAAAAATTGAGTTATTTCAGACAACAAAATGCTCAAATATACTACACTAAGTACTAACTAAGGTAAGCACAGTGTCCAATTCTGACTTCTTCCTAATGGCATGGTGATACTGTTACCATCTCATTTTATCTCTTGACCCTTACTAAATAGAAATAATTTTTTTGAAGTAAAGAATAATTGACACTATATTTTCACCCATAATTTTAAATTTAATAGTTCTAGTCCTATTTTATATATTATTGGCGCCAACAATTATTTTACTCATACAAACATTTTTCATTTGATGTTATAAACAAATTATATATGTACAAAACAATTCTATAGGCTGGTCATTAAAATAAATAACTTGATTTATTATATTGATTAACAATTAATCACATGAGAGTTCATTCAGCATCACGACATTTGCGCGTAAACGACATTATGAGCAATTCAGAAATCATTTGTCTAGGATTGTTTTTTATTTGTAGGCAACTATAAGAGTTGCCAGTACAACACAATGATAAATAGCCATAATTCACATCTCAGTGGACAAAAAAAAACGTTAATTTGAGGGAAATATGACCACCAAAATATGATCTTGCATATCTAAAACGATTGTTATCTTGCTGAATCTGCGGTTGGCATTGAAGGCATCTTCATAACCCCTATTATTGTGCATCCAAGGTTTGAACATTTTTCTAACAATTCCTCTTTTTGTATAATATTGCACGATTGTCGTAGATCTTAGTTGTAAAAGATGGGCTTCCAACATGAAATATAACTGAAATAATATTATTAACCATGTGTCAAATAACTGAAGATACCGAAAGGAAATAGACATGTAAGTTAAAGTTTTAAGGTACCTCTTATTTTTATTGATCTGTAGCACGTGGACGCATTTTCCTTTTTATTTTTAACCTGTTTTGGTTTATTGCCCAATAATGTTTAGCGGCTTAGCAACATGGGTGAAAGAGGATTTGACAGAAACTTTGAAGATGGAGTAGATAAAATGACGGTTATGAAGAAGACAGGAAGCGAAAAACACTGAAGTAGAATATTGCAAAGTACCTGCATTGGAATTAACAGACACACAGTTTTTCCCATTGAACAATTTATATTCCTTTCAGAAAATCTCCCCGCTACATAAGTCACCATAATAAGTAACAACGATGATACTGTGATAGAAAACTGAAATAATGAATTAGAATTAATGAAAAATCAATGAAATGATATGGTAATAAAAAAATGAATAAACTAACACACAAAAATTTGCAAAACAGATTAAAGAATTCAAACATATTAAAACTTAACTTTAATCAAAACAGTAGTCCATACCATGTTAGTGGATACCACCAGTGGTACCATTTATTCACATTTCGCCATGGTTGTGAACCATGATCTTTGCTAAATAATTAACTTACCAAATAAGGATTTACCGATTAAAAGGAGGCAGCAATGTTTTTTTTTCCATCAGCAATGAGGATGCAACATGTATCGTAACTCGCCACCACTTAAACAGTGAATGCAGATATCTACACATTAGGGGAAAAAACAATAGACTACGATCTGTTACTACCTCTATCTTTATGTGATCATATTTTTCCAAATGTTAACTCTAAAAAGATCTTCAAGTCAGACTATAGTGGATACTCGGTAGTATCAGGCTGAAGCATATAATGAAACAGTATAAGCAATATTAAGTGGAAAAAACAACACAATATACACGAAAGAGTTAAAATTTTACATTTATACCTAATAATATAAAAGCGGATCAAATTAGCAGAAGCAGTTAGTTTTCAACATTGAACTGTTATTTATTTTCATATCCTTGTATGGTAGTTTAATCATGCAAACCAAGCATAATATGGTAAGAATTATCATGTTGATTCTATACTAAGAAACATGGGTATTGCCAAATGAATGAAATAAGCATTACGAAGCATCCCTTTTTACATAAAATAAACAAATTGGCTGAAAAGCACAATTAATTCACAATAAATTGAATCATGTATATAATGGAAAAAGGTAATTAGTAGGAAAAGATGATTGATAGTCCAACATTGAATTATATAATATCTTATCTCTTTAGATGTCATCTTATTATTATTGACCAATTTATTAGTGAGTACATCATTGTTCCTACTAATCAGAATTGACTGAAAAGGATAATTAATTCACATTAAATTGGATCCTAAATGCACGATCAACAAACAACTCACAAATATTTGATAGGCAACCATGAACTATATAATATATTTCCACTTTGGTCCTCTTTGTAGTTGTAACCAACTTTCTATTAATTAGTGTACTCTTTGTGAAAATGTTAAGTCGGATCTTCCCAACTTTTATGCACATTTACTTTTGAATGTGAAATACATGCATAATATGCTTCTAAATTATACATTGTTGTTATATGCAAACACAGAGGTTTTAGCTTGTATATGAGTAGCATGAAGATAGTCGAAACAATATATACCTTTGTAGTATAAAAGATTAAAATATATAAGTGAAGATAGTCGAAACAATTAGAATATGTTTATAATTTAAAAGCGGACTCAAATTATTGTCTATATTATAAATAATAAATTAAAACCAACCTTATTCTTCGCAATAACTCTATTTAAGCTTCATTTCTGAAAATGTTGCACCAATTTATAAGGTTCTTACAAAAACACGAAGACTAAATGTTCATATGTTTATCACATTGATAAGCTTGATATAATAGCACAGAATAATTATCTCAAGGAAGTTGCGACTATATTTTTTTAAATAACCTAAAAATTAACCTTTATGTCAAACTTAATTATATAGGGTACGGAAAATGACATAGATATTTCAAAACCATGGTTTGTATTAAGAATTATATCAAAACTTTACCACCTAAAATACATTGTAATAAGATTTTGCTGTTCGAATATAGGGTTTAGTTTTGAAGGGCATTGGAAAAAAAAATCAGTATCTTACACGTTCCTGAATCAAAAAACCAAAAAGCAATTCAAATATTCATGTATGGTATTCCTCTTATTTAGTAAATGAATTTTTAGTGTAGCAATCTCTAACTAAACCGTAGTACCTCACGAAGGCATATTTATTCCATGTAAATACATCATCCATATGAAGTTAAGTCACACGAAAACACATAGGTCTATCTCAATCTATATATGAATCTGCATACTTGTCAAAAGTATTACAATCATAAAAGTTGGGAATTTCTCTAGAACAAACTAAATATGTTAAAATGCTCACCTCTGTGGAAATAATGGCTCGGAGATGGTAGCTGAAAGTAATAAACTTGATTCAACTCATAAGTTGCATGGTTATATCCCTTTTTCTCTAAGAACAATGATCCTGCAGTTGTCCAAGTTCACACTTTTAGTTAGCTATATTTACGTATCTTTAAACATTATGATACACTGATATTCTTCGACTTCACAATTTTGATTGCCATCCAAAATAGAGCAGTGTTTTAATGTCAATGCAAACACAACTCAAAACAGTTGGTTCTAAAAGGATATTATGAACCATTTTGGAATTATCTAAAATTTAGCCACTAAGACAAATGTAATTAAAACTATTTGTGATCAACAGAGAAGTCAGACCGATGTCCCGTGTTTGGATAAGAAAAACAAATTCAATCAAAATATCCAAATATACTAAAATCTTCAGAAAAACATTATATCATATAGAAGAATATTTAGACATATTTTATTACTTACGCGTTGGTTAAGGGCTGTATGAGTTAAATACTACATGAAAAGAACGTATTTAAATCTAGATGCATAAAAGCAACAAAAAAAAAACACTCCAACCTAATCTTTTTCATTTTTGAGTTATAAGTGTCCATAGATATAAATTGGTGGATATGTGCACCTGTTATTCATGTAATATATGGCATACTATAAAGACTTTTAGTGTCATTTGAACAAATAATTTCGAGGATCAACAAAGATAGTTCATAAAACCCAAGTGTCAAGAATCTCATATTTGTCCCTTCTATACAGTAAGATCAAAATACCCACATATTATTTTTCTTTGACTTTTATAGTATGGCGGGATAGATTCTAATCCTAATATGGAGATGACAGAGACGCTCTGCCATGCCATTGGTGAACGTGTTAGTAGAAATTATACATTTTTATCGACCCTATTCACATGTGAGTAGTGCATATAACATATTGTAAATAAATAAATAAATAAATAAATAAAACATAGTACAAAATATCCAAATGAACAACAGGTAAATAGAAGCTAGTAAAAATTTGCCAAGTTACCTTTCAGCTCTCGAGTTACGTTTCTCCTAAAAAATTTGAACCTGCAATCAAAATTTCTATCCTTTTGCTTCTCCATCTTAGATATCAGAGTTGGAGGTTTGGCTCTCAGAGTCATCGTTTTGTGCGATATGGTTGCAATACAAACAAACATAAATACTTAACGATCAATGAAAAAAATATAAACACAATATTATATTGTTAGCAGTATACTGAATATACTTGAAATCAAACCATAAGTTGGCGATGTTAATCTTCTATGCAATATAAGACATACATATTATATTTCTTTTAATGATTAGTAACCATATTGATGTAAATGTTTTGTTAATGTTTGTTCTTTAAGCTTTTGATAATGCATCCCATGCTTCATAAAAAGATATGCTTTTAATTTGCATTTTCTTCTTTACTATAAACTCATTCAACCTCTAACAATATAACAGAGGATTAATTGCAGCACTTTATATAATGTGTGATAAAAAGAATTATGCATAATACATGCATAGTCGTTAAAGAAGATTAGTTTGCCATACCTGGAAAATATACCGATTTCACAACAATTCAGTGATAATTAAGGAATACGATCACATCTTTAAGATCCCATTTTCTGTTTTGAAACAGAATATGAACAGCGTTAAACAATTCACCATCTGTTAGCCTAAAGTTCAACTAAAAAATTAAATCCTTAAATAAAATAAATTGAGAAAACAAATTGCAGGCATTTAGGTATGTAGTAAATAGAACTGAAAAGAGGGAGCCTTCTTTATGGTTCAAAATAAATCAAATAGCCTTATCAAAATATTTCGTTTGCAATCAGGAAACTAAGTTTTAAATACCTTAAATCATTGCCAAACCTTATCAAAATAGATCAGATAGCCTCCTTCATGGTTCAAAGTAGTAAGAGTCGAGGGTCATCAGATCTCTTGCAATCAATTTAAAAAATCCACTATAAAAAACATAAGAAAAAAAAAATCAAAATTAAACTTCGAAAAGAGTAAACTTGTAAATAGCAGTAGAACACAGAATCTGAGTACTTACAGCCACTGCCAAAATTTCAAATTTATAATAGAAAGTAGAAACCAAATGCAATCTTAGATTGATATACTTCCATTATTCTTTGTATACTCAGTACCATATGAAGTACCATTCAAAATTAATAACCTAAAAAACCACATTAAATATCAAAACAACATTCAATGCACATTATAATAGAAGTAAAAAAAAGAAAATAAAGTCATTATACAACATAACATGCATACATTACAGATAACACCCTATTAATTATACTGTAACAGATTTTGAACCTGGACCTAAATCTCTTATCAAGCAACCTCCTTCTCAACTGCTCGCACATTTGCTAGTCTACATATATTAAATTCACGTTATGTCTTCTCTACGCAAACCAAATTCACATAACAAATAGTGTTTCTACAGATAATATTTATTAAAATCAACCAAATATAAACAAAAATAGAATTGATTCAGACAGAATAAATGTGCAACCATCTCCTCGTCTGTTCACTGTGTAAGGCTGCATAACAATTAAGCGATAAGCACTTAAACGCACCTTTTTAGCCAAACAGTACAATAAGACTTTTGCACTGTTCACTGTGTAAGGCTGCATAACAATTAACACTATATCATATCAGAAATGCTTTTAAACCTCAATCATCATAAATTTAAATAAACTAAAAATATATTTTAAAAACGAATCAGTATGTCTCAACACTTAAAGAGTTATACGGAAACTGCAAATAATCACTAAATTGTTGGCTAATACACTGATGATTAATTTTGGATAAAGATATCTACAATTACATAGTGTTCTATGCACCAAAATTACAAAATAGAATCAGTAAGTCTCAACACTTATAAAGTTATACGAAAAACGCAAATAATCACTAAATTGTTGGCTAATACACTGATGATTAATTTTGGATAAAGATGTCTGCAATTACAAAATAGAATCAGTTTGAGTCAGGAAAACACGGATATTTGCATCGTGCATGCTAATCAATGAAATTTGATCAATTATCGAGAGATAAGAAAAGAAGTATCAGAAATCGCCCAATTCAATAGTTGATTAAAATTAAATATTACCTGAATCCGAGAGCGATCAAAAAACTTCTGAAGATCATGAACCCGAACGACATCCTGGTATACATACCGCCGAATCTGAAGCAATTTATGAAACTTATGCCTCAAATCGACGTTCAAACAATGCGAGCACAGGCACAAATCGCGTTCTAAGCAGTAGATGTACCTTGACGTTTTAACCAACCTTCACGTTGACCGATTGTTGCCGTAGGTGGATGAATCGGTGGGATATGGCGGCGGAACCGGCCGTAGATTGTTGAGACGGAGGTCTTTTGTGGACAATGGAAAAGGCGATGTCTTTTTGGAAAATGGAGGCAGCAGAAGTAATGGAAAGCTTTGGGCGACTGGAGAATTAGGTGAAGGGGCAAGGGCATTTTGGGAATTTCAAAAAGACGTCAAGTAAAATAGTACAATGAATTTACCTTATTAGGGCATTCCCAGCAATGGCGCGAGAGAGCGAAATGGGGAAGAATTGGGGAGGGACGCTCTCCAGCAGCGTGAGGACGAGCGTGGGGGGAGGATTGAAACGGGGAGAATCGCCATTTCAGAATTTTGAGCGGCGATGGGGAAGAAAACCGTTTAGCGATTTTCTTTGTATAATAACATCCGTAAACGGATTTCTGAAAACCTTTTATCCCTTAAACGGTTTTCAGAAAACCGTTTAAGGATATTGTTCATTAAAAAAAAAAAAATACCCAGCGTCTCCCCACCGACTGCTGGATCGGTGGGGAGAATTCACGCTCCTAAATGTAAATCCACGCTCAAAATCGTGTGAGCTGCTGGGAGTGCTCTTAGTAGTAGAGATTTATATGCTGATTCTAAATGGACTAATATTAACAGAAAATTGATGAAAGTATGCATCATCATAAGTGTAAGCTGTATAATTAAAGAAATCCAAAAGGATATTACAATTTACTCATATGATAAAGGTTTGCTTATTTCTGCAGATGACAAAGTGAGGACTGTTTTGTCAAATGCTTTTACTTAATATAAACAACAAATTCTAATGCATTTCTGAATGCAGTAAAACATTAATAGCTCTTCCACTCATATTTCAACCTTCCATAAGTTGCAGTAAAACTGCATGTTGTAGTTGCTATGAATATTATCTAACATAGAAAGATGATTAATGCAATGTAATTGCAACATCGAATATCATGTTCTTATGGCAAACTAATATGGTATATCACATACCAAGTCCAAAATGCACCTTCGGACAAACTAACCGTTACGACTATAATACCAGTATTTTTTTTACAAAATGATTCTAATATATAACCAAGTAAAAATGTACATAAAATTGTCATGAACTGTTGTTTAGCTCCTGTATTTCTGAATACCGAACTATTTGAAGGAGGAAAACGATTAGCCTTTCAAAAAGAGAGACCAAGTATTCGATATATAATTTAATTGTCTTTTAACACTATGCATCGATGACCGTATTTTCCTTTTATTCTTTACTTATTCTAAAAGAGGTTTTTGGAATCTATGAATTAAAAAAAAAAAAAACAAAGGCACCCAATAGCAGGTGATAATTAAAGAAAATAAGTTTATGAGAAGTTTCAAACTTAGATCAACAATTTAACCATACAAAGACTACATACTAATCCTCTAGTCTCACAAATAGTATTTATTAAAATATTAATTTTTTCGTAACTGACGTTTAAGTTTTTATGGAAGCAAAACTACTTATGCATGTCTAAAGACAAACACAGGGCTATAGTTATCAAATGAAAATGGTAAAAATTAACCACTGTTTAATTGTAGTATAACTTAGACATTTGTAATCATAATATTTATTGTTTATAACTCCTTATTTTGGTGTCGGGTTATATAAATGGAAGAGAATGGATGGTTTATATTTGTAAATTTACCATATATAAATAATGAATAATAGTTAACTCGGATAGAAATTATGTTGAGGAAACAAATATCGAAGTATGCCCCCCATAGACATAAATTTTCATGATTCCAAAAATAATAGTCCGACAGATATGCAGCAAAAATAATAGTCAAAAAAATATCAAAGTATGTCCCAGGAAATCAATCCATTATAAAATAATAGTCCAAAAATAATACTTCAATCAACATACGTAATAAACCTCCTAATTCTAGAACAGGTAATGGCTTACCTATTCAGGGAAGACATCAACATCTACCAAAATCTTTTCTATGCAAGAAAAAGCACCAAGCCCCTGTATTTTGATTTTCATACCATTAGATAACATTTTAATATTCCTACTAACGTAAAACAACCTGCATCTGCATATAATTTCATTTTCATGATTATTTCAAAAAGTATGGAATATAAGAACATGATCTTATAATAACAATTGGACTTAAAACACGATCCTAAAAGATAATTTGAAGTATTGAACTTTCACCTAAATTTATAGCCTTATGTGGTGCCATATATAAGCTAATTGCACACAATAAATCACAAAAAAAAGACATTAGTCTCTAAGATTTTTCTGCAATAATGAAGTTATGCCCTCCTTCCCAATGTTGAGTTAAATGACCCTTCTTTTCTCCTTAATTCCTAAACACCAAGCTTATTATAGAATTCTAATTCCAAAAAAAATTAAAATTTTGAAATAAAAAATACCTTTATAAAAGAAAAAAGTTTTGTAGGTTTCGTTAAGGGCCCGTTTGGCAACCCAAAGCAAAATTGCTTATGCTTATGTGATAAGTGCTTTTACTTCTAAAAAATTAAAAAGTCAAAAAGTCCGTTTGGCACAGTAACAACTTATAAGTCAAAAAGATAAAAAGCCAACATGGATAGAAACAAATTTTAGCTATTTGGCTTTTGCACTAGAATATTAAAATAAAATGTAAGATAATTCAAAATTTTGAAAGTATATGTTACAGCTAGTTAACAAAAAAATCACAGAACAATTTGTATTCCGAAATACAAATAAAAAATATTGAATTGAAATATGACATAAATATTTGTATATTATTCGTACATGATCCAAGCAGCTAAGTCCATTTTAACTTACAAAATCAAACAACAAACCACACAATAAATAAAACTTGATCTTTTACGCAAATTTCAGGCATTACCATCGAAATATTAAAAACTTATGAAATCATATGAAACCTAAAATGACAAATAGTAAAACGTAATCATGCTTCATCGAATTTGTTCTCTTTTGTTGTTGAAATCTTGTCTTTCTCCTTGAATAAAACGCGTCATTTCTGTATGGTTGTCTCAGAATCCATCTTGAATAATACTTATTTCCAATATGACTATCAACTCAATAGCTTCTTGTTCGATATCACGATCCACTTGATTTGCTATTTGAACTCATATTTGTCAATATAATATATGTTGAAGCATATTTTACAAAGAATAATACAATCACACTGAGAATAAATCTGCAATCGTAGAGAAAATAATATGATAGACGATATGCAACAATGATAGATAAAGAAACTTGCAGAGAGGCTAGTTGATGCAATGGTTGTTCAAGCTGTTGCGACTCTGTAAGCCGTTGCAATGGCTCTGCAAATTCAACGTGAAAGGCAACGGTTAACTTCGGCTATTACATAAATGAAACAAATGCTCTATAAAATGAGTTGAATAGGTTCATTTTATAAATGACTGAAGAATAGACCAAAGAAATTACAAGTGCGAATGATAGATGTATGGTTTATTAAGATTACAAAATTGAATGGGTTCATTTTATGCAGATGACTGAACAAGCTAAAAATGCAATTCAAATGAAAACATAAATAATTGTAAAATCAAGCTATCCAACCTGAAGAAGACTCTGTTTTCAAATACTTAACATTAAAATACAAAATATAGCCATAATGTGATGCATACACTACATACAAATGACAGGTTCTACTCTAACTATTGCAATCAAAATGAAAAACTCGGCATACACGAAAACTTTATACAACTTTTATTAAATTATTATACAACTACAGTGACAAACTAGAACTGAATTATAAATCACCAAACATAATATAACTGTCCATTTGATTTTCACTGTTTAAATAGGATTATAGTAGTTTCTTACTTGATCATCGTTTAAATATATTGCTTTAGATTATAAATAGGATTGTAAGCTTATAAATTTTTTGTTTTTTAACATTTAAAGCGCTTTTTTTTCTTTTATTGCAACCATTTTTAATAATTTACATGAAAACTAATTGTGTCAATTTTTCAACGGAAAATGATTTTTTTACAACAATAAGACACAAAATTAAGTTAGCAAATTCGGGTTAAACAAAGCATACTCTCTAAATTTGCAGTTACATATAAGCTGAAGGGTAGACAAAGTTCATATAATTATTTCTGCTATTAATATATATTAGCATATCAAAAACTAGAATTCTTCCAGGTTTAAGCCTATTTTTCTTCCAGGTTAAAGGCCTGGACGTCACTTGGTCTACCCTTTAATAACTATGTGCTAACATTATTGTTGTTATACTCATTGAAGTGATAGGCAACTAAACATGGATCCACGTTAGTGACTAGCCCACCTTTTAAAATGAAATAAGCACGGATACATTATTGAAGTGGTAGCAGCAAAAAACTGAACATTAATACAATGCACTAACTAAATACTAAAAACTGAATATAAAACAAACAAGCTTTAAAATGAATAAAAGATCACCTTTTATACAATGCATTAACCTCCTCAACCGTCAATAGTGGTGTTTCCTCCTCCTTAGCTGCAAACTAAATGATTAACACTGAAGTTGCTAAATAAAGAAATGGCAAATATTTTTATACTTCAAAACCAAACCTGATGCAAATAGGGCACTAGCATTGATCGGACAAGGATTTTTGAAGTCTTACATTATGTTGCTGCACAATCTCCCTCGTTGTCTTCAAGAGTTCGTGCTGCTCCCACTTGCCATTAAATGAAGTAGTATGGAAAATGATTTTATGTTATATTACCTGATAGCATACAAGAAACAGTTAATTAATGCTTGAAAGTGGCGTCTGATTTCACAGAAATAACTCTAAAGCCCAGGGCTTCATGGGGTTTCCCATTTTCACTTTTGTATTGATTACAAATCATTTGATAATGTACCTGTTGCTTGATATGGAATAAGAAGGCTATTCCACAGCATTCATGAGTAATTTTCAGTCATTTTGTCAGAAAAATATAAGATACTAAGAAAAAAGATCATTGTCAACAACACAACGAACTTCATAAATCTTCTTACATAAAGTGTTTTAGACTAGTTGCATGTATCAATTCTGCATATTCCTTCACTTTTCCTTTGATTATTTGCATGCTAATAATTTGCAATCAATATTAATACAGAACGGTTAATTTGATTTAAAATATAGGCACAGAAAAGAATTACATATTTTTTATAGTCTAAATTTAGATGCAAAAGCCACGTAAGAATTACTATAAAGATGAACGACACTGCCTACCTTTCATCCCTATTTTGTCTAAATTATCATAACTCCTTGACCGAGACATAAGTATATTTTCTAGTTAAAACATAAATTATACTACGCTATGCTCTTGCTCCTAATATGACTGTTAAAGGTCCTAGCCATCATAACATGATGTCTATTTACCAGTACCAACAACAAAATCGAACTCCAACATAGCAGTGCCTCTCCTCCTATATACAGAGTATAGACTATGAATCTATAGAGAGAAGCCTGGCTAATATGATGTCTAATTTTTTATTCACTTTTATATTTAGACCAGGCTTGTAAATTGTTTAGGATGTATTGATAAAGGTGTAATTTACATTCCAGTAAAGTGACTCAAGTAAGCAATCAAAAGTTTCACGCCTGTTAAATACAATCTCCCATCCAAATCAATAATTCGACCTTTGTTCATCCATTCTTATTGACAGCTATAAAACAACATTGACAAACAAGATTCAAAGGTTTAAATCACAAAGGAAACAATGCAAACAAAATGGTTTACAGTGCAGTGCTACTAACAGGGCTCTCTTGTTGACAAATAACAAAATTTCTTTCAGGCGTACATTTCATACATCCGAACAAGATTGATCTGAAGGAATCGAATAAAAAGGTATCTACAAATCGTATAGATTAGGGTTCCGAGCGTGACAAGTAAACAAACACAAAAAAACTGAAAATTATCGAACAAATTCGTGATCAATCAAACAAACACAAATAAAATGAAACGATTGAGAGAATTGAGAATACATCGAAAGCATTGAAAACAAATAAGAGAAAAAATAGTACCTTTGAGAAAAATATGAGAGAGGAAATCGACCACGGCTGAAAATGAAAATCGCCCGAACCCTAATTAGACGATACGCGGCCGAAAAGTCTGAAGCCAAGAAGTCGAAAGCAAAAAAAAATTGCTTCTGAAATAAGCAAAAAAGTAACTTTCAAAAGCCCAGATAATCGAGGAAGCCATACGGGCTTTTTAGATTTTGATTTTAAAAAGCTGAAAAGTAGCTTATTTTAGCCCATCCAAACGGGCCCTAAACATGAAACAGCTGCAAGATAATAATTTGTTACATGCATGGTGAGTGCCATTTAACTTAGTTTTTTTGTTGTTAACTTAAAGAAACTGCAAGGATCATCTTCTTTAAGGCATAGTGCAATAAGCCGATTTATGTAAAACTACTTAGTGCAATTTTGGTCGTAAAATAATATGTATAGTCATGACACATTATGACATAAATTGTCAAATGCAACAGAAAAAAATACAAATGCCAGAGCAAAATAAAAAGACAAATCAAATGTCAGTATTAAAAAAAAAAAATTGATATAGGCAACTTATGTACACAAAGTTAACACACTCAGACATGGATAAATTGTTGAAGTGTATAATCCCAGTGTAAAATAAATTATTCAATAGGTTCCCAGTTCTAACACATGAACATTGTTAAAAAATAAATTACTTCAATGTGTAGGTTATCAGTTTCATAAGGCAGACACACATAAAGCATTATGTAATTGTTATAACTATTTTAAGTATTCTTCTAGCTACTATTTGGGAACTTCTTAGTCATACATCTACAAATGTGTATACAAATGCAACTTGAATTTCTATACTATCGAGTGTGGAGTATCTTCCTAGTCATACATTGTTTCTTTCTTTGGCGAAATAATTTTTTGGTAAGGTAATTCAAAACTAACAGATGAACAATTATGCAGCAACAAAAATATTAACATTGATTCAATATAAGCGAAATTAGCATCAGCAGCAGAGAACATTATAACAAAGTAGATGGAAGCTACACCCAGTAAAAATTAAAATCAAATCAATAGCTACTAACCTAATAAATCTTGAAATTTAGGGAAACATGTTCCACTTCAATAATGCCTCGGAATCCACAAATTCATTTGAATAATCATGAAGAACCTGGAATTGAATAATCTGGAATCGATTACCTGATTAGAAATTCACCACGTGGGATTAATCTGGAATCGATTACCACCACGTCAGATTCAACCAAAAGAAAACCACCACGTCGTTCGGGATTCAAATAACCTGGAATTGATTACCTGATTAGGTAGGGTCGAGATTTGAATGAGAACCCTAAATAGTTCTAATAATCTGAAATCGATTACCTGAGAATGGCAAGGAAGTCGGTCGTGGAGTTGAATCGGCTGGAGGCTGTGGACGAATGACCGTAGGTGGATAAATCGCCTCGAGATGGCGGCAGAATTGGACGTAGGCTGTTGAGACGGAGTTCTCTTGTGGACAATGGAGAAGGCGATGGTCTTTTTGGAAAATGGCGGCAGCAGAAATAATTGAAAGTAAGGCTCCTTTTGTTTAAAAAGCTAAAAGCTAATTACCGAATGCTGAATGCTGAACACTGAATGAAAAATACAATGTTTGATTATATGCTGAATAGTAAGTAGAATTATTAATACAAATGTTTATTTGACAAAATTACCCTTATCTTAAATTGTGAAAAATTATCATTATTTTTGTTAACAATTTATTGATTTGAAATTTTTACAGCAAACCGAGTATTCTTCTCCAATAAAATATGTAGCAGCGATGCATCCTCCATGACTACATTAGCTTACAGGTCATTGGTCCTTCCTTATAATTATGAATATAGATTGTCATGAAAAAGACGTGAACCTTACTACAAACTTTTTCAACAATTAAATTCAGTGACACTGCAGTACGGGATAAGTACATAGCATTAAGAATGCAAAAAAAAAAAAAAATGTATAGTCCAAAAAAAAGTATAAAAGATTGAGATAATAATCACCTTGTTATACGGTTCAGGATGAATGCTGAGATGCGAACACTGAAGGAGAAGATGCGTAAATATGCTGGCTAATAAGGGCATTCGAAGGAAAAAAATATCGTTCAGATCCAGAGCTAACAAAAAGCGATATTTCACCGCTTATTAATTTCGCTGAATTGACCGTATCCTTTGCTGAATCTTTCTTCCGTGCAAACACTTTTGTAGCTTCTGAACGCTGAATGAAATGGCTTTCAGCGCTAGATTCAGCACTTCTAATTGCAAACAAACGCAGCCTAATTGAAAGCCTTGGCGACCGGTGAATTAGGTGAAGGGACAGGGGCACTTTGGAAAGTTTAGAAAGACGTGAAGTAATCTAGTGTAAATATTTTACCTTATTAGTGGCAAAGATTTGTATGTAATTTGCTAATGAAGACAAAAAACTGTAAGAGTGCGTTTGGTTTCAATTTTGAGTTTTCAATTTTGAGTTTTCATGGTTGTTTTCAATTTTCCATTTTGAATGTTTTCACTATTTCTCAAAATGCGTTTGGTTATCCTTTTTTCAAAAACAAGTTTTCAAAACTAAAAATTGAAAATGCGTTTGGTTTGAAATATAGTTTTCAAATTTTGAAAATTTGAGTTTTCATTTTGGCAATTCAAACATGTATTATTCAAATAATCGCCCCCAATGATATATACTGTTCGTTTTTCATGTTTGCATTAACATACTACATGTTGTAAATCGAACAAAAAACAAAATGAAGAATTCAAACATAAAGAAGTTGAATAAAAACAACTGTAAATATATCAAGCTCCTAATTAAAAACTATAATATATGAAAATAATAAGCTGAATTCTAAACATAATGATTAAACATTAAAGAGAATACAATATTTTAAACTACATAAGGCCGAATAATACATGAATAAAATTACAATAAAAAAGTTCATAACACGGTTTTAAATTTAACATAAGAGATAGGCTAGATAAAGAGAAAGTTGAAAGAGAACAACTCAAGCATCTATCATAACAATATGATATTTATATAAGCCACAAATTTTGTAAGCAACGTGCTTCTGATGTCTTCAAGTTATATCTGCAAACGATAGTACAAAAGTAAGACATCTACTGGATCACAGCATAAAAGTAAATAAAAATAAGAGTACCTGAACAACTCAGATATGTTACTGAAATAAAGATGGATTGAATTATTAAATTGAAATTGAAATAAAATTGTACCTGAACTATAAATGATGAGTTGTTACATACTCATTCTACATTCGTGTGGCAATTTGATCTCTAACATATCTCATTTGAGCCGATTGACTAACATTAAACTGCACAACCTCTTGTTCATGACTTGACTCCAATATGGGTTGAAATACCATGTTCTCAGATGAATATTCAGTAAATAGAGTATTCATCGTGTGCTCTTCCCGAATAAAATTGTGTATTGTGCAACATGCAATTGGAATTTGCCTTTGTCTAGAAAGTGGGAAATTTGTATTCAACTTTAAAATAGGAAATCTTGCTTTTAGAACTCCAATACAACGCTCAATAATGTTCCGACATTATGAATGTCTATAGTTAAATAAGTCTTCCTTTCCACGTAGTCTTCCTTGTCCGTTATAGTCACGTAAATGATATCTTTGTCCACGATAAGGAGAAAGAAATCCAGGTATGTTTGGATATCCAGAATCAACAAGATAGAATTGTTCTACAAATAAATTATAAAAACCATCATATGAAAGAATTGTGCTTTTGAATAAGTTAATTATAAATATTTGTAAATTTGTTGTTATCTATCACAAATAAAACTAGTTAAAAGTACCTCCTCGTGGCAATGGAAATTTGTTGCTTGGTTTTGAAACTGCATCGATAAATACTCGAGAATCATTAGCGGTATCTTCCCATCCAACATATACAAATATGAATCTCATATCGAAGTCACATGCAACCATCACATTTTGTGTCACGGCATTATTCCTGCCACGGAAGGATGTTTGCCTTGAAGAAAGGACCAAGCTGAAACATATGTTCCATCTATTGCTCCAATACAATTCTGTTGTATGATATTAAATGACAATATTACTATTATTCTATTTCTAACTAGATAAATATCATAAGTGTTCGATTGTATCACCTTGAAATGAGGATACTTTTGCAAAAGACGCTCATGGGTAGTATCTTGATTTTTTGGTTGAATAACCTCCATGCCTAACGAGCAAACAGCTTGCAAAACTTTACGAAACCATTTTGAGATTGTATGATTGGAATGCTGAAAACGATCACCAACCACTCTGTAGCGTGTTATGTGTCCTATAATCATCAAAAACATAGCAACACCCTCCTCAACATCCACTTTTTTACCATTTTTTAGTAGTCCCTTCTCTTTCAAAGCATTACAAAAGTTCAGAATCACATGTTTTTGCATGCGAAACATTTCATGACAGACAGATGGATGCCTATTTAAAATCTCAAGCATAAATCATTTTCCGATAAGAGATGATGTCGTACAAGGCCTTCTACTAACGACACTTCTTCGGTTAGCAAATAAAAAATTAATCATCATTATATCTTCACTGTCATCTGATGTAATGTCATCCATTGTTATGGAATCATCATCGCTTGAACCATTGTCGTTTGAACCATCATTATATATGTTTGAAATTTCACCAAACTCAACAGGCATCTCACTGAAAAAATGTTTAACATGAATTCATCATTTAATGGACTTTTGCATTTATAATAAATTTTCAAAAGGTTGACTGAAAAATTAGACAAGTTTTAAATTATAAACTTACTTGGTAGAATTCATTATGCTCTCTTCATCCATGTTATAGTAACTTTAGTACCTAATATAAAGTTAACGGAGCAAATGTCAAACAAATACGTGTTATATGTAATATAAAATTTGTAACCATGAGTAGAATTTTGGAAGTGTAAAGTGCATACAAGGAAAACAATTATGGCCAAGATTTAAATTTACGATTATAATCACTTGCATTTGACATTGTTACTTGTTCTAATATGTGAATTTGTCAACAGGGCAAAAAAGTGCTAGAAGTAAATGGTTTGGTCATTGAAGAGAAAGAGCAACAAGATTCTTTTTACTGCAACATAATGGTTGGAAGGAAGGATGTGTTTTTGATTGTGAAGCTATTATCATAAATTGTCTGCTGTTACATCAACAAGACTTTTTACTTGCCATAAAATATAACAACAGTGGCATTGCTCTTTAAGTTAACAGTTCATGTACACACTAAACAAAAATATGAATACATAAATCAACATGCCTTTTTACTTGCCAGGTAAATGTTTTGGTCAATGAATAGGAAAATATACCTTTTCATATCTTTATTACATGGTTCATGTACACACTAAACAAAAATATCAAAGGCTTACTGCAACCAAAAAACACAGCTTCACATATCATGGAAAAATCATCACAAGACATTCAAAAACAAAGACCACAATGGAAAAATAAATTGACATTCACAACAGGCCATTGACATCAACAATACATGGAACAATGCACCTTTACAGGGAAAGAAGCATAGACACCACCAGACCCAAACACTACATGATGGTAGAGAGACAAAATGAAAAGCAACATGTGTCCAGAAAATCCAAAGTGGAATTAGACATAGCATTGGCAACAACTTCAAACCAGAAAAAGGCATAGACACCACCAGACCCAAACATAACAACGTACAAACAATCATAACAACATAACAATGTATCATAGTTTAGAATTAGCTAAGCTCCTAGCACAAAAGAACAATAGAGCAAAATACAACAATAACATGATTTAAATTTAGCTAAGCTCCTAACACGTAATTCAGATAAACATTATGTGAATCAAAGAAGCTCTAAAACAGGTAAACGCCTATGCTCCGCCATCTTCACAAATGTCACTCGAAAAGCTGGATCCTTAAAAGCTTTTACTGCTTTGACATAAACTTCGTTGGTTACCTCGGTCATGCTATTCAATATATCTAAACAAGCCATATGTGAGTAAGGTCCCAAATCAGTGGCACTGCTCTCCGAAGTAGACGAATTTCTCTGAAGGCGTGCAAGCTTTTCTTTCAAGCATGCATTTTTCAACTCAGCTTCTTCACTACGTATGCTAATCCACTTTTCCATAAAAGCTTCAAGTTTGTCTGTCTTGTTACTTCTCAATTTCTTATGACGACGATCGTTCGTGCTCGTATCATCACTCATATGGAAGCTTGCTCCATCATCATCTTCAGTCTCCACATGCACATGCACTCCTTTGGATAAGAAATTTTCTTCTAATTGTCGTTCTTCATCTGAAGTAGGAAGTTGCTGAGTAGAAGCATTTCCCAATCCACCTGTGGCGGTTGTCCCACCAAATATCTCTCCAAGAATTGCATAATGCTCACATCCTTCCTTCCTAAATTTCTTGTACTCCGTCTTGTTTTTCTATAATTGCAAAAGTAATATATTATATATTATTTAATTACAATATATACAAGGGTTATAAATTTTAGTTTAATTGTATATTTTTCATAACGTATATTACCGTATAGAAGTGTTGCCAAACTTCTTCCGGAGCATTGACTTGATTTGTATTAGAATCCCATGTGACTCCCGTATGTGCTAAAAGATCAGAAAATAGACGATGCTCACAACGAAGACGATTCCATTTTCCTTTTAGCTTATCTATCCCATAGTCTAATTGTGTTGCCTGAATCATCTGCTAATTAATCTGACCCCATACATCCTTTGTGAAAGTAGAACATTGTAATTTTCCCGCTTTCACATTCTCATAAAGTATATCAATGAAAATCTTCTCATTCTTTGCGGACCATGACATCGGTTCTTTTGTTTTTCCACCTCCCATATTCTATTTTTTAAGAAAAAAACAACCTTATAAGTGGTTCCTCAAAATGACAGGGGTTTCAAAGAACTAGAGAACCTCTCAAAGGACTAGAGAAGAGGATCATATATAATCAGAAAAAACTATGAACAAGATCATCACAAGTATAATCCACTCACTAAAAACCATACCTAACTGTCCAACACTATTAATTTGCACCAACTTTATAAGTCAAACACAGGCAAGACTGCTACATGTGTGTGCATTTGAGGAAGGTTTGTCTCAAATTTTGTTTCAAGTATCATTCTTTGCTAGTAATACTTGGATGATTCCAGGACTGTTTCATAGACAGTTCCAATGCAAACAGCAGGCCCCGGGTAAATCTATATAACCCACAAGTACCCATGTTGGCTACCACAACACATTTAACATCCAAAAGATGACTAATATTTCAATCTAAGTGCAATACCATGACAAGTTAAACTAATTCTAAGTGCGTGATCCTGTCAACTTTGCTCTTTTGGATATGATGAGGCAAATTGTTCAACTAAACTTCATCAATTGTTCCAACTCTTATGACATAAAATTTAAATAGATTAAATTAATAGTGTTGACATAATCTAATATGGCATATCATAGAAAAACATAAACACTAGTTACTAAAATAATATTAACTCATACTTTTGGAATCTATCTACATATAATAAAGTAAACAACACCACTTAACATTCTTTCCTACATACTTTTTTCATTCACGTTCAGCATCTTTTTAAGACAGCCAGTCCAATTTCACACTACATAAATGTAGATAGACAAAACTTGAGACAAAACAGTTTGTTTGCTGCTGCTAAAAATCAATACTTGAGACAAAACAAAGCATATTTGACTTCAGTTTTTATAAAAAAATTGAGGTAATTAATACACGCTCAGTTTTTATAAAAAAAAATGGACCAGCGAAGCTTACCAAAACAGTAATAGATCTTAGGGAAAAGTTGTTTCCAAGACTTTGAATATATTATATGTAAGGTAAGGAAAATTGTGTATTATATGTAAGCATTTTTTTCCTTTTCATTTTGCATTGTTTGCATGGCAGTAAATAAACCCAGGGTTATAATTGCACCATTGATCAACTTCTTATGAGAAAAACAATAATTTGTATATGTGTTAAAGTTTTACTGAATTAATGGCTTCTTCTATATGGATCGTAAAAACCAATAGTTAGCCTAGTGACAAGACTAAAATATATTTCAGATAATGAAATAAGAAATATTATATGTAGAAACATATGGTTTACAATTAAACACAATTATCTAGCTAACATATGGTTTACAATTAAACACAATTATCTGAAAGTTTAAAACTTATAAAGAGACCTATTTTGTAAAATATGTAGAGGAAACCATTAGCTTTATATCAAAAGACAAAAGTATGCCAAGCTTTATATCTAAAGTTGTTTATTCCGGTAACATCGTCGATCGATGAATTTAGCGTTTGTTCTGGACGAGCACGAGACACCTTAGAACATAGGAAAAATATAAAATGGAATTCCGATGCACTGTATTTCGAGAACAAAGTAAAAACAGTAGTTTGGGGTTAGATTTTTGGGGCTGAAACCGTACTGAACTGTGCCACCTATGGTGCATATGAAGGGTATGGACCAGGTGCGTTTGAAAGAGGGAGGAGTCAGCATCGTTCAACCTGAGTTTGACGGCGACTGGTCATGAGTTGAGGCGAGACATGGAGTTTTTGTGAAGTCGGTTTTTGTTGAATGCTAGGTTGAAGGCCCATATTTTGAATCAGTGAAGGTGATGGGTTTCTGGGTTCGACAATGGTGTGAGAGGGGAAAAGGACGTTTGCGGCAACCGTCGTGCAGTCGGGATCGTCAGAGGTGAGCTCGTGTATGTGCACCAGTGTGCACTGTGAAAATGAAGTAGCAGACAAAATAAGGGAAGAAGTGAAATATGTTGTATGCATCTTACTGATGCTTGCGTGATAGGTTCATTGAAATGAAAAAAAAAGTATCATAAATTATTTCATATCAGAATCAAAATAAGCATCAGAAACAAAAGTACCAGAAACAAAAGCATGGAACTGGGTTAGTTGAAAGGGATGCAGAGTATGGAACTGGGTGCTTGCATGAGTGCTAGGATCATTTGGCCAAGAAAAGAAAAAGAAAAAAAGACAAGCCAACTTAAAAACTAAAACAATTGTAAACATGCCAGGTTCTTCACAAACCATGCAAGCCTTTAACACCTGGTCATATCATGCAAGAAGCATCAAGTTTTGTTCTTTTTTTTAATTGCGTGGAAAAAAAAGGAAAAGAAGAAGGTATGTTACACACTTACACTTTAAAAGAGAACGCACTAAAATAAATGGGAGATTAGCACAGGATGTAAGTGGCAAAAGAAAGGATATGGTATTTTTGCCTGGGTGTATGTTTCTTGTGTGAAACATGGACCAAATGAGAAGGAAACGTGTTTAACAACTTATTAGGTAATGCAGTTTAAACAGAAATTTGCAATAAAAACAGAACAAAACAGAAGTGCACAAACACTAAAAATAGAATGCACAAACACTACAAACAAAACAGAAATGCAGTTTAAACAAACACCAACTCAAATGAGAATACTCAAATGCAAACCCTTTTTTTTAGAAGATAAAAGATGACAAACACACAAAATGAAACAAGCAACACAAAAACAAAGAACTGGAAGAAAAATATATGCTAGTGGCTATTTTTTTAAGTTTTTGTATCTTACTGTGTAATTTTCCTTTTTTAATCAGTGGATTTATAAAAACCTGTGTTATTATGGCTGAAAAATATTTTCCTAATTTCCATTTTATGGCTGTCAAATAATTTCAAAAAGTATGAGCAATTGCACTAAAATATTTGATAGAAAAATGATTGCAGCTCAATTAGGTTTGTAAACCTTTTTGATTTGTTTTCACAATATTCATTATGATTAAACAGAAAGTTAATCCAACCATTGACAATTACAAAACAAAACAAGTCTTCTTCAACGCTGTTAATGATATTTAAAATGCCTAAATGTTATACTCTACTTTAATCTATTTGTTGGTCATAATTAGCTTGTATTATTGTCATAATTACTGAAATAAACAATAAAAATATACAAAACGCATAACTAATTCTATATAAACAAACAAGAATAACTTTTTAAAAAAAAAATCAAATTGTAATACATTACACTTTAGCATTACAAGTCTTAGATGGTACATAACACATACATGTCAATATATATTTGAATCACACTATCCATGTTTCAAACCTGTTATTTCTCGTATCAAAGTCGAAGCGCTTAATTTGACCAACACCATTGTCCTAAGTGGTTAAACATTTTGACTTTGATGTAGGAGGTAATAGATTCAAAACTTGCATAGTGTGATTTGAACATATATTTGACATGCGACGTATTGTATACTGCCTAAGATTTGTACTAATATGTACTACCATCTAAGTACCTAACTTTATTTTACCAAAAAAAAGCTACTTTAATTTACAGTTCGGTTTGCAGTTAGCCACCTACATTTTATGAGTTATACAATTAAATACAAAGTTCTTATGAAGTCTTTTCGGTTAATTTACATTCAAGTTCACAGATCTAAATTAATTATATAATCTCAAATTTCTGTTATTTCAATAAATTTAAGTAAATAAGATTCATTAAATAGTCCATTAAATGCTTAAAAATAACAATTTCAATATGTATACATATCCATATTAATGAGATGACAAATATATATTTCCATTCAAATATATAAATCAGTTAAAAAAGTTGAATATATTAAAATAATTAAAGTTTTATTTTTTTAGTTGATTTTTAGTACGTGCATTGCATAACAAAATTCCACTTCTAACAATTTTTGAAGTACGGTGTTTTTACAATATCACCGTATGAAATGCGTGGATTACACACTAACACATGTGAATATAATACAAGTTGATTTTGTCATATTTCAAATTTAGGACTACATGATTTTGTCATCTGTTTTACTATTATTGTTGTTATTATTATTTAATAGATGGATACAACCAGCTAATGGGTATTACATATGTACCTGAATGACACGAACAGTGTGGAAGAACTGAACTAAAGACCTGAGAATTTCTTTGGAGCACAAAACCCTGGACGGAAGACAATAAATCGCCCACATCAGTGATGTAAATGGGTCATGACAAAGAACGGAGCACAAAACCCTAAATGTTAAAACCCTAATCGACGAAATCATAAAGGAGCTACAGCTAGTTGCGATTTTACCATATAACAGATGAATAGGAAGCAGGTCTAATCCAAGTTAAAACCCTAATCCATGCCGCCGAAGAGAAGGAGCACTGTTAAACAAAAAAGTTGATCGATTACGTAAACTGAATCAAAGAAGGTACGAGAGAAATAATAATTTGCGATTTTACCTGAATTTTGAATGTTCGATCAAAATCGGAGAAAGGAGAAAGTGCGGCCAGAAAATAAACAAGGGTTTTTTTAGGTGTTTGCTTTATTTTCAGCTTGTGTTTTTCGTTTTCTAGGTGGGCCTCAAAACAATGAAAATGAAAAAAAACTGTTTTGGGTTTTCTTTATTGGGCCTATTTCTGAAAATGATTGATTTTTCAAAACGAGTTTTTCAAAATGGTAAAACAAACAAGTTTTCACCGTTTTTCGAAACTAAAAACTGAAAATGGATCGAAAATGGAAAACCAAACGCACCCTAAATTATTATTCAAAACAAACGTAGAAATTGAAATAAAATATCAATTTTCAAAATGACCAGATCCTCAAATAATGTATGACTAACTAATAATTACTTCAAACAGTTATCAATATTATCTTATAGCGTGACGGCCCGCCCCGCACCAGCCGACATTTCCAATGAAAATGCGTTGTACTAATGCCTGACTAGCACGGGACGGTCCCCAAAGAAAAGGGGTTTGAAGCTAAAACTACCAAAGGAACCTGTAAAATGTCTCACAGCGCATGAAATAAAAACAATAATAACATACTTGACAGAAAACAGGTGAGACAGTGCATAAGCTGAAAACTAAACCATAATCATCATAGCAGCGGAAATTCAAAATATAGCTTATTACAATTCCAACATACTGTCTCTAAAGCAAAGAAAAAGGTGCACTACTAATGCCCAAAGTAGTGACCAGCAACAACACAGGGAGTATATATGTGTATCATACGTGGAAGCCTCCTGCTCGTCTCCGGACAGCTACTCGCACATTACCACCTAATCTGTCTCTAGTATGCTCGTTTAGGAGCACCCAGAGTAATAAGAAGAGACATAAAACTCTGGGTCAGACAAAAGTCTGGTATAAGCGATAAGCAGCAAAAATAGAACAATAACAGGTATAATCCAATCATACCTGAACCTGGACCTGCAACCAAAGAGTTAGCACAACAGGATGTACAGTACTCTGAGGTGACACTAACATAAAGTGTAAAGATACGGGGGTGGGGGTGTGCATGTCATAGTGATGGAAAACATCAAACATAGCAATCATCCTCACATCTCTCACTCAGTGCGTAAAGCATACAATATCCACCACCCGATCACTCAATCCTTTGCTACGATCACTTTGCTATATGGAGTCACAATGACTCTATTGCACTGATCCATAGCCATTAATTCATCTCTCAATGGTGAACTAAAGTTATGGATATCGATAACCCCTTCGCACACGTCCCGCAGCAAAGTCCAACTCATGAAGTTAACTCATTGGTCCCCTTTGGGATACTGAGTAATAACCTCTCATTTGAACTACCTTTGCATCTCGGGTTTTGGTCTCCTCCGGATCGGCTCGATTCTTCTAAGACGGTTCGTGTGACAGCCCGCCCCGCACCAGCCGGCATTTCCCCTGAAAGTACGCTATACACATGCCCGACTAGCACGGAACGGTCTCCAAAGAAAAGAAAGAAGAGAATGAACTAATCGAAAACTTGTAGAATGTCTCACAGCGCATGGAACAAAGTATAATAATAATATACTTGACATAAAACAGGCGAGACAGTGCATAAGCTGATTACTAAAACCAACATCAACATCATCATCAGAGTAGCGGAAATCTGAATACAACTTATTACAACTTTCCAAATTACTGTCTCTAAACAAAAGAAAGAAATGTACACCACTAATGCCCAAAGCAGTGACCACAGCAACACAGGGAGAATATCTATATATATATGTATCATACGTGGAAGCCTCCTGCTCGTCTCCGGTACAACTACTCGTGCATACCTCCTAACATGTCTCTAGTCTGCTCGTGAGAGCACCCAGAGTAATAAGAAGAGACATAAAACTCTGGGTTAGACAAAAAGTCTGGTATGAGCGATAAGCAGCAAACAGAACAATAACAGGTATACTAAATCATACCTGAACCTGGACCTGCAACCAAAGAGTTAGCACTACATACCGTACAACACTCTAAGGTGCCACTAACATATGGTGTAAAGAATATGGGGGTGGGGTGTGCATGTCATAATGATGGCAAACAAGTCAAACATAGCAACCATCCTCACATCTCTCGCTCAGTGCGTAAAGCATACGATGTCCACCACTGTCAATCACTAGACCCATCGAAGTAGTGACGGAGTTCGACTTGGAAAACTACTGCTACTACCAAGCTCATCCCATGGAATCATGACCAACCCTTTTCAAATGATCCCACTTTATTGGTCTATAGCCCAATAGTTGTACCTAGGCCACTGCGATCGAGTAAGACGATCCGATCCGGTCCGGATATTTTCCTGCACTTTTCCTGCAACTTCCAGCAACCGTTTATACGCCACTCGACGGCGTTTTCGACCATTCTAACACTTCTAGACAACCACAAAGCATACTATACAGTCATAGCAACATATAGAACTGACCACAAACACCAAAACAACAATTTGATAGGTTAAAACGGATCAAACATAGCCAAAACCACATATTTTCCCTTAAGCATGTTTAAGCAAAACTAATCATAGGATTACCAAAACTTAACCAAATCAACCCAAATTTCTAACAGAGGTATAAAACAATATTTCAGAATTTATAAATATTTTTCTAGAATTTATTAATATATAAATTCGCTAATTATCACTAATCATCCTAATTAACTGTAATTAGTGTCAAAACAATGCTAATCACTCACCTTTGCCACAAATAAAACCTTTAGAATTGAAACTCTACTGTTTGGGCGCGAATACCAATACAACACAGCAGCTCTACCTCGATTTGTGTGCTAAACCGCCTTGATTTGAAGTTGATTAAGCCAAAACTTGATTAGAAGTTGATTTGGGTGTTGGAGGCCATTGCTAGGGTTCCAAGAATGAAAGAAATGTTTTCTAACCCTAATCAGCCCTTATATACCCCTAATCCCGAAATCCCCTTTGGGCCTAGCTGTTAATTACCCAATTAAGCCCAGTTAAGCAGTTTTTCGCCCTTTAAACCTTGTTTCAGCCATATCTCTCAAACGGTAAGTCCGTTTTTCACATGTGACCACTCTACGGAAAGGTAAACCATCATCCGGAGCCAATGGAAGTGGTTTTAGGTCAAAACTCCTTTCCAATCAAAAGTTATGACAAAAAAAAGATCAGCTAGGGGAAAAACGGTCATTTAAAAATCGGGAAAAATCATGAACATGGGAAATGACCCCAACAGTCGTCTCCCAAAGTTACATGACCATACGACTCTCTATGACGATGAAATAAATATTCTACGATCCTATGATGCGTAGAATGCGGGTCGTTACACTCTCCACCCCTTAAGAAATTTCGTCCCCGAAATTCCTTAACCCAAAACAGACAAAGGATCCCGCATGCCTATCAGCCATATACAACAATCAATCACGTAAAACAAACAAAACAAGCCTATCCTAGCATGCGGAAAGACTAAATCGAAGTTAAAATCTTACCAGGCGAAGAGTTCTGGATACGTCTTCCTAATGCTCTCCTCTGTCTCCCAAGTACAATCGTTTTCATTCTCGCCCCACTGAACTTTGACTAATTTCACCGCCTTCCTTCGAAGCTGCTTCGTATCGTTCCCAACAATACGCATAGGCCTGCGGTTCCCAACCGTCTCGGGTTCAACTTCGATATCATCCAACTGATCAGGTCAAATAGTCACATCTGGGTCGTGCACGAATTTCCTTAACTGGGAAACATGAAATACATTATGAACTCCTGCCATCTTGTCTGGTAATCCAACTTTATACGCCAAATTTCCAATTTGCTCAAGAATTGGGAATGGACCAACAAATCTTGGTGCTAACTTGCCTCTCCTGCCAAATCGTATCACGCTCTTCAACGGAGAAATCTTGACAAACACCAAATCGTCAATGGAGAACTTTAATTCTCTTCTCCTCTTATCAGCATAACTTTTCTGCCTATCTTGGGCAGCCTTCATTCGCTGTTGAATGATCTTAATCTTAGCTGAAGTTTCTCATATCACATCTGCTCCAAGCACAAACTTCTCACCGGTTTCTAACCAACATGACGGTGAGTTGCACGGTCTTCCGTACAAAGCTTCAAATGGAGCCATACCAATACTGGATTGGTAACTATTATTATATGTAAACTCTACTAGATGCAAATGGTCATCCCATGATCCACCAAAATCCAAAATGCAAGCTCTCAAAAGATCTTCTAATATTCGATTCACCCTCTCTGTCTGTCCGTCGGTTTGAGGATGATACGCGGTACTGAGATGTAATTCTGATCCTAACGCCTCTTGTAAGCTTTTCCAAAATCCACTAGTGAACAACGGATCTCGGTCACTTACAATGACTTTGGGTATTCCATGAAATCTCACTACCCACTTTACATATAGTTCAGCTAACTTAGCTGCCGTCCTGTTTGACTTGACGGGTATAAACCTTGCACTCTTAGTCAATCGGTCCACAATTACCCAAATGCTATCATGGCCCGACCTAGTTCTTGGAAACCCATCAATGAAATCCATTGAGACTTGTTCCCATTTCCATTCTGGAACTTCTAATGGTTGCAACAAACCACTAGGCTTCTTTTGCTCAGCTTTAACTAGCTGGCAATTCATGCATTTGGATATAAACTTCCCAACGTCTCTTTTCATCCCTTCCTAGTAGTAGGTCTGCTTCATGTCTCGGTACATCTTGTTACCACCGGGATGTATAGTTAGTTTCGAGTGGTGACATTCTCTAAGCACTTCATCTCTCAATCCATTGACATTGGACACAACAAGTCTTCCATTCTTTCTAAGCCATTCATCTCGATCAAGCCCATACTTGTTCATCTCTCTGTCGATTCCCATCTCTAACTTTGAGATGATTTCCAATAGGTTAGGATCGTCCCTCTGACTGGAACCAATCCGCTCAATCAAAGTGGGTCTGATCGTCAAGTTTGCTAACATTTCTGGATCCAATTCGCACTTTGGTCTGAAATCATACCCAGCGATGTACTCCAGTTGCTTCCACTCAAGAAACATAGCTCCTAGACTGGCATGTCTCCTACTCAATGCATCAACTACCGCATTCCCCTTTCCGGGTGTATATGCGATATCGAAATCATAGGAAGCCAAGAACTCTAACCATCTTTGTTGTCGGAGATTTAGATCCTTCTGAGAGAAGAGATACTTTAGCGATTTATGATCGGTAAACAACTCGAATCTTTCTTCCAAGAGATAATGTCTCCACATCTTCAATGCAAACACGATCGCTGCCAATTCCAAATCATGGGTAGGGTATCTTCTCTCGTGCGGTTTCAATTGCCGACTTGCATAAGCTACAACCCTACCACCTTGCATCAATACAGCACCTAGTCCGGTACCATATGCATCTGTATATACTGTCATCTCTTCATTCCCCTTAGGAATGACTAACACTGGTGCACATGTCAACTTTTCCTTTAGACTCTTGAATGCATTCTCACACTTTTCGTCCCAGACGAAAGCTTGATTCTTCTTAGTCAACCGAGTCAACGGTGCTGCTATCTTGGAGAAATCTTGGATAAACTTACGATAATATCCAGCTAATCCCAAGAAACTTCTTATGTCCGTTGCATTCTTGGGCGTAGACCAATCTTGTACCATAGCCACCTTCGCAGGGTCCACGGCAATACCATTTTCTGAGACAACATGGCCCAAGAACCTCACTTCCCTCCTCCAGAAGTGACACTTAGAAAATTTTGCTTTCAATTGGTGTTTTCTCAACACCTCCATCACTATCCTCAAGTGTTCCTTGTGTTCTTCCTCTGTCCTCGAATAAACAAGGATATCGCCCACGAACACAAGAACAAACTTATTCAACTGATCCCTGAATACCCTATTCATAAGATCCACAAAATATGTTGGGGCATTGGTCAACCCGAATGGCATGACCAACCACTCATAAAATCCAGACGGCGTCCGAAATGCCGTTTTAGCTATACTCTCAGCTTCCACTCTAAGCTGATGAAAACCTGTCGCGAGATCCAACTGAGAAAACACTTTCGCTCCACTCAACTGATCAAACAAATCATCTACCCACGGTAGAGGATACTTATTCTTCCTCGTCACTTTATTCAACTCGCGGTAGTCTACACACAAACGAAGGGAACCATCCGCCTTGGTAGCAAACATAACCGGTGCTCCCCATTCAGAAACACTCCTTCTGATAAATCTCTTCTTCAAAAGATCGCTAACTTGCACCCCGAGCTCTCGCTGCTCCGTTGGTGCCATACGACGAAGTGGCATCACTATAGGTCTGGCATCCTTCACTAAATCAATACGGAACTCAAACTCTCAGTGTGGTGGAAGCCCGGTCACTTCCTCGAAGACGTCCGGATACTGGCCAACCACGGGCAAACCTGACAACTCACCATGCGGGATGTCGAGGGAATTTAGAAAACTAGCCATTACCCCATCACTAGGTAGACCACCAAACACTACCCTCTGCCCATCATCCGCTCTAGCTATCACCAAAAAGCCCTCACAGTCTACCACCACCCCGTATCTTTGGAGCCAATCGACTCCCAAAATAATGCCAAACCCAGTAAAGCCCAAAACAAAGCAATCACAAATAAACATACATCCATGACTCGATAAGACCACATTACGACAAATCATGTTAAGGTTAGTCGAACCACCAATCGGGTTCGTCACTACTAAAGGTCTATCGACAATCTCGGGCTCCAATCCCAACCGACCTACCAGGTCACTAGATATGAAAGAACTGGAAGCTCCGGTATCAAACAAAACTCTAATAGGAACATCATAAACAGAAAGCATACCTTGAATAACGACATTCTTTCCCTTCTCCGCCGCAGTTGGGGCATTCGACGAAGAAGGAACAGCATTAAGGGCATATGCTTTCACCATCTGCTTTTCTTTAGGGGGTTGCGGACACTTGTCCTTGTGATGTCCCACTTGGCCACAGTTGAAGCATTTCCTGTCTGCTGGCTTGGCTCGACAATTACTGGCATAATGGCCCTTCTTGCCACAGCTAAATCACTCAACATCTTTCTTCTTCTTCTGGCCATCCTTGTTCTGGTTCTGCTTCCTCTTGTTCTGAGAACCATTCTTGCCTCCACCGCTTGCTTGCGGCTTTGGCTCCTCTGTAGATGCAATCTCTGCCTTCGACTTAGGGTAGAGACTCTCCGACCTCAATGCTTTCCCCACAATCGACTCAAACGTCTAATCGATGTGGTTAATGAGCCTTTCCCCCAAGTACTGATCCAACCCTGTTATAAACTTCTCGTTCTTCTTCTCGGGAGTGTCAATGAGGGATAATCCATACTTCGATAAAGTATCGAATTCTGCAATGTACTCCGAGACAGCTCTGCCATTCTGCTTGAGCTCCAAAAACTTCTTAAACAATACTGACTTCTGAGCAGCTGGAATGAACTTATCGCTAAAGCGAACCTTAAACTGATCCCAAGTAATCTGATCTTCGGGAGTAGCTGCCTTTATAGCATTCCACCAATTCATTGCCCGTCCTTGCAGCTGACAGGATGCTAGTCTTCTCTTCATCGCATCCTCGATACCCAAGTCTTCGAAGATATGCTCGCAGCTATCCAACCAATCATGAACATCCGTAGCCGACTCCGTTCCGTGGAACGGCTTCCCACCAAGACTAGTATAATCCTTGTTTAGCTTGGCGAAATCGGCCCTAGGCGCCTGCACTATTGGACCACCACCATTACCAGCATTGGGAGCTGCCCTCTGAACATCTCTAAGCATCTCCCTCATGAGGTCAGTAAACATTGTCCTCATATCAGCAGCATTCCCATTATTGGCTCCTCTACCGGTACCCCTTGCGTATCGGCTCATCGTTTAATCTGCACAGAGAAAACGATTAACCATCTCTATAGTGGTGCCAGTGCAGTGCGACTTCGTCCTTAGCTATACTAATAATATATATATATATATACATATAGCTTTTGAAAACCAAAATAATCAAAAATACGCGCTCTCATATATGTATACTAACTCTCCCTGCTAACTTCCCTAGGTTAACTACGCAACCTAGAGCTCTAATACCAAGTGTGACGGCCCACCCCGAACCGGACGACATTTCCCCCGAAAGTGCGATGTACACATGCCCGACTAGCACGGAACGGTCGCCAAAGAAAAGAAAGAAGAGAATGAACTAATCGAAAACCTGTAGAATGTCTCACAGTGCATGGAACAAAGTATAATAATAATATACTTGACATAAAACAGGCGAGACAGTGCATAAGCTGATTACTAAAACCAACATCAACATCATCATCAGAGTAGCGGAAATCTGAATACAGCTTATTACAACATTCCAAATTACTGTCTCTAAACAAAAGAAAGAAAGGTACACCACTAATGACCAAAGTAGTGACCGCAGCAACACAGGGAGAATATCTATATATATATGTATCATACGTGGAAGCCTCCTGCTCGTCTCCGGTACAGCTACTCGTGCATACCTCCTAACCTGTCTCTAGTCTTCTCGTGAGAGCACCCAGAGTAATAATAAGAGACATAAAACTCTGGGTCAGACAAAAAGTCTGGTATGAGCGATAAGCAGCAAACAGAACAATAACAGGTATACTAAACAATACCTGAACCTGGACCTGCAACCAAAGAGTTAGCACTACATACCGTACAACACTCTAAGGTGCCACTAACATATGGTGTAAATAATACGGGGGTGGGGGTGTGCATGTCATAATGATGGCAAACAAGTCAAACATAGCAACCATCCTCACATCTCTCGCTCAGTGCGTAAAGCATACGATGTCCACCACTGTCAATCACTAGACCCATCGAAGTAGTGACGGAGTTCGACTTGTACAACTACTACTACTACCAAGCTCATCCCATGGAATCATGACCAACCCTTTTCAAATGATCCCACTTCATTGGTTTATAGCCCACTAGTTGTATCTAGGCCACTGTGGCCCTGAATCCTTCCACGTACCTCCCATATATAGTGATCCAAAGTCATAGACATTGACGACTCCTTAGCACACGTCCCGCAGCAAAGCCCAATCATGAAGTTAACTCGTTGGTTCCCAACTGGATCCTGAGTACAAACTTCCTACTTGGACTACCTTTGCATCTCGGGTTTTGGTTGTCACCTTCTTCTCCGGGTCGGCCTTCATTTCTTCACTTCACTTTGCTTCAGGTCGTGGTCATCAGCTCCTCGGTTCGGATCGGAATACCCCATACGGGTCGGGTCGTGCTCCTCCAGCTCACGACTCATCGTCAGGTCCTACTCGTGAGGCAACGCCATTGGCTCGGAGTCCACCAAGCAGCTCGGATCGCATACTCTTCCCTAAACAATCGGATCGGTTCGGAATGGTCTCCCTTCGAGATACAAGAAACTCAAGCCCTCCTCTCTGCTCCGGGTCGGATCGAGGAACCTCTGGCAGATCGGTTCGGGAGTGACCACTCGGGTCGGGTCGTGGTGGCACATGCCCAAGAGAGGCGGATCAGGACGGAGAACTCCTCGGCTATCAGTTCACGAGCTCCAGGCAGTTCGGGTCGGATTCCATCACCACAAGCGGATCGGGTCGGAGAGGGTGTTGCGATCGGGTAAGACGATCCGATCCGGTCCGGATATTTTCCTGCACTTTTCCTGCAACTTCCACCAACTGTTTATACGCCACTCGACAGCGTTTTCGACCATTCTAACACTTCTAGACAACCACAAAGCATATTATACAGTCATAGCAACATATAGAACTGACCACAAACACCAAAACAACAATTTGATAGGTTAAAACGGATCAAACATAGCCAAAACCCCATATTTTCCCTTAAGCATGTTTAAGAAAAACTAATCATAGGATTACCAAAACTTAACCAAATCAACCCAAATTTCTAACAGAGGTATAAAACAATATTTCAGAATTTATAAATATTTTTCTAGAATTTATTAATGTATAAATTCGCTAATTATCACTAATCACCCTAATTAACTGTAATTAGTGTCAAAACAATGCTAATCACTCACCTTTGCCACAAATAAAACCTTTAGAACCGAAACTCTACTGTTTGGGCGCGAATACCAATACAACAAAGCAGCTCTACCTCGATTTGTGTGTTAAACCGCCTTGATTTGATGTTGATTAAGCCAAAACTTGATTAGAAAGTGATTAGAAGTTGATTTGGGTGTTGGAGGCCATTGCTAGGGTTCCAAGAATGAAAGTGGCAGCTGAAAGAAATGTTTTCTAACCCTAATCAGCCCCTATATACCCCTAATCCCGAAATCCCCTTTGGGCCTAGCTGTTAATTACCCAATTAAGCCCAGTTAAGCAGTTTTTCGCACTTCAAACCTTGTTTCAGCCATATCTCCCAAAAGGTAAGTCCGTTTTTCACATGCGACCACTCTACGGAATGGTAAACCATCGTCCGGAGCCAATGGAAGTGGTTTCAGGTCAAAACTCCTTTACAATCAAAAGTTTTGGCCAAAACAAGATCAGCTAGGGGCAAAACGGTCATTTAAAAATCGGGAAAAATCATGAACATGGGAAATGACCCCAATAGTCGTCTCCCAAAGTTACATGACCATACGACTATCTATGACGATGAAATAAATATTCTACGATCCTATGATGCGTAGAATGCGGGTCGTTACAGTTCGGATCGGTCGTGGTGGTCCCTCTACCATTCGTGAACTCTGGTCGGCTCGTGGTTATCCTCCTTGGCTCATGATCCTAATGTGGACCCATCTCGTGGGTCCAATCAGCTCGTGACGCTCCTCCTAGCATCAGTTCGCGACTCGTGGATCGCCCCATGGCGTCAGCTCGTGGCTCCAACTCCGGGTTGTGGTCCTCCTTTCCTGCACTGGCTCGTGACAATGCTCCAGGCTCGTGAGTCTTCAGTTGGCTCGTGACATCTCACCAGGATTGTGGTCCTCCTCTATCTGATCGTGACCATGGTGGCTCGTGAGGAAGTGGTTCGCAGCTCGTGGTCGGCTCCTGGTTGGGGTGTGTACCACGAGTGGGTCAGGTCGTGATGGTGTTCCACGAACGGAATTTGATTGATTTCCTGCAACTCTTCCAGCAAGCAATTTACGCCATACGACGGCGTTCTCGACCAATCTAACTTTGCTAAGCAATCACAAAACATTCCAAACAGTCATAGCAACATGTATAATCAAGCGTAAACACCAAAACAACAATTTAACAAGTTTATATGGATCAAACATACCCAAAACTCATGTTTTTCTCTTGATCCCCTTAATCATGATTTAACCATACGATTAGCAAAACATGTCCAAATTAACCCAAATTTTTATCAGAGCTCTAAAATAATACTTTAGAATTTTACAAATTTTTCTGGATTTTTCTGAGTTATAATTTCGCTAATTATCACTAATCACCCCTAATTAGCCGTAATTAGTGAAAAACAATGCAAATCACTCACCTTAGCCACAAATAAAACTTAGATCTAAAAGTATTTCTGAATTGGGTTGAATCTCTATGTGTTCCAGCAGCTCTATCCCAAATTCTATGCTAATTTGCCTTCATTTGATGTAGATTAGGCTAAAACTTGATTAAACGGTGATTAGAAGGTGATTTGGGTGTTGAAGGCCATTGTTAGGGTTGAAGAGAGGTAAGTGGCGGCTAATCATATAGCTCTAATAGAAAAGGTTTCAGCCCTCATATAGCTCTAATCCCGAAATCACCCAATGGGCCTAGCAGCTAATCACCCGGTTAAGCCGAATTAAGCTGTTTTTCACCTTCTAAACCTTAATTTAGCCATATCTCTCAAACAGTAAGTCCGTTTGACAAGTGTGACCACTCTACGGAAAGGTAAACCATCATCCAAATTTAATGAAAGTGGTTTCAGGTCAAAACTCCTTACCAATCAAAAGTTATGGGCAAAAAAAGATTCGCCAGGGGCAAAATGGTCATTTAAAAATCGGAAAAAATCATGAACATTGGAAATGACCCCAATAATCGTTTCCCAAAGTTACACGACCATACAACTTCGTATGAAAAAGAAATAAATATTCTACGGTCCTTGGATACGTAGAATACGGGTCGTTACGCTCTCCCCCCTTAAGAAATTTCGCCCCCGAAATTCCTTAACCAAAAACATACAAAGGTATTCCGCATGCCTATCAATCATTCACAAGCAATCAAACACACAAAACAAACCTATCCTAGCATGCGGAAAGGCTAAATCGAAATGGAAACCTTACCAGACAAAGAGTTCTGGATACGTCTCCTAAATGTTCTCCTCTGTTTCCCAAGTACAATCATTCTCATCCCCGCCCCACTGAACCTTGACTAGATTCACCGCTTTCCTTCGAAGTTTCTTCGTATCGTGCTCGACAATACGAATTGGCTTGCGGTTCCCAACCGCCTCGGGTTCTACCAACTGATCAGGTGAAATGGCCACATCGGGGTCGTGCACGAATTTCCTTAACTGGAAAACATGAAATACATTATGAACTCCCGCCATTTTGTCAGGCAACTCAACTTTATATGCCAAATTCCCAACTTGCTCGAGAACTGGGAATGGACCAACAAATCTTGGTGTTAACTTGCCTCTCCTACCAAATCGTATCACTCTCTTTAACAGAGAAATCTTGACAAACACCAAGTTGCCAATGGAGAATTTTAAATCTCTTCTCCTCTTATCAGCATAACTCTTATGCCTATCTTGGGCAGCCTTCATTCATTGTCGGATAACTTTGATCTTATCTGGGGTTTCTCTTATAACATCTGGCCCAAGTACAAATTTCTCACCGATTTCTAACCATTATGACAGTGAGTTGCAAGGTCTTCCGTACAAAGCTTCATATGGGGCCATACCAATACTGGACTGATAACTATTATTATATATGAACTCCACTAGATGCAAATGGTCATCCCATGATCCACCAAAATCTAATATGCAAGCTCTCAAGAGATCTTCTAATACTCGATTCACCCTCTCTGTCTGACCGTCGGTTTGAGGATGGTACGCAGTACTGAGATGTAATTCTGATTCTAACGCCTCTTGTAAGCTCCTCCAAAATCCACTAGTAAACACGGGTCTTGGTCACTTACAATGCTTTTGGGTACTCCATGGAATCTCACTACCCACTTCATATACATTTCTGCTAACTTAGCTGCTGTTCTATTCGACTTGACGGGTATAAACCTTGCACTCTTGGTCAATCGGTCCACAATCACCCAAATGCTATCATAGCCCGATCTAGTCCTCGATAACCCATCAATGAAATCATTGAGACTTGTTCCCATTTCCATTCGAGAAATTCCAACGGTTGTAACAACCACTAGGCTCCTTTTGCTCGGTTTTAACTAACTGGCAATTCATGTACTTCATCTCTCAATCCATTAACATTGGGTACAACCAGTCCCCCATTCTTTCAAAGCCATCCTTCTCTATCAAGTCCATACTTTCTAATCTCCTTGCTATCGATATCCATTTATACCTTGGAGATGATTTTCAACAGGTTAGGATCGTTCCTTTGACTGGAATCAATCCGCTCAATCAAAGTCGGTCTAACCATCAAACTTGCTAACATTTCTGGATCCAATCCATACTTATGTCTGAGATCATATCCCACGATATACTCCAGTTGCTTCCATTCAAGAAACATATCATCTAAAATGTCATGTCTCCTATTCGATGCATCACCTACCGCACCTAGTCCGGTAGCACAGGCGTCCGTGTATGCCGTCATCTCTTCATTCTTTGTTACCAGAATCCAACAGGTGATAGTCTACTCAAGGGAACAAAAATAGGAACAAACATAGCAACCATATCATCCACCAAACATGTCCTATCTATCATCTGTTAAAGCCATAAATACGTCGATACCTACCTGACTGGTCCAACCAATCCCAAGGCTAATGGAAGCCCCGCCTCCATACATACGTCGATGCCTACTTGACTGGTCCAACCAATCCCAAGGCTAATGGAAGCCCCGTCTCCATACGGACTACCGTACGTTCAACATACGTTTATCCTCCAAGGATAACTAGATCACGTCCAACGGATCCAAGGTAACGGGCGTCCCCAGATACCCCTTCTTCAAGTCCGCCTATAACACTCTAAGTATCAACGATTTCTTGGTACTCTCATCAGAAGAGCTACCCACATACTCTGACCCACTCTCGAGTATCCATTACTGACAAATCTCAAGTCCAACATGAGTCGTATCTCTATTCGTTGCATCTCTAAGATCAACGAACAACCATTTTTCTTTTACGAGTTCAAGTCCAACTTGAATCGTCCTAGCCCTCGTTGCATCTCCACGATCAACGAGCACATCTTATCCCTTCGAAGTTCTACCATTCTTGAACCAAAGAGAACATCAACATAGGTTCCCAAACAATCCATTACCTTGCAGCTTCATCATGTCCCACTCGAGTCATCTCCTAGCCCTATCGAATCTAACTCGGGGCAGTCCATACCATTGAACAGTCTTATCATGTCACGGCTGCACATCACTCCTCGAGTAAGCCGAGATATCATTAAATGGAAATCACAACAACTACTTATATCTCACGCAAACCGTCCTAGTCGAACTCGACATTCCCTAAGCACAAGCCCCAAAGGCCTAAACCAATATCAGACAAGCACTCAAGGAACATCTCCTCTGAATTCAAACAATCTACGTTAGATGATACTAGCAAAGCAACTAAGCAACCACAAGCAAACATACATCCATGACTCGATAAGACCACATTACAACAAATCATGCAAAGGCTAGTCGATCCACTGATCGGGTTCGTCACAACAGAAGGTCTACCGATAATCTCGAGTTCCAATTCCAACCTATCTACCAGGTCACTAGATATGAAGGAATGGGAAGCTTCGATATCAAACAAAACTTGAACAGAAACATCATAAACAGAAAGCATACCTTGAATAACGATGCCATTTCCCTTCTCCACCGCAGTTGAGGCATTCAACGAAGAAGGAACAACATTGATAGCATGTGCTTTCACGATCTTCTTCTCTTTAGGAGGTTGTGGGAATTTATCCTTGTGATGTCCCACTTGGCCGCAATTGAAGCACTTCCTTTCCCCAGGCTTTTCCTGACAATCTCTAGCATAGTGCCCTTCTTGCCACAACTAAAGCACTCTTTATCTTTCTTGTCCTTCTTTTTCTGACCACCCTTGGTCTGATCCTGTTTTCTCTTATTTTGAGACTCCTTCTTACCTCCACCGCTTGCTTGCGGCTTTGGTTCCTCTACAGAAGCAATAGCAACATCGGCCTTTGACTTAGGGTAAAGACTCTCCAATCTCAATTCTTTCCCTACTATAGACTCGAACGTCTCCTCGATGTGGTTTATCAGTCTTTCCCCTAAGTACTCATCTAAGCCGGTTATGAACTTCTTGTTCTTCTTCTCGGCAGTGTCGATAAGAGATAATCCATACTTCGATAAAGTATCGAAGTCAGCAATATATTCCGAGACTGCCCTACCATTCTGCTTAAACTCCAAAAATTTCCTAAACAATTCAGATTTGTGAGCAGCTGGAATGAACTTTTCACTGAAACGAGTCATAAACTAATTCCAAGTAACTTGATCTTCAGGAGTAGCTGCTTTAATAGCATTCCACCAATTCATAGCTCGTCCTTGGAGCTGACGCGATGCTAACTTTCTCTTCATGGCATCGTCGATTCCCAAGTCCTTGAAGATGCGCTTACAACTATCCAACCAATCTTGAACATCCGTAGCCGACTCCGTTCCGTGGAACGGCTTCCCGCCAAGACTAGTATACTTCTTGTTAAGCTTGGCGAAATCGGCCCTACGCGCCTGCACTACTGCACCACCACCGTTAGCAGCATAGGAACTACTCCCCGAGCATCCCTAAGCTTCTCTCGCTTGAAAGTAGTGAACATCGTCCTCATATCAGGGACATTCCTATTATTAGCCCCTGAACCCGTACTCCTTGTATATCGGCTCATCGTTCAATCTGTAAGGAGAAAACGATTAACCATCTCTTCAGTGGTGCCAGAGCAGTGCGACTTCATCCTTAAATATACTAATAGTATATATATAGCTTTTGAAAACCAAAATATAACAAATACGCGCTCTCGTATACATGCTATCTCTCCCTGGTGTCTTTCCCTAGGTTAACTATGCAACCTAGAGCTCTGATTCCAAGTGTGACGGCCCGCCCCGCACCAGCCGACATTTCCAATGAAAGTGCGTTGTACTAATGCCTGACTAGCACGGGACGGTCGTAAAAAAAAAGGGTTTGAAGCTAAAACTGCCAAAGGAACATGTAGAATGTCTCACAGCACATGAAATAAAATATAATAATAACATACTTGACATAAAACAGGCGAGACAGTGCATAAGCTGAAAACTAAACCATAATCATCATAGCAGCGGAAATTCAAAATACAGCTTATTACAATTCCAACATACTGTCTCTAAAGCAAAGAAAAAGGTGAACTACTAATGCCCAAAGTAGTGACCAGCAAAAACACAGGGAGTATATATGTGTATCATACGTGGAAGCCTCCTGCTCGTCTCCGGACAGCTACTCGCGCATTACCACCTAACCTGTCTCTAGTCTGCTCGTTTAGAAGCACCCAGAGTAATAAGAAGAGACATAAAACTCTGGGTCAGACAAAAGTCTGGTATGAGTGACAAGCAGCAAAAATAGAACAATAACAGGTATAATCCAATCATACCTGAACCTGGACCTACAACCAAAGAGTTAGCACAACAGGATGTACAGTACTCTGAGGTGACACTAACATAAAGTGTAAAGATACGGGGGTGGGGGGTGTGCATGTCATAGTGATGGCAAACATCAAACATAGCAATCATCCTCACATCTCTCACTCAGTGCGTAAAGCATACGATATCCACCACCCGATCACCCAATCCTTTGCTACGATCACTTTGCTCCATGGAGTCACAATGACTCCATTGCACCGATCCATAACCACTAATCCATCTCTCAGTGGTGAACTAAAGTTATGGATATCGATAACCCCTTTGCACACATCCCGCAGCAAAGTCCAACTCATGAAGTTAATTCGTTGGTCCCCTTTGGAATCCTGAGTAATAACCTCTCATTTGAACTACCTTGGAATATCGGGTTTTGGTCTCCTCCGGATCGGTTCGATTTTTCTAAGACGGTCCGGATCGGTCGTGGTTGTCCCTCTACCATTCGTGAACTCTGGTCAGCTCGTGGTCATCCTCCTTGGCTCGTGATCCTCATGTGGACCCGGCTCGTGGGTCCAATCAGCTCGTGATGCTCCTCCTAGTATCGGTTTGCGACTCTTGGATCGCCCCATGGCGTCAGCTCATGGCTCCAACTCCGGGTCGTGGTCCTCCTTTCCTGCACTGGCTCGTGACAATGCTCCAGGCTCGTGAGTCTTCAGTTGGCTCGTGACATCTCGCCAGGATCATGGTCCTCCTCTATCCGATCGTGACCATGGTGACTCGTGAGGAAGTGGTTCGCGTCTCGTGGTCGGCTCGTGGTGGGGGTGTGTACCACAAGTGGGTCGGGTCGTGATGGTGCTCCATGAACGGAATTTGACTGATTTCCTGCAACTCTTCCAGCAAGCAATTTACGCCATACGACGGCGTTTTCGACCAATCTAACTTTGCTAGGCAATCATAAAACATTCCAAACAGTCATAGTATGTATAATCAACCATTAACACTAAAACAACAATTTAACAGGTTTATATGGATCAAATATACCCAAAACCCATGTTTTTCTCTTAATCCCCTTAATCATGATTTAACCATACGATTAGCAAAACATGTCCAAATTAACCCAAATTTTTATCAAAGCCCTAAAATAATATTTTAGAATTTTACAAATTTTTCCAGATTTTTCTGAGCCATAATTTCGCTATTTATCACTAATCACCCTTAATTAGCCGTAATTAATGAAAAACAATGCAAATCACTCACCTTAGCCACAAATAAAACTTAGATCTGAAAGTATCTCTGATTTTGGTTGAATCTCTATGTGTTCCAGCAGCCCAATCCCAAATTCTATGCTAATTTGCCTTGGTTTGATGTAGATTAGGCTAAAACTTGATTAAACGGTGATTAGAAGGTGATTTGGGTGTTGGAGGCCATTGTTAGGGTTGAAGAGAGGTAAGTGGCGGCAGGAAAATGACAAAGAAAAGGTTTCTCTAACCCTAATCAGCCCTCATACAGCTCTAATCCCGAAATCCCCCAATGGGTCTAGCTGCTAATCATCCGGTTAAGCCCAATTAAGCTATTTTTCACCTTCTAAACCTTAATTCAGCCATATCTCTCAAACGGTAAGTCCGTTTGACAAGTGTGACCACTCTACGGAAAGGTAAACCATCATTCGGATCTAATGAAAGTGGTTTCAAGTCAAAACTCTTTACCAATCAAAAGTTATGGACAAAATAAGATTCTCCAGGGGCAAAATGGTCATTTAAAAATCGGCAAAAATCATGAACATTGAAAATGACCCCAATAGTCGTTCTCCAAAGTTACACGACAATACGACTTCGTATGAAAAAGAAATAAATATTCTACGGTCCTTGGATACGTAGAATACGGGTCGTTACATATAACCTCTCCAATTCACTCTTTGTGTCCATGCAGAGTTATTAAAATCCCTTCGAAGAACATGTTGCAATAGATATTAGATAAATTAAAAGAGCCTTTGTAATTATTATTAACTAATCATCCCATCTGAAAGACCTCTTTATTTATTGTTCTTTCTCCACTAACTGGAATGCTTCAGGGAAAAGGGATATGCATAAACAGTGAGTGCAGAGAATTTATAAAATAATTTTGATAGTTTTTTAAGCAACTGGATAAATATAAAGAAAATAAAGTGGGTCATCTTTTAAATTGAAAAGATACCTTGTTATAAATTAATTTTTTCAATATTTCAAAGTTTATTATTATTGTTTTTTCTGAAAAATGAATTTGTAATAAGAACAATACCTTGAAGGGACCTATACGCAATCTAGCGAGGTTCGCATTCTATTGCGTATCGTTGAATCTGCATGACATTTTAAATTTTAACCGGTCTATTATGCTATAACAATCATTGTTTGGATATTCAATGCCAATTTCGTGTCATACTTTAGAGATGCAAAATGTAGGACAGTTAACAAACGCACGAAAATTGCTCTGCCAGTGGTAATAAATATGTATCATGTGCTTTAATGTATAAGAAATATTGGTGTGATATCCACTTACAAATAGTAGAGTCCAACAATGCATCTAGTCTAGCACAATAACAATATAATTAACAAAGCACATTCAAGCAACTCCTACTTCATGTATGCTTATTTAGTGTAGCTTTAATTCAAAGCCACCATCTACAATTTTATAGTGCAAAAAACAAAAGGATATAATTTAAATTAAATAAACTTTTAAATACGTGATATCAGGGAACTACAACTAATGTCATATTGAAATACTATAGTTTAAGTCAGACAATTGTTGCTTACATTTTATGTCTCCAACCATGAAGCATGTATTCTATATGAAATCAAAAATAGCAGTTAATTGAATCAAAAAGCACAAATAAGTTAACTCATAAATTTATACCTAACTTCGGATTTGGTAACATTGGGTTGTGATTTCAAGACTAAAAACAGTATATGTTTCATAAGGAATGAATAATTTGTCTTACCAACAGCCAACAAAATTTTCATATCTTAAGGTTCTATGGTTCAAATTGCTTAATCTCTTCGGATCCTCTGTGTTTTTGGCCTTATCGGTTGAGCAATGGCACTTCATTTTCTTGTCAACTAGGTGGAGATTATATGTTCACGTCCTGTTCATTATTTGCATTAAAAAGCTGGTGCGAATGCTATGGGACGAGGGAAACTCATGTGTCTTTCTGTCGAAGTGTACAAGTGCAGACCTGCTGTGGTCGTTGCTGAAGTTCCAAATCCATCGGGATTTGTCCGCGTCCTTATATGGTTTTGACCGTGCTTTCTTGTCTATTTGGTTTGCTAAGTTCTTATAGTTTTTCCATTGTTTTTTTTCCTTTTGTTTGCTCCTTGTTTTCGCGGTGTGTGGCGCTTGGCTCCTGTTGCTAAGTCATATTGTATGCTTGTTTTTGTTTACTTTAATAAATGTGGTAGGGGTCCACTTAACCCCGCTTGCCTTGCAAAAAAAAAAACATATCGTAAGTAATAGAAAACAAATAGGAAAACTGATAAAATGACACAATAGAAAATAAATTAAGTTCAGGTGTATGACAACATAAAAGAAGAAAAGTAAATGTAATACATCTATGATGATAAAACACAAAGTCATAACCATTAGTGGTACAATATTATACCGCGAAGTAGGAGGTAAGAGTAGAAGGTTAGAAGACATTCCTTATTGCATCAATCAAAAAACAACTTTTTTTATAACCCTTCTAAAATACTTCTATAATCTACATATTTGTAAGCACGAAAATAAAGAAACTACCATTTATATGGAGTCCAAAAGTTAAACGAAAAATATGCACTGGTCTAACTTAGTTAATTTTAAAGTTTACCATGTATAGAGGAAATTTGATAGAATGAATTATTTTACTTAGCATTATAACCAACTGAGTGAAATCAAAAATCAAGAAAATAATTTACATGAGTCTAGCAAATGACTCGCTATATTGGAATATAGGCAGAATCAATGATGCTCTAGCAAATGATTCAAAATACCGTAGTAATGGTTAAAATATAAATGAAATTTTACCTGACAATGAATAAAGCTTCATATGGAAAAAGTGAGATTAAATTATTGCAATTTAGCACCCCTGGTAACCAAAAAGTTTCTTGTATCCAAATATCTTTAATTCAAATTTTGTCCGCCTATGACCAATGCAAGGACACAATTTAGATCAGTTTTCTACTCGCAGAACGAAAATATAAGTTTGAGAACACTATTTGAATACCAAAGCATGAAAAATAGTTAAATAATAATATAGATAGAGGCAATTATAAGTATGAAATAATTATTGGAAATGGATAATTGTGCCTAACTAAATTTGCAAAATTTGCTAGGTAATTATCATTTTACCTTCCTTAAATAATGCTAATTAGTTAAGTAGATGTATTTGTTGAAATTGATGATTCAGATATTTGTATAGAAGGAAAGAAATTAATTAATTGTCAATCAATTAATTAGCTCGTATATGGAAAGATATAAGAGGAAGTTTTCTTTTTAGAAGAAAAATAACAGGCCAATCAATCAATTAATGAAGAATCAATTACTCAGGGAAAGAGATTGAGACCATGATTGCGCCAACCATTTATGCTCCAATCAAATCAAGGAAGATATTATATTTATTTATCTTCATGTCCAAGTAATCTAGAAACTTCTCTTATTTATCTCCAAGAAATCCCTCTATATAAATAGGGGTCATGTTATTGTATGAATGAAAGCAATCTACCATTAATCTCCTCTCTATTGTACTCTTATGTACTCATTTCTTCATTGAGAAGTAAAAAGTTGTTGGGTCCGTGGACGTAGGCAAAGCCAATCCACGTTATATTGGTTTGTCATTTCCTCTCTTTTATGTTTTCATTCACTGTATAATTTGTGCCACTTGATTTTATTTTATTTTTGGCATTGTTGAAATTGTTGACAGACTAGATCATCGGGTTTATGTAACGACCCATATTTTTTGACCGTTCAAAATCGACAATAAACCACACATGTCGACCCAAACAAATCTCAAATCTAGGTAGTTATTGGGAAAAGAAGAAAAAGAAGAAAGAAGAGAAAGATAAAACAGAGTTGTCACAGCAGAAGGACAACATTTATTAATTAAATAACAATTTAAAGCAGTTGAAAGATACAAATAGCTATAACATACAATGATTATCTAAGTTATACATATACATGTATACATAAATGACAGCGGAAACAAAATGCAGCGGAAAAATATTATATATAGTAGATATATACCAACTTCGTCTTCGTGCTCCAAGGAAGGAAAATCTTCGGTAACTGCAAACGTCTGCTGACCCGAGCGTATTGCATAAGAATAAAAATACAACAAACACTCGGATCAGCACTAAATCATTCTCATATTAGTCAAATTAAAACATGAAATAACTTGTGTGTCATGGGTACAGTAACTCAAGAGATGTTACGGGATTTTCCATCTCTCGAGGATCCGTTAAACTAATACATACATAGTATGATACGCTATTATGATAGTGTCTATCCAGTAAAGTAAATATCATAAAAATAGCGTAAGTGGGATTACCATATTACCCTTACGCCGTTTACAGGCATCAACAGTCTATATAGTACCGTAAATTCACCGTACTGGTGTTATCAGAGGGCACTCCATAGAAGGCAATGCTAAATCAAAATCGTATGGGGATCGATATGGATAAACATGACAAGGCACTCGAGGCAATGCCCATGGTAGGATTCTACCAATTGCACTCTCGGACCGGTGGTAACGCATAGCAGCCACTACCGCCCACCACGGAACACACTCCCAAAAATCATAAAGGGCCCAAATCATCATCATAGTCATAGAAATATTATCGAAGAAGTATGTCCGATCAAAGGTTCTACCTCAATTAGTCACGTTATAGCTCCTGTTTTAGTCATTTCAATTCTGACCCGAAGGTCAGGGTTATTTCGTCACCGTTCACCTTCTTCAATCCAATAATCGCCTCCAAGTCATCATAATTCATTCTGGATACGTCATAATGTTCACAGTTGTCAAAGTGGTATCGAAACTGACAGAGAGTATACCATTTGCCGACTCCGGTCTCTTTAACAACCAACGCTTACGTTTTCTACATCGGTCGATTCTTTTACATTTCTCAAAGGTTCATTTCCATATCAAAATATCATATTTTGTTAGAACCCATTTATATTCAAAATAGAATATAATTTCATATCAAGATATCAAAATCATTCCAAAACCAATTATATTCTAAATTAGAATATATTTCCATATCATATATTATAATCAATATAATATTTCAAAAATTGACTTATATTCAAATAGAATATATTTCATCTTAAAGCTTTCAAATTATTCCAAATCGATTTATGTTCGAAATCCATTCATATTCAATAGAATATATACTTCCCTAACTCATTTCAAATTCCTTAAGAGATAAATGTATGTTCAAGTAGAATATAATTCACACTCCCATATTATCATTGGTTTAGAAATCGATTCTTATTCCAAGAGGATATAACTTTATCTCAACTCCACTAGAGCCAACGATTTAGATTCAAACACTCGCCATTCGGAAGAAGTATAAAACTTAAAGGATATAAATATGAAGATTGATGTTTATAAAGAAACCTTTATATAAAATAATATATATATATATAATATAATAGTTAGAATAAGATAAGATAACTTTTAAAACACTATGTATATACATAAATTAAAGTTTACCAAATGGTTTATGAAATAAAATATAAGGAAATTCATATATATCAAAATAGTTTATAGGTAAAGGTCTTAATAAATAAATTTTAAGGAAAGGAAAATTTATTTGAAATCAAACAGTATATATTTATTTATTTATTTGAAATCAAACAGTATATATATATATATATAAAATCTTAATACCGAAATTATTGCTTCTCCCGAATTTCAAATATTCGAACCTATACCCTAGTCCAAATGCAGTTGCATAGTTCAAAATCTTGTTTCAACACCATTCAAACCTATTTTCAAATTCAAGGATTCAAAACCATACTCGTATTAAGTTTAAAACACTCCAAGTATCCTCGATTATCTTTATTCCAACATTAAATTCAATAAGAATTTATTAAATTCGATTCTACCCAATCCTTAAAAATCCCAAATCATATTTATTTTGAATCTTTACAACTTCAAATTTACTTTGGGAAAATTTCCTTAATCATTTCAAATAACATTCAAGATTCAAATCTTTAAAGGAAGAATAAAAATTTATCGAAATCGACACATTTCCTTTAAACGAATTTTCCCTCAAATAGAATTTTAAATATTTAAATCATTTAACCAACCGATGTCCATATATAATTTGCTATGCTATGGCCAAGTGATTTTAAATTTAATTTCTCGATATTCAGGGATGGATCTATCATTTCAATACAAATCAGGGTCACAGAGATTTATCATTTCACTCTGTGTTCTCAATTTATTTAAATCGATTAATCCCGGGTTCATTCGATGCCCGCAATATCAAGGGTAAATGGGATTAAATGTCACAACGAACATGCAAATACACTATACTGAATATGGAGCATTAGCAGTGTCAACATCAATTCAGTAATAAATTTCAACCAAAGATCCATCTCAACCATTCCATCCAATTAATCAGTATTAAACCGTTCCACGGATTTTCAAGGATCATAATTTCCAATTAGAAATCTAATTAAATTAAATAACTAATTATCGATCTAATTTGCATGTTAACACACTTGTATATCAAATTTAAGCAACCAATTCAACAGCCAATCACAACCATGCAACCAAACTTATTTCAAAATTTAATTCAATAAATATGGGAATAATTCAGTTCATTGTGAGCGATAAAATCACTCACCTTTGCATCCTTAGTTGATCGTACATCCAACCGAAGGCCGAAAATTTGATATTCTCTAAACGCAGCCAGGTTAGCGCCAAAACGTCCACAATTCTGCCACGATCCCAACGCAACAAACCACGTCCAAAACCGAGTCAATACGTAAAAGTTATAAGTGTTTTACTATTTGAATTATGAATATTTTAAAATAATAAAATTTTAAATCCTCACCAATTAGCAGTTGCCACGTCATCTCCTTCCCCAAATTCTCCCGCTTCCTCTTGCTACAGGAATGACCACAATACTCAACCGAACCCGCGACTTTGACCAACTATTCCCCTTAATTCCGTCCACCTGAAGAAGCGAGACCACCACCAATCGGCTGCCTACCCAAAACCGCACCTGACTACACCGGAGACCTCGCCTCCGGTCAACCCTGTAGCCGCCGTCGAACTCAAGGACGAAAAGGGTTTTCGAGCTTTGATGACGAAATTCAAGCTATCCACAGCAGTATAAATTAAACTAATAGCACTGTTGCACTCGTATGAGTCTCCACTTCAAAACCCATATTCCCAAATCTCAAATTAACTCCTAAATCGAAAACCCCTAAATTCACTTCTAGGGTTTCGAAAATCGGAACTTTGACCATCGATTTCAGGCAACTCCGGCCACTGCATGTCGAAACAAACTATACCAGAGGCTTCGTATCGTCGAGAGCTTCGATTTTATATATAATAAGTTGGGTTTTGAGGAGATCTGATTTTCAAGCTTGTAATTTTTTTCTTTAGGGTTTTGAACTCTAATTTCAGCCATTAGAGATAAAAGTTTGATGGAGGAAGGTGTACATGTAATGAAAATGGCTGATGGAGTGGAATGGAGTTTGTTTATATATGTATATATAAGGTCCACTATAAGAAACAATCAATTATCCACTTATATTGATTCTATTCGTGTTTTCTCCAATATGGTCAAACGACAAGTCTGATTTCGACGAAATTTGAAACTCTATAAATATTCACCATTCCGGATCCGATGGAACCGATTTCATCGAATTCTGAGACAGTCGCCAAAATCGTTAAATTCTGCAGTTAATTAATCGATAAAATATCCAATTACTCATTTTAAATGTTTTATTCAATTTAAATGTTCATTAAATTCAAATTTAAATCAAATTATAACTTAATAAATTCTATAAATTTGTTTAATGAATTTTAAGTCCCCACATTTGATTATTTACAAATTTAAATTTGAATTTCAAATTTGACTTAAACAGCTTAAATTCCATCGTTTAACAAATCAAATTTGAATTCTTAAATTTAGTTATTCATTAAAATATTAAATTCCATTTTACAACATTTTCTAAATAACTAAATTTAAAATTTATTTATACTCAACTCAAATAATCTTCATCATTATAATCAACAAATTTTGATTTTTAACAATATTATGCCATTTATATATTTTAAATCAAAATTTAAATATACAGAAAATATGGGTTGTTACATTCTCCCCCACTTAAAATTTTTTCGTCCTTGAAAAGAGAACGAAATAAGGTACTATACAAATCATACTTTTGAATTCATACTTATAAAATAACATTTATAAGATAAGTTATATATAGTTGTAAAAATCTCATAATTTTTTTTTACTCCCGAAATCACGAGAAATTTCAGCAGCATCTCCTTTGTACGGAGAGGTCCAGAAAAATCACATATATATAAAACTCAATATTCATCTCACCACACAATGAGGCATCCCAAAATGGGGAAAAACACAATATGTACTTTAACCACAAACCATATAACACACATACGTACCTTCTTTAGCATTATAATTGCAATTTATTTGTCTTAGCACTTAGTATTTAGCGCATACGAGCTCCCAAAGCGTAGCGCGACTTCCTTACACCTGCTACATACTTACATACGCATAAGAATTAAACATATATACCATAAATAGTAATTACGCACAACTTGCACAACATATATGCAACATTGCAACTACTAAACCAACATATTGACAACCAGCCAGCGAACAAATCGAAGTTTATCACCATTCAAATGATAGAATTTGGCTATAGCACACTAAGAAAAAGTTGTTCTAATCGTTTCAGGCTTTCTGAGTTGTCCGGATTCGTCGAATTCGGATAATCCGTTTAAAAGTTATGACCATTTTAGTGAAGGCGAACGCCTCAGCCCGTATACTGAAAATGTAGGTCTGAGTTGTTCAACCCAGTTTTTAACCCTTTAAACAACGAAATTTTACAAAGCATATTAAGGGAAAGTTTTAGTTCAGATTCTGGGCTTTTCGAATTGTACTCGCACATCGAAATCCGATGCTCCGTTAGGAAGTTATGATCAAAACAACATTAGTATTCAGTTCAGATTTTTATTTTCTGTGCATACAACTACGACCAGTTCTTCGTTTTCAAACTAATAGACTTGGAAACTAGGTCAGGCTTTATTAACAAAAGTTTTAGTTCAGTTTCTAAGGTTTCCGAAAAGTCTGGAATCAAAGAATTCTGATTATCCCATCAAAAGTTATGGTCATTTTAGTTTCAGCTTATCGAATAGTTCAGATTTTTGTTTACCATTGATTTATAGTTGGAGTTTCAACTTTTCGGATTTTAAAACTTAAGCAACACTTAACCATCTAAAAGGATTATCGCTCCAATATGCTCATACTATGATTCATACCTTTATTGCTTAAATATATTCATGTTCATTTCACTTTTATTAAATGAATTTCCATTCCATTTACTTATATTTCATTTTCGTCTTTCTTATTTAGTTTATTTCCAACTCACCCACTTCGTCCATTCTCGTTCGTCCATTCAATCCTTTACATTCACTACATTATCCGAGAAATGGATTCATATTCAATCACTTACTCTATTCCAATAAAATTTTCTATTTGTTTCTCATTTCATTCTAAGCATTAATTCTCGAAATAAACTTGAATTCATTGAACGTTTCCAACTAACTTAATTATATTAAATCTTTAATTCATTATCATGAATCAATTTTCCAAAATTTATAAGTCAATTCTTTTTCTAAGTATAAATTTTCAATCAACCTTTTGTATGGTCTTCTAAGTTAACTCCTATCGAGTCGATTCACTTGGCTCGACTAAATTTTAGCTTCATTTCATATCTCAAAAGCTTGTTCATTCAATAAATGTTAAATCATTATTCATTTGGACCCTTTTTATTCATTTAAATCTAGTTCTAAATTGGCCAATTTAAATTTCTCGAGTCTAGTTCCGTTTATACTAATTTGTTCGACTTAATTGAATCCATCTAGTTCCAATTCTTTCGATCTTCCGATTCAATAAATTAGACTTTGGTTTTACATTTTTAACACCTTATTTCATATTTAAATTTCAAGTTTATTTCATTTCCTCGTTCCGTTTATTTCATTTCTCCTTTCAAGTTACTTCCTACCTTTCATTTCCCAAGGTTTTTCCCAAATTCATTTCATTGTAAACTAAATCTTATTCCGTTAACTAAATTTATTTTGTTTGACTCGCCAAACAGGAAATTAATTAAGGATTGTTTATAATTTAAGTTTTATACTTAGTTCTCAAATCACTTTTATTCGATTTCCTAATTTAAAGTTTATTTAACTCGTCTAATTTAATATCCTTGTTAGTTAGCCAAGTCATAAGCTACGCCCCTTTATTTGCACAACAAAACTTTCCAATTTATTTTACTTTAGTTGGATTTCATTTCATGGTTAATTTCAACCTTATCGTACACTTATATCGACTAAATTTGGAATTTGCTTAAACTCTATTTTTGCTCATACTTAAGTATTTCAACGACCATTTCCTTTCTGAATACTTAAGTCAATTTAAAATTTCAAAGTCTAAATTCCGACGAATCGAGTTACTTTAGTACTTAATGCAATATCATTAGTTAAAATGAACTTAAATACTTTGATTCTGGGTTTTAAACCAAGTTTAAAATAACCTATATGTTTATACTATTTTATAGAAAAACATACCATATAAAATTTTAAATCCAAATCTTTACTTACCAAAACATAGAATTTTTCAACCTATGTTTAATTTAAATTTCAACTTTAAATAACATATTTTAATACCTTTATATAATAATTTATATCACATAAAATTAAATCCAAAATCCTTTGTCAAACAAGTTATAATAACTATTGAGTGATCTTCCCCACTTAAACTCTTCAGAATAAACATCGGAATGTGTGCACTCATTACCGAAGTCGTTTTCTAAGGTCCAAGGAGGGATTACACCTATCTTGTTTAATAATCCTTTAAACCATTTCCTTACGAAAATACTTATGATATTATATTATCGCAATACTATTTCAAAATCCACAGAATCAAGTTCTCAAGTTCAATTCTATTTTATTTGCAAATCATATTCTGCAACCTATTACACTAAAGGATTTTATTCTTAAATTTTCCGAACCATTTAAATTTTTCCATTAGTTTTATTATTGAATCACTCATCATAGGTAATGACTCAATATTACCACTTACTAGAACGAATATATATATAATTAAAACCAATATTATATTTGATATATATATATATTTAAAATATAATCGAAAATCATATTGTGTCAATCCGTTCTATTCGATCATTTAGAAATTCCTATCGATCCTATGGCGTCCCATAAATCGACCAGAATCTATAAATATTCAACAAAACAATCAACACAATATATAAAACCATTTTACATCAAAATACAAGTACGCTCTCTCATATATCACTCAAACTCATTCTAAGGCATTACTAACCCCATCTCTAATGAGTTAAATCCCAAACAGAGCCAAGGTTATCGCTAACCACCGCTCTGATACAAACTTGTAACGACCCATATTTTTTGACCATTCAAAATCGACAATAAACCACACATGTCGACCCAAACAAATCTCAAATCTAAGGAGATATTGGGAAAACAAGAAAAAGAAGAAAGAAGAGAAAGACAAAACAGAGTTCTCACAGCGGAAGGACAACATTTATTAATTAAATAACAATTTAAAGCAGTTGAAAGGTACAAATAGCTATAGCATACAATGATTACCAGAGTTATACATATACAGGTATACATACATGACAGCGGAAACAAAGTGCAGCGGAAAAATATTATATATAGTAGATATATACCAACTTCGTCTTCGTGCTCCAAGGAAGGAAAATCTTCGGTAACTACAAACGTCTGCTGACCCGAGCGTATTGCATAAGAAGAAAAACACAACAAATACTCGGATCAGCACTAAATCATTCTCATATTAGTTAAATTAAAACATGAAATAACTTGTGTGTCATGGGTACAGTAACTCAAGAGATGTTACGGGATTTTCCATCTCTCGAGGATCCGTTAAACTAATACATACATAGTATGATACGCTATTATGATTGTGTCTATCCAGTAAAGTAAATATCATAAAAATAGTGTAAGCGGGATTACCATATTACCCTTACGCCGTTTACAGGCATCAACAGTCTATACAGTACCGTAAATCCACCGTACTGGTGTTATCAGAGGGCACTCCATAGAAGGCAATGCTAAATCAAAATCGTATGGGGCTCGATATGGATAAATATGACAAGGCACTCGAGGCAATGCCCATGGTAGGATTCTACCAATTGCACTCCCAGACCGGTGGTAACGCATAGCAACCACTACCGCCCACCTTGGAACACACTCCCAAAAATCATAAAGGGCCCAAATAATCATCATAGTCATAGAAATAGTATCAAAGTAGTGTGTCCGGTCAAAGGTGCTACCTCAATTAGTCATGGTATAGCTCCTGTTTTAGTCATTTCAATTCTTACCCGAAGGTCAGGGCTATTTCGTCACCGTTCACCTTCTTCAATCCAATAATCGCCTCCAAGTCATCATACTTCGTTCTGGATACGTCATAATGTTCACAGTTGTCAAAGTGGTATTGAAACTAACAGAGAGTATGCCATTTGCCGACTCCGGTCTCTTTAACAACCAACGCTTACGTTTTCTACATCGGTCGGTTCTTTTACATTTCTCAAAGGTTCATTTCCATATCAAAATATCATATTTTGTTAGAACCCATTTATATTCAAAATAGAATATAATTTCATATCAAGATATCAAAATCATTCCAAAACCGATTATATTCTAAATTAGAATATATTTCCATATCATATATTATAATCAATATAATATTTCAAAAATCGACTTATATTCAAATAGAATATATTTCATCTTAAAGCTTTCAAATTATTCCAAATCGATTTATGTTCGAAATCCGTTCTTATTCAATAGAATATATACTTCCATAACTCATTTCAAATTCCTTAGGAGATAAATGGATGTTCAAGTAGAATATAATTCACACTCCCATATTATCATTGGTTTAGAAATCGATTCTTATTCCAAGAGGATATAACTTTATCTCAACTCCACTAAAGCCAACGATTTAGATTCAAACACTTGCCATTCGAAAGAAGTGTAAAATTTAAAGGATATAAATATGAAGATTGATGTTTATAAAGAAACCTTTATATAAAATAATATATATATATAATATAATAGTTAGAATAGGATAAGATAACTTTTAAAACACTATGTATATACATAAATTAAAGTTTACCAAATGGTTTATTAAATAAAATATAAGGAAATTCATATATATCAAAATAGTTTGTAGGTAAAGGTCTTAATAAATAAATTTTAAGGAAAGGAAAATTTATTTGAAATCAAATAGTATATATATATATAATTCTTAATACCGAAATTATTGCTTCTCCCGAATTTCAAATATTCGAACCTATACCCCAGTCCAAATGGAGTTGCATAGTTCAAAATCTTGTTTCAACACCATTCAAACCCATTTTTAAATTCAAGGATTCAAAACCATACTCATATTAAGTTTAAAACACTCCAAGTATTCTCGATTATCTTTATTCCAATATTAAATTCAGTATGAATTTATTAAATTCGATTCTACCCAATCCTTAAAAATCCCAAATCATATTTATTTTGAATCTTTGCAACTTCAAATTCACTTTGGGAAAATTTCCTTAATCATTTCAAATAACATTCAAGATTAAGATCTTTAAAGGAAGAATAAAAATTTATCGAAATTGACACATTTCCTTTAAATGAATTTTCCCTCAAATAGAATTTCAAATATTTAAATCATTTAACCAACCGGTGTCCATATATAATTTGCTACCCTATGGCCAAGTGATTTTAAATTTAATTTCTCGATATTCAGGGATGGATCTATCATTTCAATCCAAATCAGGGTTACAGAGATTTATCATTTCACTCTGTGTTCTTAATTTATTTAAATCGATTAATCCCGGGTTCATTCGATGATCGCAACATCAAGGGTAAATAAGATTAATCGTTACAACGAACATACAAATACACTATACTGAATATGGAGCATTAGCAGTGTCAACATCAATTCAATAATAAATTTAAACCGAAGATCCATCATAACCATTCCATCCAATTAATCAGTATTAAACTGTTCCATGGATTTTCAAGGATCATAATTTCCAATTAAATTAAATTAAATAACTAATTATCGATCTAATTTGCATGTTAACACACTTGTATATCAAATTTAAGCAACCAATTCAATGAAACCAAACTTATTTCATAGTTTAATTCAATAAATATGGGAATAATTCAGTTCATTGTGAGCGATAAAATCACTCACCTTTGCATCCTTAGTTGATCGTACATCCAACTGAAGGCCAAAAATTTGATAGTCTCTAAACGCAGCCGGGTTAGTGCCAAAACGTTCGCAATTCCGCCACGATCCCAACACAACAAACCGCATCCAAAACCGAGTCAATACGTAAAAGTTATAAGTGTTTTACTATTTGAATTATGAATATTTTAAAATAATAAAATTTTAAATCCTCACCAATTAGCAGCTGCCACGTCATTTCCTTCCCCAAATTCTCCCGCTCCCTCTTGCTACAGGCACGACCACAATACTCAACTGAACCCGTGACTTTGACCAACTATTCCCCTCAATTCCGGCCACCTGAAGAAGCGAGACCACCACCAATCGGCAGCCTACCCAAAACCACACCTGACTACGCCGGAGACCTCGCCTCCGGTCAACCCTGTAGCCGCCGTCGAACCCAAGGACGAAAAGGGTTTTCGAGCTTTAACGAAGAAATTCAAGCTGTCCACAGCAATATAAATTAAACTGATATCACCGTTGCACTCGTATGAATCTCCTCTTCAAAACCCATATTCCCAAATCTCAAATTAACTCCTACTTCGAAAACCCCTAAATTCACTTCTAGAGTTTCGAAAATCGGAACTTTGACCGTCGATTTCAGGCAACTTCGGCCACTGCATGTCGAAACAAACTATACCAGAGGCTTCGTATCATCGAGAGCTTCGATTTGATATATAATATGTTGGGTTTTGAGGAGATTTGATTTTCAAGCTTGTATTTTTTTTCTTTAGGGTTTTGAACTCTAATTTCAGCCATTAGAGATAAAAGTTTGATGGAGGAAGGTGTACGTGTAATGAAAATGGCTGATGGAGTGGAATGGAGTTTGTTTATATATGTATATATAAGGTCCACTATAAGAAACAACTAATTATCCACTTATATTGATTCTATTCGCGTTTTCTCCAGTACGGTCAAACGACAAGTCTGATTTCGACGAAATTTGAAACTCTATAAATATTCACCATTCCGGATCCGATGGAACCGGTTTCGTCAAATTCTGAAACAGTCGCCCAAATCGTTAAATTCTGCAGTTAATTAATCGATAAAATATCCAATTACTCATTTTAATTGTTTTATTCAATTTAAATGTTCATTAAATTTAAATTTAAATCAAATTATAACTTAAATAAATTCTATAAACTTATTTCATGAATTTTAAGTCCCCACATTTGATTATTTACATATTTAAATTTGAATTTCAAATTTAACTTAAACAGCTTAAATTCCATCGTTTATCAAATCAAATTTGAATTCTTAAATTTAGTTATTCATTAAAATATTAAATTTCATTTTACAACATTTTCTAAATAACTAAATTTAAAATTTATTTATACTCAACTCAAATAATCGTCATCATTATAATCAACAAATTTTGATTTTTAACAATATTATACCATTTATATATTTTAAATCAAAATTTAAATATACAGAAAATATGGGTTGTTACAGTTTATTTGTTTTACACTGCTCAATTCTCTGATTCTGCATTACAGATTGGTATCAGAGCAAGTTGTCATGTTCAAAGATTTTTTCAGCCATGTCAAATTCCACAAAGAATAACGGTGGTAGAAGTGCTACAAATTATGGAGATTCGGAGGGATAGAAAGCAAAGAGTTTTGAGGATCACTCAAACTCAATACATCGAGAAATTCCTATCTCGATTCGGTATGGAGAACGCTAAACCGGTGGCTACTCCATTAGGCTCTCAATTCAAGTTATCCAGAGATATGTGTCCTACAACGGACGAAGTCAAAAGGGATATGCGTTATATACCTTATTCTAGTGTTGTTAGTAGTCTCATGTATGCAATGGTGTTCACGAGACCAGATCTGGCCTATGCAGTTGGTGTTGTCAGTCGATATATTTCTAACCTAGGTAAAGAGCATTGACAAGCAGTGAAGTGGATACTCAGATATCTTCGTGGCACTTCTTCAGTTGGCTAGTTATATGGTGGAGTAGATGGAGACATCTCTCTTAGAGGATACTGTGATTCAGATTATGCTAGGGATAGAGATGGACGGAAGTCGGTGTCGGGCTATGTTTTTACACTTGGCATAGACCCGATTTCGTGGAGATCAAAGTTGCAGTCTATCATAGCTTTGTTGACTACCGAAGCAGAGTTAATATAGATTGTGGAAGCCACAAAGGAAGGATTGTACTTACTTCAGTTGTTGGATGATCTTTCAATGGTGCATCAGACAGTGGAGCTATTTTCAGACAGTCAGAATGCGATTCATCTTGTTGAGAATCAGGCTTATAGTTCACGGACGAAGCACATTGATGTTAGAGGTTTCTTTCTTATGCTTAAGGAAGAACGAAGCAAGATCAAATTGTTGAAGGTGGGTACTTCGGATAATCCTTCACATATGATGACCAAGTCACTTCTAAAGGACAAGTTTGAGCATTGCTCAAACTTGATCAAATTGCTTCCTGTTACTTGAGCGCCATGGGGCACTGGGCCCAACAACTTCTATGTTGATTGTTGAAGATGAGATGATGAAGAAAGATTGTCATATTTGAATCAAGGTGGAGTGTTGAAATTGATGATTCAAATATTTGTAGAAAAGGAAATAAATTAATTGATTGTCAATCAATTAATTGATTGTCAATCAATTAATTGGCTCGTATATGGAAAGATATAAGAGGAAGTTTTCTTTTTGGAAGAAAAGTAATAGGCCAATCAATCAATTAACGAAGATTCAATTTACTCAGGGAAAGAGATTGAGACCATGATTGCGCCAACCATTTATGCTCCAATCAAATCAAGGAAGATATTATATTTATTTATCTTCATGTCTAAGTAATCTAGAAACTTCTCTTCTTTGTCTCCAAGAAATCCCTCTATATAAATAGGGGTCATGTTATTGTTTGAATGAAAGCAATCCACCATTAATTTTCTCTCTATTGTACTCGTATGTACTCATTTCTTCATTGAAAAATAAAAATTTGTTGGGTCCGCGGACGTATGCAAAGTCGAACCACGTTATATTGGTGCGTTCTTTCCTCTCTTTTTTGTTTTCGTTCACTCTATAATTTGTTCCATTTGATTTTATATTATTTTTGGCATTGTTGAAATTGTTGACAGACTAGATCATTGGGTTTATTAGTTTTCCGCTACCCAAATCTCTGATTTTGCACTACAGTATTCACTAGTTTTTGCATAGAAAATTATACACATAAATTTATTGCTTATGTTTAAAAGTAAGAAAAAAACATAAATTTTATTTTGAGAGAAATTTATCTAAAAATGAATAATTGGCAAAGATTTGAAAAGGAACAAGCAAAAAGAAAATAATTTTTTGGAGGTAGTAGAATAAAGAGTTACAGAAGAGAATATATATAAAAAACTGGAAAGGATTTGTATGAACAAAGAGTTACATAAGAGAATGTATTAAAGAAACCGGAAAATATTTGAAAGAAAGAAAAAGGAAAAGAATATAAATGGTACTAATATCGGGAAGAAAAACTATATATCATATGCAAGTGTAAAATTAAATGCACAGTTCCGCTTTTGTTGGATGACCATTTTGGTTAGCAGTTTCAAAACAATAATATAAACGATTTTGTCAAAGAAAAATTTGACAAAAGAATGATATAGATGATATAGCTTAAAAAAATATAGCATACAAAGCTATGTAAGAATGGTATTTCTATCCCATAGATAAAGATCATAAATTTAGTAGTATGTTTGAGTCCAACTAATTAAAAGAATTCACGATAATCCAAAAAAAATAAGTAAATTGTATACGATGGTTTGAGTCCATCTGATTAAAATATTAACAATCATGTCAGTCCCTAAAAAAAATTAATGGGACGCTATTTAGCAACTTTTCCAAATGTATTTGGTATTCTCCTACCAACATTAAGTTAATGCACAAAAGGAAAGACAATACCAATAGTATGCCAATTTATTATACATGATTTATAACGCAGATGAGAGCGAAAAAAAGATGATGCCCACCATCTTACAATCAAATTACTTGGTATTATGTTTTACCGTTGCCAAAATACTCCAGGAGGATTATTAGCATTTTTATTAAATGACTGTTCATGTGCAAATTTTTTAGCCGAAGGTTGATTCATAACCAGGAAAAGGCAATTTATAATCACATAATATCACTAATTTGAGTTAGACAATTAAATTATTTGCAAGATTGATCAAAAAACAAAAAAACTCTACAATTGTATATTTAGTACTAATACATACTGAAAATTGATAGTTTTAAGAAGCATGTTAAAAAAATGTCATTTTTTTTCACTTCCATTCCATTATTGGTAACTCGGTGAAGTAGCTATTAAAGTTACATAAGCCCTAAAAAAAAGTTCAAAAACCAACCAACTAAAAAGAGTCAATGAGATATTGGACAGATAATGCCAACTATTTAGTTGCTTGTATCTAAAATTAATACATTATATAGTGATATAAATTTATGTTTAAATGTAAATTGTTCAATATTTGGTATTAGAATGTCAAGCAGATTTGAAACTATCCGTCGATTTGGAGACAACCTAAGTTTGGAAAAGGAAAAAAAGACCAACATGATCTAAAAGGGTAGTAACAGTAAACTGAACAATTATTTTGCACAAAGATGGGTTTCAATGAACAAATTACCGAATTACCAACCTTAAAGAACCTTAGGTGTTGAGCAGGTCAATCTGTGGTTGAACAAGTAGGCGGTGACGACGAACAGGAACATTACTGGGTACAAATGGTTGGGACGCAAAGAGAGAGCGGCGGTAGAAGGATCCGCTGATCTAGGGTTATGAAATTGGGAAAGTGAAAATGAGAAAAGGATGTAAGCGTGATGGAATTGTAATGAAATAAAAACTGCGGCATCGGTTATGAACGAATAGGTGTACAATAGAAAATTTCGCACTTAGAAGATGGACAGGTGTTAACCTATGAATAACGTGGTTTCTGCTTTCTAGTATAAGTAATATATTAGTATATATAGTATGAATATTTTTTTCACACGAGTGCCATTGGAATAGTTTTATCTATTAGTGGTTGATCGCCTTATCTGAGACGATCAAGCGAATGAGAAATACTTCTAATTACTCCATCTCTGGAGTCAAGAGTCAAGCAAAATCGTGGATTACTAATATTGATTTACTGTTTTTGTTTTCAGTAATGGTACGATCCATTATCTGGAATGTCCTAATATCTCTAATTTTTTGGCACTCAAGTGCAGTGAGTCGAACATGCTGCATTGTGTGGATGCTTACGTATCTTTATGGCATACGTTCCTTGGTGCGAAATCGACTGTGTGGTGTGAGAGCTGTTTGAGTTCTCGCAAGGGTTTTTCTTCGATGGCTTGGAGTTGAATGTTTCATAAATTAGGAGTCTACGACTAATAGACTCCAAGGTTGGGCCTGAATTGATCGTGAGTCTTTATCATTTCAAGTTCTCTAAATTGATTCGCTCGATACTAGTTCATGATTTGCTTTGAACAAATTTGCATCAACTTCTTGAGAGTCGATGTAGAGTTTGTCGATTTAGATGATGCGTTTGTGTTGGAGAGTGTAATCGAATTCGATGCGATATCGAAGTACGATTTATTATCTCCTTTGTCACTCCGAAGTGTGGAGTTTGTGGCTGGGTTGAGCGATTGACTTGTGGGGCGATTACTTCATTCCGAGGGAATGTTAATTTGGAGGAGTCGATCGAGTAAGCTCACGATGTTGGGCTTGCACCCAACATAGAAGTTCATCCTACTTTGTCGGGACGAATCGTGGAGACGTATGCGTTGATTGTCGTTCTTGTTCCGTCGAGTGCTCGCTCGATTAAGTGGGAATAACGACGCCATCGCTCGAAGTATGTTTCAATTAATGGTGTTTTCATACAAGTTTTAGCTTGGCATCGAGATTTCATCATTCCATTTGATCATGCAATTCGACGATTGGGACGAGATTGGGACTCGTGAACTGATTTGTCTTTATTGATTGTGACTTACGGTGTTGAGGGCCCAATTAGATTTTATATGCATGTAACATCCCATGTTTGGTCGCCAGAACTTAATACTATGGGTGACTACAGCATCCATAGCGATTAACATCCGGCCTCGAGGTGGGGCTGTGTTATGACATAATTAATCTATACTTGGCAGTATACATGGTTCATCAAGAAAAATTAAAATTCATCGAGTAATGGTTGCATGTTTTCTAATTGTTTTCTTGTTGGTCATTGAGCTTGACTGGACTTATATATAAGTCTAACAATTCAATTACTAGGAGGATACGGAATATAGGTGGTAGTGAGAGGTTATTGGTGACGATAGCGGGCTCGGACAAAGCTCAGTAGTGAGTTGTCTTCGGTTCGGAGATAGTGGGCTGAGACTTAGATCTCTAGTAGTGAGTCATCTCCTAAGCTTGTAGCTTGAGAGTATTTGGACACATTCAATGAGGTGACTAGGTTGCCACCATGTTTGAGTCGGGTTCCGTATCGAGTTAGTTATGGATGTTGTTTCAGTTGGGAATCCTGAGGGGATTTTGCCGATTGTGAATGGTTGGTTGGTGTATGCCGATTACAACGTTCTATGGGCTATTTTGATTTCGATAGGTCAGTTGGGCCATCTGGGCCAACAAATGACTATGCATATTTTGTGATCAGTTTTTTGGACTTTCACTTTCCGTTGAGAAAGTAGAGTGCATGGGTTATGTTGTCTTAAGTAGGATATTTTTGTGAATCCTACAAAATTTTAGATGGTTTGGAAGTTAAAGTTGACCCATTAGTGTGTTGACCTCTCATTTCGAGCAGGGACGAGAAAACAATGGTACTCACTTAGTTATGTAGGGGGTTTAAGTTCGGGTTATTTCCGAATGAGAGGTTATCGTGTTTAAGTCGATAGACAAAACCGCATAAGGAGTATTCGACTCATGATTTAGAGTCAATGGTAATAGAGTCTGTTTTGGTGAGTTGGAGGCACTATTTATTAGCAAAGGGAATAAAGTGGTTGATGTTGGGGATGTGGAATAAAGTCGTTGATATAGAGGGGGTGAATAGTGTTTTATGGATTTTATTAATTTCTTGAAATCCTTTTATGTTTATCAGAATGTTATGCAAATCACAAATATCAACAATCACATATGCAAATAATAAAAATAAAAAGCAGTAAAAGGAAAGTACACACCATGATTTTATACTGGTTTGGAGTTATCCTGCATCCAGTCCCATAAAATGCTGGGTTGATGTGGATTTCTATTGAACTAATATCCAATATTACACTCTTTGATATCAAGGCTACAAGGGAATATCCTAACTGATTTCCAAAGTACAGCGAGACTCAGTTGATTTCCAGGCCACAACCAACACCCAACTGATTTCCAAACTACAATCACATCCAATTGATTTCCATGCTACAATCACACCTTTCTCAGTATCGGTTTTGAAGTATTGACTTGATAAAACTTTATCTTGGGATCTTTGATTGCAAATAGTCTATAACTCTTAAGTAGAACTTGAATTTAAGAGAGATTTTGATGGAGATTTGAAAGAGAAAGAAATCGATGCAATTCTCTTAAAAAAATCGATAGAGCACAAGTATAAATTTTAAGAATTTAATAAGAATAACGGAGAGAGAAGAAATGAAGAAGATAATGAAAAGTTAGTTAAATAAACAAATTTAGAAGCCCATTTATAGTCTCCCAATAGTCAAATCCATTCAGAATAGTTTTGAATTCAAAAGACACAACTTTTCAAAATTTAAATTTCAAACAAACAGTACATATATCGATATATAAAAAGGCATATGTCAACATGCCTTAATGATTTTTCAAAAATAGTCTTTTTATTTAAAACAAATAATGATTACATAAATTATGATATTTCTTGAGTTAAAATATACTATATATTCCTTTATATTAAAATATGGTTTTTCAAGTAAAAATATATAATAAAACATATATTAAGATGATTTAAAAAATGATTTAAAACTAAATATAAAATGATATAAAAGTATATATATTTTAAACTATGAATATAAAAAATACGTTAGCACTTAATAAATATAACTAAGGAAATTGAAAACATCAATAACTATGAAATTAGTATTAAATCTATAAATAATAAATATTTGAATTATGAGTTAAAATATAGTAAGAAATAAAGTATAATTATAAAAAAGGAGTTAAAATAAATTTAAGAATAAAGAGATATAGATTTAAAATAAGGAAGTAATTTTGAAATCAATTTGAAAAGAACTGTGCTACGGAGCCCGAAAATTATGTGAACGGATGGTGCGAAAATGGATCCAACGGTGGATTTCAGGGGGGTATGTATTGATAAGCGGCTGTGCTGATTTCGGGCTCATTCCCTGACCTTATGCTTCGGGCCTTCTAGACTTGCTGATTTGAAAATAGATTTAAAAGCAAGGAAATAATTTATAATAGGAAATGTCAATGTTCATATCTATTTCTCTTAAAATGTATAATAGGAAAATAATATATAATCTATAAACGAGTCTATTAGTATTCTTGTAAGAAATAACACCAAATAAGCAAAAATAATGAAACATTTGAGACAACTAAATATATCGTGACATATGGCAATACATGAGATTTTTGGGAAAACTAGAACCGAAAGGTCTTCAAATGAATATTGTACTTTCATTTGATGTAATAGACATTAACTGACTATTTAAAGCACAAACTATTTAACTATCAAGTTTCATTCTCCAATTCATAATACAATATTATATTTAATTAAGTCTTCTAAATAATGTTAACCAAAATAATAAGTGTTATATATAGGTATTAAATAGTCAAAATCTGTCTAATTCCTATTAAGGAGGAATTAGGTGACTTAGGCATTTTTTTTCCTGCATCGTTAGAGGAATAATTGAAGGAAGTTGCATTTGATTGGTGTAAATGAACTGGAAAAGCCTTTTAACTTACCGTTGAAGGTACATTTGGTTGGATATAATATAGAATGCGCAAGACATATAACTTCTCTGAATGGTACCCTCTAAATACTATTATGGTAAGACTTAAGATTTTTTTTCATTGGACATTATTGGTTTTACTTGCTCCTCATTGCAAGCAACTGGTTAGTCAGAAAGATGTGGAAGTAGAAGATGAATGTGGTGATGAAGATCTACGGAGGCTTATCAATTTATCTACGTTTTTGATATATTTCGACATACCGAGTTTCAAACACGTTGATGTTTTATTTAAAATATTGTATTATGGAGATTTTTGGATGGTATGTTATATTTTTTAGATTTGATTTTTGTTATAGCGTATTTTTTGTTACTATATTTATCTAATTTGTAGTGCAATAAATATATATATATTTGTATATTTTCATTATATTAGTTTTACCAACTAACGATGGGCATAAGGTTTAATAAGTTTTTACTAGGTGGAAAATTCGGTCCATTTCGAAGAGGGCTACTACAGGAACTTTATCATGTATATTCTGATTTGTGGTGCATTGTAACGTATTTATGCTATCAAAGATAGATTGTTTGCTATAGCTTGTTTGCAAAGTATACATATATGATAATACTGTACATACACTCACATAAAGAATTTTCCTATTAGGTTGTCGTTCTTATTATATATAATAATAAGAATAGATAGGAGAAGCAGTAGAGGAAATGTAGTTAGCAATGCAACAACGAACGAAGAGAGTTGTAGTAGTTGGGGATTAATACGTATGCTATGTTAAATAAATAAATGGTACACTTAATAGTAAATACCCCTAAAGAGCTTCAAATCAATATATTATAAGTTAGGGTTTGAGAATTATGAATTTTGAATCATTTTTAATTTAATGATTAATCCGCCATTAGAAAAAAAAAATTCAAGATTAGAGCTGGAAAATGAAGATGGAGGTGACAAACAAGGTTTTGTGGCCTCGTTTATTTAGTTGTATGGCTGGGTTATGGGACGTGTACCCAATTTGGTCTGAAACGACCACATGAATTATGTAGATCCCGTCTAACTTTCAAAATTCCAAAATATTGAATCAAGTTTTAAAAGATATATAGTTGTAACTGATCAAATTAGAGAGAATTACACAACGATTACAAAAATGATACCCAGTTCACCCTTTAAGTAAAAATTAAATCATTTTTATCTAATATTATTAATATTGTCAAGATTATGGATCGTTACAACACTTGCAGGTGGATCGTATAAAACCTTCATAGGACGATGTAATGCAAGACCAATTAAGGATGCTCATTACTATGTAAGTTGATAACAAGCTATCACAATAGGTAGGTTAAATCTGTCTTCTCTCCTTGGTAGCTGCTGGATCATTAGTGTCATCTTATATCCAAGAGTAGCAGGGATGAGGGAGGGTATATTATAACCATGTAGACTTCAGATGTATTTTTCATTGTATGGTATTTGCTTCAAAGTTAGTGTATATATATGGACACCCTAGATCGATTTACTCATATAAGTGTATCCTATTAATAAATTAGACGTATCAAGTTTATATGAGAATGCTTGTGTTTATGCAGGAATATATAATGAGCATAATGCAAAGGCATGTCACATATCCATTATTATATAGACAAGCATGTGTTCATATACTCATATATGCTATATACGTACATATGTCAAGTTTATATGTTGTTTTTGGCATATGGGACATAGACATAAATTATTTTCTGATCCGTAGTTATACTTTATCACATAACTCTTTCACACTTTCATGAGTACGTTGAGAGATTGCTTAGAAGTGACTATGCATGGTATATAATTAGTCAAAATGAGCATGAGGCCTGTAGTTTATTTATTCTATTGGACATTTATTATATATAATTACCCTATATGGTGCTTTGAGTAGCCAACATGTAGTTATTTAAAGACAAATTTTATTCCAACAATTTATGTACATGTAAGAGATAATTATGATATATTGAAGTTTATCTATGAGTACTTTATTTTAATCATGCTATCATCTCGTTTGTTTAATATATATGTTCTATTCGTCGGGTACTTATCCATTTATAGGCACTAGACATAGAGGCGTGTTTTCAACAAACATTTCAAAAATATTTCTAAGCCTTAACTCCAATTAAAACATTCTAAAATTAAATAAAAAAGAACATGTTTTAGAGAAAAATTCGGGTTTTCAAGTGTAAATAACAAAAGAGAACTATACTAATCATCAAATAAGCTAATATGAGAGTGGATTTAGAGTGTTATTCACTTTATGAATTTTATTTATGAAAGTTCGTATAAGAGATTTAACCACTGTTTAGTGAGTGGTTTATGGTCATTTACTAATATATTATGTTTAAAATTTATTTTGAATCCACGTTTTAAAGCTATGTTTTTTTCTATTGCTGAACTAAATTAAAATCCTTTTGGAAAATAAATCTGTTTGGCTTTGTATGGAATCAAATATGTGTTAGGATCATATATGCTCATATGCGGTTTAGATGTTTGTTTAATTATTTGAATTATTTAGTATGCTTGATATTGTTTTTGTTATATATTTTACTACATGATTATGCTTGACTAATTGTTTGGAAGCAAAGGAAGGCACTTGTGATCATTAGAAAAAAAAATTCTTGGATTATGGATATTCAATTTGGAGTTGGAAAATGTTAGAAAAAAGAGAGTGGAGTACGTGCAAGTTGGGGAAATGGAAGAATGGAGTTTTAGACGAAAATCTATTAAATAATAGTAAAGCAGAACTTTTAAAGTTATATCCTTAATTCTAGGAGTTTTCTCTCTTCTCGTTTATTCTCTCTGACTATTTTATTTTTAAATTAGTTTATCACTTTACACTTATTTACTATTTCTCTCACATTATTTTACCTCTTATGTCATTTTACATCTTCTTCTTTTTCTTGAAAAGCAGAAATGTGTGATCCTCTAAAAAGAAGAGAACACACACATACACAGATATATATATATATATTTCAATATATATATATATATATATATATAACAAGCGATAATAACTGCCAACATGCCTGGCAGGTAACCAATAGTAAACAACCAACTCAGACTATGACTATAAGTATAGGAGGTAGATGGATGAGTTCCGGATAAACCACCGCCCATCATACTTCAAAATCGAGTTTCAACAAGACCACCACCTGATTATGAAGTATATCTACTCCTAAATAATACAGTAGACACACCAAGAAATTCATATGAATAGTACAACATAATATAACATAATAAAAGAAAGGACTCTCTAGAGCTGATCTCCAATATGCTCCTCAACGAAAATCAACAGACCAGTAACCTGAAATAAGACTAAACAAAAAGTAAGCTAACAACATGTATATATATGTGTGTGTGTAATATATATATATATATATATATATATATATATATATATACACACACACACACACACATATGTGGGGAAAAAATAACAACATAGGATAGAAAGAGGCAACTAAAACAACCACTAAGTTAGATATCAATTACAAATACATAATCTATTATAACTAAAATGCTTAGTAATCCTAATAAACAAATACAAATTATTTCTAACCTTAAGGAGAAATCTGTCAAACATTGGTTTCCTAATCATATTATAACAAGGGTTAGACATCCAATCTAAACAAAAAGAAACAATCTTAATAATTAGTTTATCTACAGAAGTAGAATTAGAATGAAGCATTCTCTGATTTCTATCAAACCAAATAAACTAACATATAATGGTTATTAAAGTATCAAGTACATATCTATATTTAAAATTAAAATCAAATATAAAAATTTCCAGTAAAAATCACAATTCATATAATTATGAGAAAAATCAAAATAAAAAATTCTTAAAACCATATTTAAAATATAGAAAGTTTCAACACGAGAAAAAAACAAATGATCGACATTTTCATCAGATAGACTACAAAAACAACATTTAGAATTAAACATAATATTTTTCTCTTTTAATTCCTCTACAGTATTTAGTTTCTTATGAATAATCAACCACATATGAAATTTAGCTTTAGGCGGAGCATTAGCCTTCGAAATATAATTGAATTTTAAAATCAAAACCTGTAAAATTAAGGAGCTTATATATAGATTTAATTAATTAATTAATGTGTCATTTTACATCTTCATATGGACATTTCAAAGTTTACACAATTGTTTATTAATAGTTAGCTTCTAACATTTTACATTTAAGTCCGCATGTTTAAATTAATTATATAACCAAAAATTTAAGTAATTCAAATAAATTCAATTAACTAATATTAATTTTAAACACTAAAAATGAAAAAAAAAATTGACTCCAAATATCTACACTTCAAAATATTAATATTATGCACCATTAGCCAGACAGATGAGGACTTGTGTCGAGGTAACAACGGCGTGAGTTCAAAACCTGGAGTGGCATGCTAAGGGTTTTCCATGTGCATATGCTAAGATTAGCCACTTATGTGGTACCCGCGGACCGTGCTAGGTGCAATGGGGGGTTTTACGACTCCGGTCGGTTTTTTTCCCCACTGAACAAATTCAAAACAAAAAGTCTCTATCATTTTTTTTAATATTTTACATGTAGTACCATATTTTATAATTAATTGCAAAATATAAAAACTATTTAAATAAATTTAACAAACTATTATTCATTGATTCGCCTAATAAATCGTATCAAAATTTACCATATTTATATTAGTAAAAATGAAAAAAAAATCAAATATATAAATAGATCAATCACATGACATAAATGATACGCATAAATAACTATCGCAAGTTTAAAGTTGGACTCGTTTACGTTAATATATTTATCCTGTATTACATTGTAATATTAATGGCAAACGCCTACAGTTTAAATTTTATTTGGTTATTTACAAAACACTGCATAATATCGCTTAACATTGTACGAAGTCAATATGTTTAAGTTAATTATATGATTCTGAATTTAACAAATGAATTCAACCAATAAATTACTGTTAATTAATCTAATTAATGCTAACTGTGATGTTTTAAACTATACACCAAGTTCAAATCAACAAAATAGAAAAAATATATTTTTTCTTACAAATATAAATTTAAATAAGTCACATAATTTAAATAATATGTGTAAACAATAATAAAAAAATTAATATATTATTCAACTATTTCAATAAATTTATCATAAATTAAAGACAACAATTTCCACTTTAAATACCTACATTTTAACCTTTCTACAATTATTTGCTTAATCTCCTTAATTCTTTCGTGATATTCTATATTTCAATCCATATGTATAAACAACTCATGAAATCTTAAATTCTAATTATCTAAATAATCTTAGAGAGTATTTTGGTCTATTTTTCTAATAGCTCCTAAAAATATTCACCAAATTTATTATATACATTCTGTTAGACCAAAAAATGGTCCTAACACCCAATTGTTATGTTTTGCAGAGAATAATGAGGAATCATAAAAAAAAGCAGGAAAAATCAATCAACATACGAGATTTATAGTGGTTCGGCATTAACGAGCCTACGCCCACTTCATATTTTCTCATTTCATTCATAGATTACAATTACAATGAATATTGCCCTCAAACACTCGAATTCAATGAATAATTCTCTCTGAATTCATTGATTTTATTGAATAGAAGGTGGTTCTCAATTATTGGCAGCCATGGCCGAAATACATAAGGCTTCCATAGGGCCAAAAGTCCCCTTAATTTGCTGCATTGTTATGTATTTATAGGTTGGAATTGGTAAGCAGTTATAGGTACACGTGGCAGCATCAGGAAGACTTCAGAGTTGGTTATGAGAGAGTGGAGAACGTGGGAAGAAGTGGAGATGGTGCCTCCGCTTTTGCAGGCTAGAAAATAGGTAACGCTATGGAGCTGTTACAGCTTCAGGCGGTTCGGGTAGGGGGCTTATACCTAATCCGAACCTGTGTTATTGTCCCCATCCAATCCGACTTTTTTGCTACTAAGGAGAGGCAGAATTACCTTGGACCAATCCAATCCGCTGTATCCAATCTGATCTGATGCCTAGCTCTTGCCAATGCTATTTTTTTTTTATTTCCTCTCTCCTTCCGTCCAACCCGAGCTCTCCATTCGATCCGAGGTCTGGTTTTAGAACGTATGAGAGCTTTAACCTCTAACATATGTAACCCTGATCGACTAGGTTTTGGGTGGCCTAGTCACGAAACAGGCTAACATTTTGCCCCCAAAGTACATTTTATCGAAGATGAGGCGTGCTTTGAATACGCCAAGCTGAATATTTCTGGAAAGTCATCCATCCTTGAGAAGGCTTTATCAAATTGTTGCATTGCTTCCATGGGTGCTATTCAGGCCAAATTCTATGGAAGGATTAGTCGAAATGATCAGGTAACTGCTTAAACCTCGTCTAATCAAGAGGTCTAATTCTTTCATCAAAAGTCATGCTAGATCGTTGGATCCCAAATGCGATTCTACGCACATAGGTTGTTGCCAAACGACGTCGTCGTTTTATGCAAGTCAAGCGCATGGATGTATCAGGCCTTCTTTTACATAAGAATTAATGCATGGTGAAGTTATTTAAGTCATGAGATAGTACATCGTCAGGCTCTGAGTTGGCGTCTGGATAGAACACCTCAGAATTGGCACATGGATTTAGCATTTGCACTTTACTTTGAACTATCCTAACATCTGGATATTAATCTAGGAATGAATCTTTAATGTTAATTTGCGAATTGACTCTCGTGCTCTCAGTGCCATCAGAGGAAAAGCGAAGTTAGTGCTCATGCTCCTAGCGTTAGTGGGGGTCGATCTAAGTCAACCGGGCATCCAATCTTGTAGCCTTTATACTTTCCATTGTTGATTAAGGTTAGAGTTGTAGGTTTAATAGTCTTATTTGACCCAAGCTGTTGTGCATTCTTTCTCGAGACAGCAAGAGTATGAGTTGCGTACACGGATGGTCGAATATCGTTCTCTTTGGTGTCGTTCCTTATCATATTCGGTACCATTGAGCTTGAAAAACAAGATCATGGACTCGATCAGTGAAATAGATTCTCTCTAGAACAACATATACCTATCATTTTGTTTCAGGGCTTTTTCGTTGTCTTCATCATTTCAAGAGTCGAGTGGTCCTCGATCCTTTGTAATGATAACACTGAGACTATCCATCTACGTTAGTATCCTCTGGTTGTAGGAATATGTATGTTTTAGAGGTGAATTCACCAAGGCCTCCTGGTGGGTCGTGATACAGAGAGACTTTAAAGTTAGAGTTATCCAGAATATCGGATATTGCTTCCATCAACATCATAGACGGTTCAGGTCAATCTTCTGATGCCACTACGACGTCGAATCTTTCTAGGAATGAATGCAGGGTCTCGTCGGACCTCTGTTTAACTGAAATGAGTAACATGACGTTCTTGGGTCGATGGATATGGACCTTTGACTATTCAATGAATTTGGTGACCAAAGCGTTCTAGCGGTTGATCGATTCAGATGCATGGCACAATTTTTTTTTAGCAACAATGTAAGTTAAGAGTCAAAAATGGTGGCTTGAAGTGCGGGGGATTTCTGAAGTCCCTGATATTCTCGTGTGAAAGAGTCTTGATTGACGTTGCTCACACAGCCTTTGAGGTGTGCCACCTCTGGTGAAGCATCAATTAACGTTGGCATTCTGGCCTTCGTCTTTGAGAAGTTGTTAGCAATTGTCCAATTTAGGGTTGGCGTCCCCAGCATGACGTCTTGAAGTAGGTGGAAGTCGCTCTTTGGCTTCTTGGTTCCGCATATTTAATAGCCATCAGTCAGGCTTCTGTCCTTTAATTTTGGATGGTGATCCGCTGCTCGGATGTATGCGGGTTAGTATTGAGAAGTCATTCTTTTATTTACAGTCTAGAATCTTCTAGAACTCCAATGATAGTAAATGCGCATAAAGTTGACGGATAGTCGAATTACATTACTTAAAACCTATATCCCATGCCCCCCATCTACGGGGGTTTTGCTATGCGGTGAGTATCAAATCCATTCCCACTCTGAGTTCATACTTCCTCATCAAGTCATGAGTTAGAGTTTGATACAAAATAATTTGTTCGTGTCCAGCTCGTGTCAGTCTTTGGTCTCCCATTCAAGCTCTGAGGATCGGAGTCGGGTTGCGATAAGATCCAATATAGTCACTTCAAATGCTTCTACTTTCCCCCTACATTAAGGAATTGGGAACTTCATGTTGAAGTTGAGTTGGATTTGAAGCATTCATCTGAATTGGAGCAGAGATTGATCGGACTCCAATTAAGTTTCCATTGACTCTTTCATTGTCGTCGTTTTCATCCAAAATGTTACGGTCAGAAGTTGCATGTTGTACATGTCTAGGAGGAGGTCGATTACATCTTGTTTTATCCTAGACGACGTTGCCAGCTCGTCCTAGGGTCTCATGCGATCTAAGCAGTGGAACAAGGAGTGATTGAGTCAAGTTCGTTGTCCATTGAATTCCCACGGTGCTCGCTCTAGGGAGTAAGTCATAGCTGCTCGGTCATCCATTTATCCAAGTAAAGAAGTTATCCATCATTTTCTGTCACTTCTGGAGAAGTTCATTTTGCCGAACCATCTGGGTTCTCAATTCAGCAAAGGCACCATCCATTTCATATCTAGTCCGATATGCTGAGGGATCACCGCGAGAGGAAATCTTCTAACTCCTTCATTTGTAGCACCTCCTGCATCAACATCCTCAGCATGGAAGAAGGTTCTAACTTCCTTCTTCTTAAACCTTGAGTCAGAGTATCAAGCAATCTGTTTCCTTGCAAGCTAGAAGTCGAAACAATGGCGTGCCCCCTTGTCCAAAGCCTTTCAAATGGGAAGTCGGTCGGGACTTAGCAAATGGATGTTCACTTTGCATCCGCTTTGTGGTTTTCAAGCTACCTGTCAGGATCAGAACATAAGTTAGATACAGACAGATAAGTTCCATATTTGTAAGAACTTTCAATAGTTATGCCCCTAGTCCAGGGATAATGGCGAAAGATCGATACACATCCCTTTCAAATTTAGAAATGGATGCATGGAAAAGAGACATTTCTTATCCAAGTGCTCGAGTCATTTCTTTTTCCATTCACTGTACTTGCATGGTGGTACTCGTCGTTGCACTTGAGATATCACAACCAAGGCCTCCTTTCGGTCGTTGCCTCAGGTCATATGATATGTTGTTGAATGAACTACTCTCAAGGTCTCTTTTTGATCATCGCCTTGAATCACATGGGAAGTCTAGCATTAGGCATCCGTGCCAGCCTTTTGGACGGGGTCCTTTTCTTATCATCCACTGGCCTACTGTGGTTATTGTGAGTGCGACCCTCACGTTATTATCCTGTTATCTTGCATGAGCCTGCATTCTGTAATTGATTCTATGTTCCTGTGTTGTCACAAACTTGCGGGTTTATTGCATATTTCAACCAAATGTACTTGTAATCTAACTATTACTAAACTAAGTAATAGATAATTAACCACATCACAACCAAATAAGGGTTTCAATCCAACATCCCTGCAAACAATAATTCTTGTAATAAAAAATTATTACTAAACTACATAATAAACAACATGAGGATTTGATGTGTATGTGTATGTCCCCAATCAATCTTGAATAAAGTGCCTGGCCAGGGCTTGTTTGGGATTGATTAGGATCAATATTATATTATCCCCAATCCTTCAGTGGGGAGTACAGGCTCAACTTTCAATCTTGCCCCCATCCTTCAGTGGGGTAGGAACCCATTTTCATCGGCACTTGTTCTCAATGCCTTTATACTCTCATGTCGTATGCCCAGGTTAGAGTGTGGTCATGGCAGTCTTTAATCGTGGTGCACCATCATGCCCTGTGGATGTCATCTTCCTGTCCTTTATACTCTCTCTCGGATCATGAGAGTGAGAGTGGTGGACGTCATCTTCCCGTCCTTTATATTCTCTCCCTCGAATCAAGAGAGTAAGAGTTGTGGACATCGTCTCCCCGTCCTTTATACTCTCTCTCGATTCACGAGAGTTAGAGTCACGGATCGAGTGGTCTTTAATCTTGAAGTGCCCATCACACTCGTCCTAGGTTTATATTTCTATCCAAGATCTAAGGATTAGAGTTAGTCGGATAAATAGTCAGATCACGTCTGCCAAGGCTTTGCGTTCCTCCGATCAATCTATGTGAGGAGTGATTGACACCGAACTTCAGGTACCGGCATCATTCATATCGCATAAGTTAGTCCTGTCAATAACTCAAGAAGCATGTAAAAGTAAATTGCATGATTGAAAAGTAAGCATATCAAGGGGCAGTGCTGCCACTTTATTTGGATTCATGTAATCTGGTGGCGTCAAGTATAGGATCGAGCCATGTAGATGGTGGAATTGCATCCATGTAGAATCAGATTTCGACTTTGAAATGCAAGAGTCAATGCATAATTATGTTAAGGTCTTCCATGTGTGAGTCAAGGAGAGGATAATCATCTCAGATCCACCTTGAGCTTTACAACCTCTCTCAGGCGGAGAGCGCAGCTTTGTAAATGAGCAGTTCAGCCGGGCTTATTATGGTATTGCTCCATAACTCTATATGCAGGTGTTAGAAGTCTGATCGGTATCAAATCCTAGGAACCTACACCATCCACAATTTAATTCATCTAAGTTAATTACATCTATAACTCATGAAGTATGCAAATATAAGAGTCATGGTTAAAGAATAATCCTATTAAAGGAACGAATATCATTCTGAGCGAAAATGGCGTTGCATGCCCTTTGCAGGTCCATTTTTCCTTGTCTTATCTCTGCCAGAGGCAACTGCAAATGTCTTTAGCTGACGAAGGATATCATTTCAAATCATCTCGGGGCAGGAGTCCCAAGAGTAAATAGACCTTGATCGAGGTCTTGGAATGACAAAGGCGGTTAATCGTATTCCGATGAGCGAACGACGAGATCGCATCTCCTTAGAATTGCCTTCTTGGCCTAATGTCAAGGGCAAGGAATGAGGGTCAGGTAATCAGATCAAAACCACTAATAGCGGCATCTCATCTTGTCGATGCTATAATGGAAATTGGTAGGGGAGTAAGGACCCCATGCTCATAGAAACTTTGCACTTTCTATGCTAGGAAGTAGGATATGGCTGAAAATGAATCCATGCTTGCAGAAGCTTAGACCTTTCCATTTCAGGAAGTGGATGCGGGGGCTATGAAGATAGACAAGCTTTGTCTATGTGCATGTATCTTCGAACCCATGCCAGGAATAAGAGTTGATGTGTGGACAATCAATCAACATCCAAGTCTAAGTGTTCCAAATCTTTAACTCACTAATCTTCGGGCAAGACTGAGGCAGTTGGTCCTGCAAGGTAATGTTGCGTCAGCTTTGGACTGGATAGTGGAATCATAAGCAATTCATGTTAAGATTTTCGAGTTGCCCCCTACGTTTGGTGCATGAATCAATCGACGAATGGTCAATGAAGGTAGTAAATTTGTAAATCTTCACCTTCTATTGTTATAAGGTTAACCACTAGAAGTCCCATTTGTGTACATCTTCCATCAAGAGGGAAGTCGGCAAGTGAGTTTGCTGAACCTTTCAGGGTGGTGAATTTAGCAATGAGATTCATTGGCGTTTATCTCAGGATGACCTTCCAAGGGAAATAATAAATGCCGCCTTGCAAGTCATATCTTGGAGCTTTACGAATGATGGTACGTCTTTCACTTTTTCTTATCGGGAATATTCCATGTTACATGAAGTTCTTTATGGGGGTCATCCATGACTCTTTCTCGGGCTCGGTCTCTTAACACTGGATCAACTTCCAACCGATCCATGCTCGGAGTTTCTAATTTTTCGATTGGGACCATTTCCATCTCCTTTGGAGTATCAGAGCTTGCTAATTTGGCCAACTTGTCCACCTTCCGACTTCTTATGTGTGGAATATGAGATATGATGTAATGTTAACTCGTTCAATAGCTCTTTGATCCTTTCTAGGTAAGTAGCAAGTCGCGGTCCCTTTGCTTGAAGCTCCTTTCGAACTCGGAATCGTTGTTGATAGTGGAAAAATCCATTCGCAAGGCATAATGTAACGACACGAGTTTCGCCCGACCTTAATCGATCGCAAAATCGACCAAGACCGTTCAAAATCCGCATACGTTAACTCTAGGAATACAACACATCAGAATAAAAACATCAGACTTTTATAAACAGTACATAATGTTTACATCAGAGTACAGAATATCAGAGTACATTGGAATAAAATTACAACGGAAAATAAACTACAAGATTTTAATACATTGCAGCGGAAATAAAATAGATACAGCGGAAGATAACTATGCTCTGGACACAGCTTTAAGCTTCAATCCAGCATCCTTCTCAAGAGATAAAGACCTGTAGACAAACTACTCGACTGCCCGTGTGGAAAAGAGGGCACCCGAGTTTGCAAAGGTGGAACAAACAACGGGTCAGTCATGGGACTGGTGTGAGAATTCTTAGCTAATTTAACTAATAGTAATAAGGCAAATCCAAGGACCACGCCGCTAACGCGGAACGGGTTTATTCCAATGGATTGCCGTGCATAACTTAAAGTAAATCGTAAAACAACGTAATGCTTTTTAGAAAAATGAAATCACCATAAGACTCAGGTCTCATCACACAATGCAACGCACACCAGAGGATAGAGTTTTACCTTATGGTGATTAAACATGCTTGATACGTTAAAAATGAATTTGATATTATTATTAGTGTGTATATGTTTTAAAAACAATTTCAATCATAATGTATCAATCCTAGGAAGAATAGTATCCCATACTACTATGCCTCCATACTAGTAATACAATCAAAACCGCATGAGGTCGTATTGGAAATTGGGTTTCCATCATGAGTCAACGCTAGGGAGGAGCTCCTTACCGATTCAAGACACTCTAGCTAATGTCTCAGGATTCCCCGCAGTTAACCCTTGGATCCTGCAGGGCCGGTCCACACATACAGCTTCGTGGATTAGTTATTCCTGAACACACGTTTCCCGGTCCTATAGGACCTATCCGAGGCGCCTCATTCCATCATCCACATAAGTAAAATGTCTGGGCTCCATACCATGACACCACTTCAAGCTAGAAAGAAACGTGCTGCTCTCCCTGCGTTCCCTTCTCCCGTTTTAGACTCCACCGGTGTGTGAGGCTCGCGAAGTCACGCTATACACAAAGCTATGCCTAAACAGGCTATGCTTTGATCATCCCACAAGGCCTGCTTTTCAACAAAGCCTTGATCAAATGCATCTTAGCATGCCACATCGTCAATCCATACCGTACCATTGATTTCTACCAACATATAACCTCTAAGCTCGTACGTCTCAGAGAAGGGTGTAAAACACCAAGCAGATATATGTTTAGCAGAGATCAACGAATACAGTATAAAGGAATACATCGTCAGACATACAATCCATTTACGCGCTTATGCTCTGGGTTTGAGCGAAAGCCAAAACCGTGCAATCAACACTACGTCCGGGCGGCTACTACTGTCGCCCCTTCAAGGTAGCTACTCCCATCATGGGTCTCAATAGCAACACACTCATTCGATGTGAAGATCGTCGGCCTTCAATCACCGTCTTCAAATCTTCGAACGTCGTATCATTATTTGGAATGAGAGTAAACTCGGACTTTCCAAATAATTCTCGCATATATAAATTTGAAAACAATTTCATATCGTTAATATTAATTTATAACGATCAATCTTTATTTTTATTTATATAAAAATAATTAAATTCTATTTAGCAACACTTCATTCAAACAGGAGACAATGGCGCTGTTTTTACCCAAATTTGTTTTACGCATTTCTCTAAATCTAACCGTGGGATTTTGACACAATACATATCATTGGAAAGATCTTCCCAAGGCGAACCTAACGGTTTCAGTTTTGGGAAAACCCGACGGTCGGATATTTTGGTATGATTAATTAAAAATACGATCCTAAAATGTGAACTACCACGCTCGATTCATTAAATTTTTAATTTATATCTATATAATTATATAAATATAATTCCTTCGTCCATTTTATTATTGTGATTATCATAACAAGTAGAGAACACTTGGTTTCATAACATTTTGATATATAACATAACACACAATAATGTTTTACTTTAATTTTTAAAATATTCATTTTGAAATTAGATAAAATAAATCGATAACCTCGTTCGGGTTAAAAATAGTATCGCTATTTTTAAAACGGATTTAATAGCCCAATTCATTATTTTAACCCTTTATATTTTTATAATGGGCTAGACCCCTCACATTAAGCCTACAACTTGTGGATGCTGGATGTGCCGGTCGGTTCCGGGCAGACTTATCCCACAAGTTGGGCTTAACCTCGTGTCATGGCCCGTTTCGTATTGGTGTACTTGGACCTCTCATATTAGGTTCAACATTTGTGGCTGCTGGATATGCCGGTCGGGTCCGGGCAGGCTTCTACCACAAATATAACCTAACCTCGTGTCCAAGCACAATTATAATTTATAATTATAATTAATTTTTTTCCAAAACATGTCATTATTTAAATTATCCTTTCCCTTAAAGAATCCTACTTCTAAGGTATTCTTTATTCCTAAATATCCTGATTTCAAGAATTTAATATAAATTGTAACTTTCCCTAATTTTACGATTTTCTATAAAACAATCTTTTCAAGATGTCCAATTTTGAAACCATATTTTTTTTCTCTAACATATTTACATCAAAGATGTAATCTTTCTACATCAACGTCAATTAATTTCATTAGTTGAAAAATAAAAACATTCCTTTAATTCAAAATTGATAACATTGTGAAAACAAATTCTTCTTAATTTAACACAGGGACAATTAAAATGGTAAACTTTTTAAATTCTAACTTTTTATACTATCATAAATGATATACCTTATATTAACCTAATTGACATGACATATTTGTGCTTATTAACAATCAAAATGTAACTTTCAATTCATTCCTTTAATGCGTAGGAATATTATTAAAACCTCTCTTTTCCTTATTTATTTACAAATATAAGTAATAAATGTCTTCCTTTTTCTTTTCCTTATTCATTTATTTCCTTAAATGTAAATAAGTTCCTTTTTCTCCTACATATCCTATTTACATGAAGATATAATTTGCAAATTTCTATTCTTTAATTACATACAATAAATGTAATTTTTATCACACCGTCAAATTCTACTTTTTAATTGCGTTGAAAATGTAATTTATATAATGGTGCAAATTTATATCCTTTTTAAATTACATTAAAAATGTAATTTTATTTTACAATGCAAATTCATACCTTAATTACATATAAAAATGAAATTTTTATTTATACAATGCAAACTCATATTCCAATTACATAGAAAAATGTAATTTTTAATTTGCAATGTAAATCTCATCTTAAGTTACATATAAGAATGTAATTTTTAATTTACATTGCAAGTTCATATATTAATTACATATAAAGATGTAATTTTTATATTATCCGTTGCAAGTTCATGTCTTAATTACATGTAAAAATATAATTTTTATTATACGGTGCAAATTCATAACTAAATTACATGTAAAAATGTAATTCTTATCATACGGTGTAAATTCATAACTAAATTACATATAAAAATGTAATTCTTATCATACGGTGTAAATTCATAACTAAATTACATGTAAAAAAAATGTAATTTTTATCATACGGTGTAAATTCATAACTAAATTACATGTAAAAATGTAATTCTTATCATACGGTGTAAATTCATAACTAAATTGCATCTAAAAATGTAATTCTTATCATGCAATGTAAATTCACATCTTAATTACGTATAAAAATGTCATTTTTATCATACAATGCAAATTCATGTTCTAATTACATATAAAAATGTAATTTTTTTACTTTACCGTTTTCATTCATATCTAAATTACATATAAAAATGTAATTTTTATCATCCTATGTAAATTCCCCCTTTTTATTACATATAAAAATGTATTTTTTATCATACGATGTAAATCCATGTGTTAATTACATATAAAAATGTAATTTTTATCATACAATGCAAACTCATCTTTTAATTACATAGAAAAATGTAATTTTTATCATATCATTCTACATATATAAATTACATAGAAAAATGTAATTTTTAATTACACGGTGTAAATTCATGTTTTAATTACATAGAAAAATGTAATTTAGTCATACAATGCAAATTCATATATGAATTACATATAAAATGTAATCTCATTCATGCGGTGTAATTTCATATATAAATTACATATAAAAATGTAATTTCCTTCATGCGGTGTCAATTCATAACTAATTACATATAAAAAGTTAATTTTTTAATCTTACGGTCCTATTTCACATCTAAATAACATATAAAAATGTTATTTTTATTTTACCGTTCTAATTTACATCTAAACAAAAATGTTATTTTAATTTTACCGTTTGTGTCCAATATTTCATGTCAATCCAACCACAAACAATAATTTAAATAATAAAGAGATCAAATCGAATTAACAACCCAAAACAATAATTAACACTTAAATTTTCAGATATAATATCATAACATCACAACCAATTCAGATCCATAACTTAGAATAACATCCATCGCAGATCCACTTATATTTGCCATTCAAACTTCCCATTACGCAAAAATAATAACTACATTAATAATAATTAAATTAATTAAATTTAATTAAAAATAAATTCTCACATTGCTTGGATTTGAAATGAAGGTCCGAACTCGATCAGATCTCGTGTTCAAAGTCACGGCGGTTTCGGATCTGAAATATTTCAATTTGAAGTTCATATGTATATATTAGAAAACAGCTTTTAACAACTGCAGTTGCCACATTAAAAGCGTGGCAAATTCTGAAATTTCATACCTTGATTTGTTCAAAACTTTGGATCAAGATTTCTTCCTCTGTAGTTGATGGTTTTGCGAACGGTTTGCGGCAAAACGACCGGCTACGAGAGATCTACAAGCTCAGAAAATAGGGTGATGGATGGTGGTACATGGAAGGTGCGGTTTGGGTGTAAAGGCCGCGGGTTTGCGGTGCTCGTTCTTCGCCTACGGTCGATGAAAATGGATGAAACTTGTTGGAGATTAAAGAGAGTGAGAAGAGCATCAAAAAGTTGTACTACGGCATGATCTAATTCTTTGTGGATTGGGAGAATTTGAAGGATGAAATTTCGGCCATGATGGGTTCATTTTATGCAGCTGAACGTGTTTTAACGGGACGAGAGAAAGAGGAGGCCGTACTTCTCTTATTTATATTATTATTTAATTAGGTTATTATCCAATAAAGGTCCGTTTACCCACTTACTCCGTTTTCAGCCCAACGACTGTGTTTCCTAGCTAATAACCCCTATTCCGGATCCATCTAACTATGTCCCGCAGGCCCAAAAGGTCATCTCAGTCTCCGTTTTTCAGATTTAAAATTATTCTTTTATTTTAATATTCTGACGTATTCAAAAATCCACCGGAGCTACATACGGACTCCAAAAAATATATTTTTGGCTATCTTTTGACGATACGAATCCAACAAAATTATTTTCGTCGAAATCTGAGACTGTTTGAAAAATGGCCATTTTTAAGTCGTTCAATTTTGACTGTTTTTGACGAAAGACAGTTTCTACTGCCACGCTCACAAATTAATTCGAAAAATTATGAAAAATTAAACTTAACAATATTTTGACATTCCAGATCCAACAAAAGTGGCTTCGTCGAAAACGGAGGTCGTTTGCAAAATGGCTATTTTCAAGGCTATATATTTAATATTAAAAAAATACATTTTTAAACAAATACTTCTGAAACTCGAAATATATAAGTGTTTACTGTTTCTCAATGTAGAAACGTCATTCTGAACTCAATGGAAGTGGTTTCGAGTCCAAATTCCTTCGTATGTGAAAAGTAGCATTTTTGACATTTATATATTTCATAGCGACCTTTCTAAATTTTAATTTTGACATAACTTTTGATTCCTGTTATGAAATTTCGATTTTTCAGATTCATTAGAAAGATATTTTTAAAGAGATTCTAATATTTTTGGTTTCACTAAAATCCGATAAATTTTGCATCCTGTACGGTCAGTCAAAGTTCAAGTTTGACTTTTCAAACTACCGCGTTGTTTCTAACTCTTTTTATAATTAAAATTAAATTATTCATTCTGACTTCGATTTAAATCAATCCTTAATCATTATTATTTTAAATAAACTATTTTAAATATCAAAAACCTCATTAAAATTACTAAATTTAAATTTTAAATTGGCCCCAAAATTCAGGGTTGTTACAGTCTCCCCCACTTAAGAACTTTTCGTCCTCGAAAAGGAACGAAGCTAAAAGTGTTTAATTATCCTACTCCATTTTTCCACTCTTATTGGTTTAAATAATTTTATAGTTGATTAACTTTCAAATATATAATCCTTTATCCATTCAAAATCATATTTTCTAAAATAGATTGTAATTACAAATACGTATATTATAGTCTTGTTACTCTCAACTCATTCTAGGGCATTACTAACCCCATCTCTAATGAGTTTTCTCATTCTAGGATATTGCTGATCCTATCTCTAATGAGTATTCTTATTGGATATTTCTGATCCAATCTCTGATGAGTCTTTTGTTCAGTTCTAATAAGTTATATCCCAAAGATTTGAGCTAACCAAAGCTCTGATACCAACTGTAACGACACGAGTTTCGCCCGACCTTAATCGATCGCAAAATCGACCAAGACCGTTCAAAATCCGCATACGTTAACTCTGGGAATACAACACATCAGAATAAAAACATCAGACTTTTATAAACAGTACATAATGTTTACATCAGAGTACAGAATATCAGAGTACAATGGAATAAAATTACAGCGGAAAATAAACTACAAGATTTTAATACATTGCAGCGGAAATAAAATAGATACAGCGGAAGATAACTATGCTCTGGACACAGCTTTAAGCTTCAATCCAGCATCCTGCTCAAGAGATAAAGACCTGCAGACAAACTACTCGACTGCCCGTATGGAAAAGAGGGCACCCGAGTTTGCAAAGGTGGAACAAACAACGGGTCAGTCATGGGACTGGTGTGAGAATTCTTAGCTAATTTAACTAATAGTAATAAGGAAAATCCAAGGACCACGCCGCTAACGCGGAATGGGTTTATTCCAATGGATTGCCGTGCATAACTTAAAGTAAATCGTAAAACAACGCAATGCTTTTTAGAAAAATGAAATCACCATAAGACTCAGGTCCCATCACACAATGCAACGCACACCAGAGGATAGAGTTTTACCTTATGGTGATTAAACATGCTTGATACGTTAAAAATGAATTTGATATTATTATTAGTGTGTATATGTTTTAAAAACAATTTCAATCATAATGTATCAATCCTAGGAAGAATAGTATCCCATACTACTATGCCTCCATACTAGTAATACAATCAAAACCGCATGAGGTCGTATTGGAAATTGGGTTTCCATCATGAGTCAAGGCTAGGGAGGAGCTCCTTACCGATTCGAGACACTCTAGCTAATGTCTCAGGATTCCCCGCAGTTAACCCTTGGATCCTGCAGGGCCGGTCCACACATACAGCTTCGTGGATTAGTTATTCCTGAACACACGTTTCCCGGTCCTATAGGACCTATCCGAGGCGCCTCATTCCATCATCCACATAAGTAAAATGTCTGGGCTCCATACCATGACACCACTTCTAGCTAGAAAGAAACGTGTTGCTCTCCCTGCATTCCCTTCTCCCGTTTTAGACTCCACCGGTGTGTGAGGCTCGCGAAGTCACGCTATACACAAAGCTATGCCTAAACAGGCTATGCTTTGATCATCCCACAAGGCCTGCTTTTCAACAAAGACTTGATCAAATGCATCTTAGCATGCCACATCGTCAATCCATACCGTACCATTGATTTCTACCAGCATATAACCTCTAAGCTCGTACGTCTCAGAGAAGGGTGTAAAACACCAAGCAGATATATGTTTAGCAGAGATCAACGAATACAGTATAAAGGAATACATCGTCAGACATACAATCCATTTACGCGCTTATGCTCTGGGTTTGAGCGAAAGCCAAAACCGTGCAATCAACACTACGTCCGGGCGGCTACTACTGTCGCCCCTTCAAGGTAGCTACTCCCGTCATGGGTCTCAATAGCAACACACTCATTCGATGTGAAGATCGTCGGCCTTCAATCACCGTCTTCAAATCTTCGAACGTCGTATCATTATTTGGAATGAGAGTAAACTCGGACTTTCCAAATAATTCTCGCATATATAAATTTGAAAACAATTTCATATCATTAATATTAATTTATAACGATCAATCTTTATTTTTATTTATATAAAAATAATTAAATTCTATTTAGCAACACTTCATTCAAACAGGAGACAATGGCGCTGTTTTTACCCAAATTTGTTTTACGCATTTCTCTAAATCTAACCGTGGGATTTTGACACAATACATATCATTGGAAAGATCTTCCCAAGGCGAACCTAACGGTTTCAGTTTTGGGAAAACCCGACGGTCGGATATTTTGGTATGATCAATTAAAAGTACGATCCTAAAATGTGAACTACCAAGCTCGATTCATTAAATTTTTAATTTATATCTATATAATTATATAAATATAATTCCTTCATCCATTTTATAATTGTGATTATCATAACAAGTAGAGAACTATTGGTTTCATAACATTTTGATATATAACATAACATACAATAATGTTTTACTTTAATTTTTAAAATATTCATTTTGAAATTAGATAAAATAAATCGAAAACCTCGTTCGGGTTAAAAATAGTATCGCTATTTTTAAAACGGATTTAATAGCCCAATTCATTATTTTAACCCTTTATATTTTTATAATGGGCTAGACCCCTCACATTAAGCCTACAACTTGTGGATGCTGGATGTGCCGGTCGGTTCCGGGCAGACTTATCCCACAAGTTGGGCTTAACCTCGTGTCATGGCCCGTTTCGTATTGGTGTACTTGGACCTCTCACATTAGGTTCAACATTTGTGGCTGCTGGATATGCCGGTCGGGTCCGGGCAGGCTTCTACCACAAATATAACCTAACCTCGTGTCCAAGCACAATTATAATTTATAATTATGATTAATTTTTTTCCAAAACATGTCATTATTTAAATTATCCTTTCCCTTAAAGAATCCTACTTCTAAGGTATTCTTTATTCCTAAATATCCTGATTTCAAGAATTTAATATAAATTGTAACTTTCCCTAATTTTACGATTTTCTATAAAACAATCTTTTCAAGATGTCCAATTTTGAAACCATATTTTTTTCTCTAACATATTTACATCAAAGATGTAATCTTTCTACATTAACGTCAATTAATTTCATTAGTTGAAAAATAAAAACATTCCTTTAATTCAAAATTGATAACATTGTGAAAACAAATTCTTCTTAATTTAACACAGGCACAATTAAAAAGGTAAACTTTTTAAATTCTAACTTTTTATACTATCATAAATGACATACCTTATATTAACCTAATTGACATGACATATTTGTGCTTATTAACAATCAAAATGTAACTTTCAATTCATTCCTTTAATGCGTAGGAATATTATTAAAACCTCTCTTTTCCTTATCTATTTACAAATATAAGTAATAAATGTCTTCCTTTTTCTTTTCCTTATTCATTTATTTCCTTAAATGTAAATAAGTTCCTTTTTCTCCTACATATCCTATTTACATGAAGATATAATTTGCAAATTTCTATTCTTTAATTACATACAAAAAATGTAATTTTTATCACACCGTCAAATTCTACTTTTTAACTGCGTTGAAAATGTAATTTATATAATGGTGCAAATTTATATCCTTTTTAAATTACATTAAAAATGTAATTTTATTTTACAATGCAAATTCATACCTTAATTACATATAAAAATGAAATTTTTATTTATACAATGCAAACTCATATTCCAATTACATAGAAAAATGTAATTTTTAATTTGCAATGTAAATCTCATCTTAAGTTACATATAAGAATGTAATTTTTAATTTACATTGCAAGTTCATATATTAATTACATATAAAGATGTAATTTTTATATTATCCGTTGCAAGTTCATGTCTTAATTACATGTAAAAATATAATTTTTATTATACGGTGCAAATTCATAACTAAATTACATGTAAAAATGTAATTCTTATCATACGGTGTAAATTCATAACTAAATTACATATAAAAATGTAATTCTTATCATACGGTGTAAATTCATAACTAAATTACATGTAAAAAAAATGTAATTTTTATCATACGGTGTAAATTCATAACTAAATTACATGTAAAAATGTAATTTTTATCATACGGTGTAAATTCATAACTAAATTACATGTAAAATGTAATTCTTATCATACGGTGTAAATTCATAATTAAATTACATCTAAAAATGTAATTCTTATCATGCAATGTAAATTCACATCTTAATTACGTTTAAAAATGTCATCTTTACCATACAATGCAAATTCATGTTCTAATTACATATAAAAATGTAATTTTTTTTTACTTTACCGTTTTCATTCATATCTAAATTACATATAAAAATGTAATTTTTATCATCCTATGTAAATTCCCCCTTTTTATTACATATAAAAATGTAATTTTTATCATACGATGTAAATCCATGTGTTAATTACATATAAAAATGTATTTTTTATCATACAATGCAAACTCATCTTTTAATTACATAGAAAAATGTAATTTTTATCATATCATTCTAATTCATATATAAATTACATAGAAAAATGTAATTTTTAATTACACGGTGTAAATTCATGTTTTAATTACATAGAAAAATGTAATTTAGTCATACAATGCAAATTCATATATGAATTACATATAAAATGTAATCTCATTCATGCGGTGTAATTTCATATATAAATTACATATAAAAATGTAATTTCCTTCATGCGGTGTCAATTCATAACTAATTACATATAAAAAGTTAATTTTTTAATCTTACGGTCCTATTTCACATCTAAATAACATATAAAAATGTTATTTTTATTTTACCGTTCTAATTTACATCTAAACAAAAATGTTATTTTAATTTTACCGTTTGTGTCCAATATTTCATGTCAATCCAACCACAAACAATAATTTAAATAATAAAGAGATCAAATCGAATTAACAACCCCAAACAATAATTAACACTTAAATTTTCAGATCTAATATCATAACATCACAACCAATTCAGATCCATAACTTAGAATAACATCCATCGCAGATCCACTTATATTTGCCATTCAAACTTCCCATTACGCAAAAATAATAACTACATTAATAATAATTAAATTAATTAAATTTAATTAAAAATAAATTCTCACATTGCTTGGATTTGAAATGAAGGTCCGAACTCGATCAGATCTCGTGTTCAAAGTCACGGCGGTTTCGGATCTGAAATATTTCAATTTGAAGTTCATATGTATATATTAGAAAACAGCTTTTAACAACTGCAGTTGCCACATCTAAAAGCGTGGCAAATTCTGAAATTTCATACCTTGATTTGTTCAAAACTTTGGATCAAGATTTCTTCCTCTGTAGTTGATGGTTTTGCGAACGGTTTGCGGCAAAACGACCGGCTACGAGAGATCTACAAGCTCAGAAAATAGGGTGATGGATGGTGGTACATGGAAGGTGCGGTTTGGGTGTAAAGGCCGCGGGTTTGCGGTGCTCGTTCTTCGCCTACGGTCGATGAAAATGGATGAAACTTGTTGGAGATTAAAGAGAGTGAGAAGAGCATCAAAAAGTTGTACTACGGCATGATCTAATTCTTTGTGGATTGGGAGAATTTGAAGGATGAAATTTCGGCCATGATGGGTTCATTTTATGCGGCTGAACGTGTTTTAACGGGAGGAGAGAAAGAGGAGGCCGTACTTCTCTTATTTATATTATTATTTAATTAGGTTATTATCCAATAAATGTCCGTTTACCCACTTACTCCGTTTTCAGCCCAACGACTGTGTTCTCTAGCTAATAACCCCTATTTCGGATCCATCTAACTATGTCCCGCAGGCCCAAAAGGTCATCTCAGCCTCCGTTTTTCAGATTTAAAATTATTCTTTTATTTTAATATTCTGACGTATTCAAAAATCCACCGGAGCTACATACGGACTCCGAAAAATCCAAAAAATATATTTTTGGCTATGTTTTGACGATACGAATCCAACAAAATTATTTTCGTCGAATTTTGAGACTGTTTGAAAAATGGCCATTTTTAAGTCGTTCAATTTTGACTGTATTTGACGAAACACGGTTTCTACTGCCACGCTCTCAAATTAATTCGAAAAATTATGAAAAATTAAACTTAACAATATTTTGACATTTCAGATCCAACAAAAGTGGTTTCGTCGAAAACGGAGGTCGTTTGCAAAATGGCTATTTTCAAGGTTATATATTTAATATTAAAAAAATACATTTTTAAACAAATACTTCTGAAACTCGAAATATATAAGTGTTTACTGTTTTTCAATGTAGAAACATCATTCTGAACTCAATGGAAGTGGTTTCGAGTCCAAATTCCTTCGTATGTGAAAAGTAGCATTTTTGACCTTTATATATTTCATAGCGACCTTTCTAAATTTTAATTTTGACATAACTTTTGATTCCCGTTATGAAATTTCGATTTTTCAGATTCGTTAGAAAGATATTTTTAAAGAGATTCTAATATTTTTGGTTTCACTAAAATCCGTTAAATTTTGCATCCTGTACGGTCAGTCAAAGTTCAAGTTTGACTTTTCAAACTACCGCGTTGTTTCTAACTCTTTTTATAATTAAAATTAAATTATTCATTCTGACTTCGATTTAAATCAAACCTTAATCATTATTATTTTAAATAAACTATTTTAAATATCAAAAACCTCATTAAAATTACTAAATTTAAAATTTAAATTGGCCCCAAAATTCAGGGTTGTTACACATAATAAGTTGATCGTCCTTCAGGAGTTATCATCACTACTCTGGTGCCGGACCGTCGATCATTTCGAGCACCGTCTGTGTACAGATTTCAGGTGCTTGATTTAATCTCTTATTCTGAAGGGCCATCTTCTTCATCTAGTACATCCTCTTCGGGAATGGTGAACTTAACGATGAAGTCTTCAAGGGCTTCCCCCCGTAAGGACCTCGTTGGAAGGAAATTGAGATCAAATTGACTAAGCTCGATGTTCCAGTTGAGCTTTCTTCCAGATGTCTCAGGTCGTTACAAGAACCGTCGTGGTGGTTGGTCAGCATATATCACAATTGGATGAGCTTGAATAGTGTCGGAGTTTTCTCGAATCAATCAATAAGTTGTAGGCGAGCTTTTTAGTCTTTGAGCCATTGCGCTCCGCCGACGCTAACTTTTGCTCACATAATACATTGGTATCTGAACTTTATTCTATTCACGAACAAGTGCTAGGCTGATTGCATGCGACAATATTTGCCAAGTACACGAGTAGATCTTCGTGATCAACCGGCTTAGATAATATCGAGGGACTCTGTAACACCCCACACCCGCTAAGGTCACTCATAAGAGGGGAATGCCTTAGTTTCGGTGAAGTATTTTGAGTGAATATAGAACAGTAAAATTACAGCAAGACAGATATAAGTAATACTTGAAAATTTAAAACATCATTTCATCGCAGCGGAAAGTAAAACATGTTTGGTTACATCACAAAACCATACAAGAGTCAAGTACAGAATATCCATCTTGATAAAAATAAGTACATAATCCCACTGAGTAATCAATAGCCATAAAAGAAAAGATGAACTGAGCTTTACTTCAACGATCCAAGCTCCAAAGGATAGATACAGCAATCTGATCAAAGCCCACTAGCACTAAGCCCACTCTGATAACCTGGGGTTGGGGGAAAAAGATAAAAACAACGGGGTCAGACATAAGTCTGAGTGAGTCCTATAACCCTAACAATACAATCATTAAAGTAATTAGGGTATGATATAAACAAGGTATGGTACCTCTGGGGATAATGACTACACTACGTAGCCAACTAAACACGGGATGTACTAAGATAACCGGAAAGACGCATTTATCCACCCAAGGATAATTACTAGATTACACCCTCCCAGACTTATCCACCCAAGGGTAATTCCTACACTGCACCACACCAGTTATACCCACCAAGAGTAATTCCTACTTAAAGGTTGATCCCACTAAATGTACTTAGTAATTTAAACCCAGTAGTTTCTTGTACCCCTAGCTAACTACATAGGTGTACCCACTACTCCCAAGCGATCGGCTCCCTAACGTAGATATCCGTGCTGGTCCCACAATGGGGTGTATCATTCCCCAAAGTGGCAACCTGATAATATCAACGGTGCACGGCTTTATACCTACACGATGCAACAACGACTTACTAACCAGCCCGGGTCCACACACGCATATGAAACCCGTTGGTCCTACGTTGCCATCGCTAACCCGTTTTGGCCTCTTATAGTCAAGCCCAATATGCGTGTCCCGTCACTCGACTTGAGTCGAGCCCACTAAGATACGTTTGGGATATTGGTTGAGATGGGCCCCCACAAGCTACCCCCTAAGCTTGTTATTCTATCTAGTGTATCCCACTTAACCCTTTTTAATAATCATGTCTACCTTCATGTTATAAATCCTGGTTAAGTTATTTAATCATATTTTAATTACCACTCAAGGCACCCACTAGATTTCCACATGCCACCCAAGGCACTTACTTAATCCTTTAATCGTGTTTAATTACATGTTCCACTTTAGTTAAGTATTCTAATTGTATTTTCTATTGCCACCCAAGGCAACCCACTAGTTTCCTCATGCCACCCCAGGCACCCCACTAGTTACCACAAGCCACCCAAGGCACCCACTTAACCCTCATGCCCCACTACATGCTTATATGGTTAAGTGTTTCTTAATTAATTATGACCGTGATCCTCATAAAGACCTCTCACATTAGACTATCTTTTATGACCGCTGGTTAAGCCGGTTGGGTCCGGGCAGCCTTATGTCATAACCGAGTCTAACCTCGTGTCTTTACATTAATCACGTATTTAGTTTGTGCTTAAGACCTCTCACATTGGGCTAACATTTGTAGCAACTGGTTAAGCCGGTTGGGTCCGGGCAGTTTTACACTACAAATGAGTCCAACCTCGTGTCTTAGTCGATTAATTACATCTAATTAATCATCCTCCTAATTTATATTAATTATCCTTAATTAATATTAAGTTTTTCATAACATGGGTAGACCTAACTCAATAGGTAAATTCCCATGGGGTAGACCTAACTCAATAGGTAAATTCCCACTTATGTTAATTTATTTTTATGGTATACTTAATCATACCCAATCATACTTTTATTAACATATTTATTAACCCCATCGTTCCCCACGTAAATCGTTCTCATTTCACGACATAATAAAGGGAAGATGCATCACAAATATCTTGGGTTTAACCAAATCTTAGCATATAACTTTGTCATGGGTTAAGAGGATGTCAACTTGCATATATGAGCATATATTAACCCAACTACATTTAATCCCAAACTTGCATATATAAGCATATATTAACATGTTAAACTTGCATATAAGCATTCACATAACTTGCATGACATGTTAAACTTGCATATAAGCATTCACATAACTTGCATAACATGTTAACTTGCATTTAAGCATATACATAACTTGCATATGAACTTGCATAACAACATACATGTAACTTACATAACATCATACACATAACTTGCATATGAACTTGCATAACAACATACATGTAACTTACATACATCATACACATAACTTGCATATGAACTTGCATAACAACATACATGTAACTTACATAACATCATACACATAACTTGCATATGAACTTGCATAACAACATACATGTAACTTACATACATCATACACATAACTTGCATATGAACTTGCATAACAACATACATGTAACTTACATAACATGTTGAACTTGCATATAAGCATTCTCATATCTTGCATAACATGTTAAACATGCATTTACCCACTTATTAAATATGCATAACCCACTTATTAAACATGCATAAACCCACTTGTTAAATATGCATAAACCCACTTATTAAATATGCATAAACCCACTTATTAAATATGCATAAACCCACTTGTTAAATATGCATAAACCCACTTATTAAATATGCATAATATCACATACTTAGCATGCATAGAATCACATACTTAAACTTGCATAATAGATCAATGTTCAACTTAGTGTTTTGCATCATAATCATCATGAAACATAGCACCAAACTTGCATATAGATGTCATGACTACATAACATTAAACTTGCATGACATATGGTATATAACTTGCAAAACACATAACATACACTACACAAAGCTTGCATAAACACATTGATCCTCAAACATATCCATACATCATCATATCCTATCTTAATCAATTTAACAATTGATTATTAAGGAGATAGAATCTCACCAAAACAAAATTAGCAAACTAATGAAGAAGATTAAGAGGCTAGAAGTTGATTTGGAATGCTATCCCTTCTCTAATTTTGATGGAGGCTCCTTCAAGTTTCATTTTGCCATAGTTTAGTTACTAGATTTAATTATGAATGAATTAGGGTAGGGTTTAGGGTGTATTTATAGATTAGGTGAGTGTTTTAGGCCCTTAGATTAACCCTAGATTGGTTTAGGACCCTCAGATCCAAGAAGCTTCCAGAAACCAGCCCTCCAAGCCAGCCTAAAACCCAACCTGGTGCAACCTGGTGCACCCAGGTTCTCTGGACGCCACCCCCTGTCGACAGGCAAGTCGACAGGCAAGTCGACACCCCCTGTCGACAGGCCTGTCGACAGCCCTGTCGACATGGGTAGGGCGGGAATCTTCCCGCCTGACCCCGCCTGCTTTATTTTAAAATCTGAATTTAAATTATTAAATCTGTTTTTAGCTTAGAATTTTCTGCAAACTTCATCGGGCCATAACTGGGCCATACGGGCTCCGATTTCCGAAAACTCGGACTCTATTTCGCGTATTTTTCCGAGACGAACGCAATGACGCAGCCCGTTTCCCCCAATTCTCACATCTGAGATTATTTATTCTGCAATTAGTGAATTTTAGCATTAACCGAAATTCGGGGTGTTACATTCTCCCCTCCTTAAAGGATTTCGTCCCCGAAATCTCTAAGCTAAGGAGAATGCATATCCTACCATCCAAACAACCATCTACTCAATCCATCAAACACGGGCATCCATCGTCCTTAAAACAATTTCTAATGATGTGTGAGCATATGCGAAAAGTGCGTGTATATGTTCCCTATCTAATGTACGAACATATGCAAACCATGATAGTGCCATGCATCCAATATGTATGTGAGATAACCCTATCGACACATACAGTATCTATATGAGTGCACAACCATTCACCAAAATGCATCATCCATATGATAACACAATCATTATACATCCATAAATATAGCTACCTACACACAATTATATGCAATATGCAATATGAAGTGACTGAGCCGATCTAGTGCCTAGAGTGTGTATATATGCATCCACGAGCAACCACTAGCAAACACTTGCATCCACTTGCATCCATCAACCATAACATGTCTCAAACACATGTTTCAACTATAGGTTTACCCTATCTAAAGGTCAAACAGCACTAACGAGAGGACATACTAAAGATAAGATAAGTACTAGTCAAACGATAGAGGAGAAATTATACTCTAAAAAAGAAATGGATACAAAGAACGCATCTTCGCTTCCGTCTCCCAAGTAGCATTGCTTCCGTCATCTCCCCATTGCACCTTAACTAGCTGAACTTCTCTGATCCTCAACTTCCTAGTTTCTGACCCAAGGATGCGAATAGGAGCTCGTCGAATCGTCGCATCACGCTCTACTTCCACTTCTCTAAGTAAGCTCGGCTCTACTACCTATGCGGTCTCGTGTAGGCACTTCCTCAATTGTGACACTTGGAATACACCATGTACACTACTAAGTCTCTCAGGCAACTCCACCCTATATGCTATCCGTCCAATCCTTTCCTTAACAGGAAACGGTCCAACAAACCTTGGTGCTCACTTCCCAACAGATCCAAAGTGAACCACATTCCGCAACGGAGATACCTTGATAAAAAGCATGTCCTAATATCAAACTCAAGCTCTGTTCTCCTCTTATCCGCATAAGATTCCGCCGCTTTCATCCTTCTTCGAACCAAGTCAATCTTCTCTGAAGTCTCTCTAACCACATTGGCCCAACCAAGATCTTATCCGTAGATTCCCACCAACATGTAGGTGATCAACAAGGCCTTCCATAAAGAGCTTCGAAAGGAGCCATACCAATACTAGACTGAAAGCTGTTATTATACGCGAACTTCACCAATGGAAGATGCTCTTCCCATGTACTTCCAAAATCCAAAATACATAACGTCAAAATACGATTCACCCTCTCAGTCTGGTCGTCCGTCTGAGGATGATATGCGGTACTAAAACACAACTGAGTCCCTACCGCCTCTTGCAAACTCTTCTAAAACTCTCAAGTGAAGATAGGATCTCGATCGCTCACTATACTGGAAGGTACACCATGCAATCTAATAATCTCTTGAACGTAAACTGAAGCTAGCCATGGAGCAGTTCTCTTACTCTTCACGGGTATAAAATGGGCACACTTAGTAAGTCTATCTACCATAAGCCCAATCCCCGTATTACCCTTCCTTGATTTCGGTAATCCAATGAGACACTATCCCACTTCCCATTACGGAACTTCCAACGGGTGAAGCAACCCCCCGGGTTTCTTCTGCTCCGCTTCCACTTGTTAGCACACCAAGCATCTAGCGACATACTTGGCCGCGTCTTTCTTCATACCGGCCCAGAAGAAAACTCGCTTCATGTCTTGGTACATCTTGTCCCTTTCGGGATGAATGGTCATCTTCGACCGATGTGCATCATCAAGTATAGCCTTCCACAAACCCTTGTCTTGCGGTACACAAAGTCTACCGTCTCTACGCAACCACCCCTTACCATCTAGGGTGTACCTATTCAAATGGCTGGATGACTCCCCCTCCTTATGAGCTTCTCTACTAACTCAACCAACTGTGGGTCGTCTCGCTATGCCTCGTCAATTCATCCCAAAAGAGTAGGCCTAACCTCCAAGGAGGCTAGCAAACCGGGTACAAAGTCAACGGAAGGTCTTAAGTCAAACATAGAAATAAACTCTAAGCTCCGTCGTTCAACGAACAATGAACTCAGGGACAACCTCTTTCTACTTGAGGCGTCCGCTACCATGTTTCCCTTGCCATGGCTATATGCTATTTCAAACTCATAGGATGCTAAGAATCCCATCCAAAATCATCACAACTGTCCATCTCTCACGCAGACCACCCTAGTCGAGCTCGACATCCCCCAAATGCAAGCCCCAAAGGCCTAAACCAATATCAGACAAACACCCAAGGGATATCTCCTTCGAGTTCAGGCGACCTACGTGAGATGATACTAATAAAATAATGGCTAAACAATTAAGCCTTTGACCAACTTTGGATGTCCTCGCCAGTCTCGCTCCAAAACCACCGTTCTTCCCATGACTGGCTTTACTCACCCTATTGAGCACATACGGAAACTTATTTCGCTCCTAGAAAAGACCAAGATGTCACCCACCAAGACCATCACGAACTTATTTAGGTACTCCCTGAACACCCTTCTCATCAAATCAACAAAGTATGCGGGGGCGTTCGTCAACCCAAATGGCATCACCAGCCACTCATAAAAACCATCCGGAGTCCTAAAGGCAGTCTTCTCTATACTATCCTCAGCCACTCTTCAACTGACGAACCCTGTAGCTAAGTCCATCTGCGAAAACCTTGAGGCGCCAACCAACTGATCAAAGAGATCATCAATCCTCAGCAATGGGTGTCTATTCTTCTTTGTGAGTTTATTTAGTTCTCTTTAGCCTACACAAAGTCTGAAGGACCCATCCGCCTTCGTGGCAAAAACTACTGGAGCACCCCACTCCGATATACTTCGTCTTATGAACCCCTTCTCAAGCAAATCGCCTACTTACTTATGGAGTTCCCTCCTCTCACGAGGAGCCATGTGGCACACTGGCCAAGATACTGGTTTGGTATTGTCTAACCGATATATTCGGAAGTCAATCTCCCGCTCCGGAGGTAAGCCCTTCACCTTCACAAACACATCCGAGTATTCCCGGACCACTTCTAACAGTTCACAAACTCTCGACCGACGTGTCAAGCGATTCTAGATAACTTAGCATAACAGATTCTATGGGATTACAAGAGATCTCGAGAGTGTTACCCAAGCGGGTCATAAGCCTAACAACTCTCCCTTCGAAATCAAGAACGGCACCCCTACTGGATAACCAGTCCATGCCCCCAAACTAACCCATAGCCCGTGAAGCCCAACGAGCATCATATCTAAACTCAACGCTAAGTATAGCAACTTTCAAACCCAAACACATCATGGAGCCCCAATTGGGTTTGAAACAACTAAGGGATCATCTACCAAACTGGTGTCTAAGTGCAGTGACTCAACTAACAATGATGAGATAAACGAACTCGATGCGTCAGAATCAAATAAAGTTTGAATCAGATAATATAGAAATCCCAAATTCCAACCTAGACGGTCCTATCCCCATCTGGTACACTAGCCGTGAGGGAATACAACTACCCTCCAGAAGATTCCGTACCTTGCCCCTGCCTCTTTGGATAATCCTAATAAAATGTCCTATTCCTCCTAAAGGATAACTACTCGCCTTCTTTTTCCCATTCTCCACTCGCAACCTCCCACCAATGAGGTTTCTTCCTTCATTAACCAAACAACTATTTAAGCCTTCCTCCCATTGTCCATCCAATAGGTAACTACAAGTCCTCCTCCTTCTTGAACCTACTTCTAATCCAACTAACGTCTAAGTCCCTTGAAGTGGTCTTCCATTCTTATCTATCTTAGAAAGATCATCTATACGCGGAGGGGAAACTCAAAATGAGAGAGAGGAAGAGATTCAACCGGAGAATTCGAAAGATAAAGATATGGCTATCGGGGATTATGCTTTTCTCTCAAAAACTTTTCTCTTAAAAGACATGTTTTTGAAAACACTCCTTCAAAAATTTTCTTAGAAAAATAGTTTTTCTAAAATTTTATCTGTTCTGGTAACCTTAAGCTCTGATACCACGTGTAACACCCCACACCCGCTAAGGTCACTCATAAGAGGGGAATGCCTTAGTTTCGGTGAAGTATTTTGAGTGAATATAGAACAGTAAAATTACAGCAAGACAGATATAAGTAATACTTGAAAATTTAAAACATCATTTCATCGCAGCGGAAAGTAAAACATGTTTGGTTACATCACAAAACCATACAAGAGTCAAGTACAGAATATCCATCTTGATAAAAATAAGTAAATAATCCCACTGAGTAATCAATAGCCATAAAAGAAAAGATGAACTGAGCTTTACTTCAACGATCCAAGCTCCAAAGGATAGATACAGCAATCTGATCAAAGCCCACTAGCACTAAGCCCACTCTGATAACCTGGGGTTGGGGGAAAAAGATAAAAACAACGGGGTCAGACATAAGTCTGAGTGAGTCCTATAACCCTAACAATACAATCATTAAAGTAATTAGGGTATGATATAAACAAGGTATGGTACCTCTGGGGATAATGACTACACTACGTAGCCAACTAAACACGGGATGTACTAAGATAACCGGAAAGACGCATTTATCCACCCAAGGATAATTACTAGATTACACCCTCCCAGACTTATCCACCCAAGGGTAATTCCTACACTGCACCACACCAGTTATACCCACCAAGAGTAATTCCTACTTAAAGGTTGATCCCACTAAATGTACTTAGTAATTTAAACCCAGTAGTTTCTTGTACCCCTAGCTAACTACATAGGTGTACCCACTACTCCCAAGCGATCGGCTCCCTAACGTAGATATCCGTGCTGGTCCCACAATGGGGTGTATCATTCCCCAAAGTGGCAACCTGATAATATCAACGGTGCACGGCTTTATACCTACACGATGCAACAACGACTTACTAACCAGCCCGGGTCCACACACGCATATGAAACCCGTTGGTCCTACGTTGCCATCGCTAACCCGTTTTGGCCTCTTATAGTCAAGCCCAATATGCGTGTCCCGTCACTCGACTTGAGTCGAGCCCACTAAGATACGTTTGGGATATTGGTTGAGATGGGCCCCCACAAGCTACCCCCTAAGCTTGTTATTCTATCTAGTGTATCCCACTTAACCCTTTTTAATAATCATGTCTACCTTCATGTTATAAATCCTGGTTAAGTTATTTAATCATATTTTAATTACCACTCAAGGCACCCACTAGATTTCCACATGCCACCCAAGGCACTTACTTAATCCTTTAATCGTGTTTAATTACATGTTCCACTTTAGTTAAGTATTCTAATTGTATTTTCTATTGCCACCCAAGGCAACCCACTAGTTTCCTCATGCCACCCCAGGCACCCCACTAGTTACCACAAGCCACCCAAGGCACCCACTTAACCCTCATGCCCCACTACATGCTTATATGGTTAAGTGTTTCTTAATTAATTATGACCGTGATCCTCATAAAGACCTCTCACATTAGACTATCTTTTATGACCGCTGGTTAAGCCGGTTGGGTCCGGGCAGCCTTATGTCATAACCGAGTCTAACCTCGTGTCTTTACATTAATCACGTATTTAGTTTGTGCTTAAGACCTCTCACATTGGGCTAACATTTGTAGCAACTGGTTAAGCCGGTTGGGTCCGGGCAGTTTTACACTACAAATGAGTCCAACCTCGTGTCTTAGTCGATTAATTACATCTAATTAATCATCCTCCTAATTTATATTAATTATCCTTAATTAATATTAAGTTTTTCATAACATGGGTAGACCTAACTCAATAGGTAAATTCCCATGGGGTAGACCTAACTCAATAGGTAAATTCCCACTTATGTTAATTTATTTTTATGGTATACTTAATCATACCCAATCATACTTTTATTAACATATTTATTAACCCCATCGTTCCCCACGTAAATCGTTCTCATTTCACGACATAATAAAGGGAAGATGCATCACAAATATCTTGGGTTTAACCAAATCTTAGCATATAACTTTGTCATGGGTTAAGAGGATGTCAACTTGCATATATGAGCATATATTAACCCAACTACATTTAATCCCAAACTTGCATATATAAGCATATATTAACATGTTAAACTTGCATATAAGCATTCACATAACTTGCATGACATGTTAAACTTGCATATAAGCATTCACATAACTTGCATAACATGTTAACTTGCATTTAAGCATATACATAACTTGCATATGAACTTGCATAACAACATACATGTAACTTACATAACATCATACACATAACTTGCATATGAACTTGCATAACAACATACATGTAACTTACATACATCATACACATAACTTGCATATGAACTTGCATAACAACATACATGTAACTTACATAACATCATACACATAACTTGCATATGAACTTGCATAACAACATACATGTAACTTACATACATCATACACATAACTTGCATATGAACTTGCATAACAACATACATGTAACTTACATAACATGTTGAACTTGCATATAAGCATTCTCATATCTTGCATAACATGTTAAACATGCATTTACCCACTTATTAAATATGCATAACCCACTTATTAAACATGCATAAACCCACTTGTTAAATATGCATAAACCCACTTATTAAATATGCATAAACCCACTTATTAAATATGCATAAACCCACTTGTTAAATATGCATAAACCCACTTATTAAATATGCATAATATCACATACTTAGCATGCATAGAATCACATACTTAAACTTGCATAATAGATCAATGTTCAACTTAGTGTTTTGCATCATAATCATCATGAAACATAGCACCAAACTTGCATATAGATGTCATGACTACATAACATTAAACTTGCATGACATATGGTATATAACTTGCAAAACACATAACATACACTACACAAAGCTTGCATAAACACATTGATCCTCAAACATATCCATACATCATCATATCCTATCTTAATCAATTTAACAATTGATTATTAAGGAGATATAATCTCACCAAAACAAAATTAGCAAACTAATGAAGAAGATTAAGAGGCTAGAAGTTGATTTGGAATGCTATCCCTTCTCTAATTTTGATGGAGGCTCCTTCAAGTTTCATTTTGCCATAGTTTAGTTACTAGATTTAATTATGAATGAATTAGGGTAGGGTTTAGGGTGTATTTATAGATTAGGTGAGTGTTTTAGGCCCTTAGATTAACCCTAGATTGGTTTAGGACCCTCAGATCCAAGAAGCTTCCAGAAACCAGCCCTCCAAGCCAGCCTAAAACCCAACCTGGTGCAACCTGGTGCGCCCAGGTTCTCTGGACGCCACCCCCTGTCGACAGGCAAGTCGACAGGCAAGTCGACACCCCCTGTCGACAGCCCTGTCGACATGGGTAGGGCGGGAATCTTCCCGCCTGACCCCGCCTGCTTTATTTTAAAATCTGAATTTAAATTATTAAATCTGTTTTTAGCTTAGAATTTTCTGCAAACTTCATCGGGCCATAACTGGGCCATACGGGCTCCGATTTCCGAAAACTCGGACTCTATTTCGCGTATTTTTCCGAGACGAACGCAATGACGCAGCCCGTTTCCCCCAATTCTCACATCTGAGATTATTTATTCTGCAATTAGTGAATTTTAGCATTAACCGAAATTCGGGGTGTTACAGCCTCTCTAAATGACTCAGCAATTTTGAAAAGCTTCAATGCAATCTAGGGTCTTTCCATTGCTATGTTGTTTTTTTACTATTGCAATGCATGCTTCAATGTTTTAGTATAGATATCAACGTATGTTGCAGTAGCTGCGTGAATAAAATTATCAATCCGTGTCAACACGATCCGACAGTCCAGGTTAGCAATCCACGTGAAATAATATTTATTCCAGGTTAGTAACCCGCGCGTGAAATAATGTTTACGGCGGGAAGCAAAAACAAAAAGGCAAAACTAACAAAATATTGAAAGTTTCAATCGAAGTTTAACAAAATACTCCGCCGCTCAATCTCTCAAACACTCACTTCAAGTTCAATTAGGGCTAAAAGTTCAAGCTTACAAGCTTAATTGGGGTTCAATTAGGGCAAGTTCGAGTTCAAGTTCAATTAGCGCTTCGGTGTTTCAATTAGGTCTTCAATTGGGGTTCGTTTAGGTTTCAGATTTCAGTTAGGGCTTCAATTGAATCTGCTGCTTAAGGTATCACTCAATGTATATTTCAATTTTTTCTTATGTTCTCATTCATACAGAGTTGTTTTTGGTATGGTCAGTTTCAGCTTTACTAACAGATCCAGCCAAATTTGTTTCTATCTTTTATTAACCAGGTCTTTATTTTAGGGAACATCGAGCTTTAATTAATGGTCATGCATCATCAAAAATATATAAAAGAGAGAGAATACAGTGAAGAATTTTGGAAGTGGTTAAAGGAAGTGGTCAGGAAAAAGGAGGACATTTCAAAAGAAGTACAACTGCTTGCAATGGGGCCTCTTCCAACAGCTAAGCGGTTTACTGGATATGTTACCAATGGATACAGATTTTATACAAGGTACAGAGATGCCAAATGTACAACACAAAATAGTGGTGTATTTTTGACAGCCTTGCCTACTAGCTTTACAAGTTCGAAAAATCAAAATCCATTCGTTGGTGAAGTCAATTACTATGGATCAATTGAAGAAATATTAGAACTAGATTATTGGGGAGAATTTAGTGTGATTTTATTTAAGTTTGTAAGAGAGATTTATATGGGCTGACTCGTGTCAATTTTAATCGAATGTGCCAGAAATCTGATCCTTATGTTATGGCTTCACAAGTAAACCAGGTGTTTTATATAGAAGATCCAACTGATAAGCTATGCCATAATGTTATCAAGAAATTACCGAAAGACTGGTGTGAACTCGAAAGAGAATATGTAAATGAAGATTTGAATGATATCCAGCCTGCTTATGGAATGGGAAATCAAGATTTTGATATTCGTTGGTGTAGAGATGATGTCCAAATAAGACGAATCCGCCTTCCACCTAGCAAAGTGAAAAACAAGGCTTCTTAATTTCATGTTTTTGTAGTCCAAGGCCCTTACAAGTTGTGCAAATCGGAGATTGTATACAGACACACACTGCTAGTATGTATTTTTTCTTATTTTTATGGTTGGCTGGAGGTATGCTTCAGTAATGAACTATAGTAATGATCTACATAATTCTTACAATTTCCGCTTGTTGAAGCATCACTCTAATTCTTACAATTTTGTAGTTCAATGCTGGTATGTAACTGATCATGTACAAGACTGATGCTTCAATAATGAACTGCATAATTTTAAGAATTTTATTTTCTCTTTAATCAGTAATGATCGTGTCAGTTTGTATTTGATGCAACGGTTGAGTTTGTACTTGAACGAGTCGTGGCATGTCTAAATTTTTACTGAAGCAAAATAGGCATTTCTTTAAATTGTATCACACTGAAGCAGTGCCTCATGCATACTATTGCATTCCTCAATATTGTTTGTGCTTTGAACAAACTGAGTCATTGCATCAGTTTGCAACTCAGCCATAGATTGTGCTGAAATGCAACTCAGTTATGCTACTGAAATGTAACTGAGGTATGCAGGCCATAGATTGTGCTGAAATGTCTTTGTGCTAAAATGCAAGTCAATTATACTATGCCCATAGTTTGTGCTGAAATGCAACTGAAGCATGCATGTCTTTCATTTTGTGTTGCAATATAAACGAGGCATTGCATCGGTTTGTAACCGAGGCATGCATGACTTTGGTTGTGCTGAAATGCATTAGTTGTACTAAAGGCTTTTGATGAAATGCATGACTTTTGAAACTGTTTTATTTTGTAAATGAAGGATGCAGTGATGAAGTTGTCCAAGAACTTGTTACTGAAGGCACTAGAGGTACTGGAGGCAGTAGAGGCACTGAATGCACTGGAGGCTCGCATTATGTTAATTTGAAACTATTTTAGTTTGATGTAAACATGAATTTAGTACTGGCTATGTTTGTAAGTACTCTGTAGAACTGGATTTATTGGCTATGTTTTGTTATTCTGTAGTTGACTAAGTAGTACTTGTGTTACTGGTTAATTTGAAATGAAAAGTTATTTATTAATTTCAGTCTGTGATGTTAATTGCTATTATATTGCAGTATGTTATATAATGTTGCAATAGCTATGATATAATGTTGCAGTATGTAATGTTAAATGTTGTCATAGCTATGATATAGTGTTGCCATAAATTAATGCATGTGGGCTCCACAACAGGATTCCGTAAACCCGGCTACATATTTTAATGGCACAAAAGGATTCCATGAACCCGGGATTCAGATTTTAGTATGCCCCACATTTTTGTAAATTAGTACATGTAGCAACACCTATAGCGATGTTACCTTAGGATAGCAAAGATGTTGCCTTTGACTCTAAGGCAACGCGGCAGAAGGCAACCCCAAGAAAGTGTTGCCACAGATCATTTTTGGCCTATAACAACATTTTTTTGCACTTCCTACATCACTTCTCTGGGGTTTCCATATGCAATCTATGACGTAGTGAAAGGGATGCATTTGTCGGTAGCTCTGAAAATAAATCCACTCAATGTTGCCATCCTTCCATTTGCTTTCTTGACAAGGATGGAGTTCGATATCCAGTCAGAATATACAACATCTCTGGTAAATCCATTATCTCTTAATTTCTCTACTTCTTCTTTCAAGGCAGCCGACCTCTCCGAGGCCAGCATACGCCTCTTTTGCTTCATTGGAGGATATTTTGGGTTTATGCTAAGCGAATGACTCATAAATGATGGTGAAATCATGTACATATCGGAATGGGTCCAGGCGAACACATCCAGGTTCGCGCGTAGGAAGCCCGTCAACTCCCTTGTTCGAAGAGGGTCTAAATGAGATTTGATTTTCAAGACCTTTGTCAGGTTGTCGTCTTCAATCGGAATATCCACAGTTGCTTCATTAGATGTCGCCCTTCTGCATCCCAAATCATCATCCTCTCTGGGGTTTATGTCATCAGGTAGATCGTTGAGCGACTCCTTCTGCGGTGTTTCCTTCATTTACTATGTCGACACCTCCAGTTATTGCAAGTGGTGGTTCAACTGGTACCTGACACTGGGAACCAAAGTAAGTCGATTTATTCCTTATCTAGCAGAAGTCAATTGTCATCGATGCGGTTGATAGTAGGTAGGTTTGCTAAGTTCCTCATGGAGTGAACCGCAAGACATATGTCTTTCACCACGTCATACAAGTGAAGTGTAGCTTTGTAGTGTTAGGATCCTTAGTCGCTTTCTGGTATCCCGTCATTGAGATTCATCATCGCTAAGATCATCCAAGTCATATTCGGAATAATGTCTGGGCTTCTCCATATTAATGTCATTCGAGCCATCGCCAGTTGAGCAGGTTTAAGTCATGTAAACCGGGTGGTCACTACTCGTTCAGGAACATTAGTTGCATTGGTGAGGTCTATACACCATTGGAACCTTAAAAAGGAGGCGGCCTAGAAGTAGTCTTTTTCACACATGCCATGGTTAACATGACAAATCTTGTTTAGGAACTCCCCTCATTAAACATCAACGAATAAGGGTCATGTCTTTAGGGAGAACTCCAATCGTTTCCTTTTAGATGTTAATTTTTTCAGATTAAGTGCCGAGTCTTGGTTGTTAAGCCTTGACAATTAATGTTGGCCACTGTAATAACCCGGAAATCCGGGCCAATTTAAAATTTTTATTTTGGCAATTTTAGTGAATTTTGATTATTTAAAATGAATTATTTTAAATAATAATGACGAGAAATTTATTTTGAATAGAATTCGAACGTATATATTTATTCGAATCGTCGTTAGAATATAAATATTTATTTATATATATAAAAGGAATTGAAAATGGCGAGGTAGTTCGATAATTCGATTTCAAATTTCAAATGAATGTACAGGGTTCAAAATAAACCGGATTTTAGTGAAACCAAAAATATTTGAATCTATTTGAGAATATCTTTCCAACAAATCCGAAAAATTGAGATTTCATAGCGGGAATCAAAAGTTATGTCTAGTTGAATTTTCAGAATAGTCACTATGGAATTCTGACCCTTAAAAATGGAAATTTTGCAAACGACCTCGGAATTCGACGAAACCACTTTTGTTGGATCCGTGATGTCAAGTTATTGCTAGGTTTCAAATTTAAAAAATTTTCGAACCAATATGTGAGCGTGGCAAAGGAAAACGCGTTTGACCAGTTTTAGTTGATTTCAATCGACTGGAAAATGGCCATTTTTCAAATGGTCTCAGAATTCGACGAAACTAGTTTTGTTAGGACCTTATCGTCAATACGAAGCTAGAAAATATTTTTCGGGAATTTTTAGAGTTCGTATGTGGGCCCGGTAAATTGAAATGTATGTTTAAATTGAATATATAATGATTTATATTTTAATTTAAGGCAAAACTGATCGAAACGATGGAATTGGCTTACGATACATATCCCATTGTGTTCGGAATGGGGGTATTTGGCTAGGGGCGACAGTCGTTGGGTTCGAGTTGGAGTTCGTAGCGATAAACGGATATTATTGAAACTAAAAATAAATAAAAAATAAAAACCCTCTCTCCTTTACCCCCCCCTCTCGTTAATTCTCAGAAATAAAAAGAAAAAGAAAATAATAATAAAAAACCCTAGAATGCCTGTCGCGCCCCCCTAGCCCACCACCGCATCCTCTGATTCCTCCTCCTCCACGCCCCACCTCCTCTTCTCCTCTCCCTCCTCCTCTAGTTGGCCGTAGCCCCCTCGAACCCCAAATCGCACAGCCCTAGCCCCCCTCGAGCCGACGCGCCTCCAACCCCCACCCCTGACGCCGACCGCGACTCCATCCCCTCCTCCCTCGATTGACGCAAAACCCTAAACTCCCCTCCCCAAACTCATTTGCAGCCGCCGCCGACTACAGGAGGCCACGCCACCACCCCCTGCGCGCCCCCAATCGCCTCCAGCGCATGGAAGACCCCTCCCCTCAGCCCTCTTTCGTGGTAAGAGTTTAATTTATTTTATTTACTTGTTATTATTTAATAAAATTAGTTTTAAAAGGAATTTTTTATCAGTTTTTATTTAAGGAAAGCATTGTTTGAATAGATAAAGTAGGGATTTTTATTCATAAGAATAACGTATAAAGATTTGATTTTTATATTTTTATAATAATAAAAATATGATTTTTATGTTATAGGAATAATAAAAATATGCTTTTTATATAGTATGGATTATAAAAATATAATTTTTATAGAGTAAAGATAATCAAAATATAATTTTTTATACGATAGGAAGATTAAAAATATGATTTATATATTATAGAAGTATTAAAAATTTGATTTTTATTATGTAGAAGAGATAAAGATATAATTTAAATATGATGTAGAGTATAAAAATATAATTTTTATATATGTAGTGTAATAAAAATCTGATTTTTATTATATACATGTTGAAATAAAAAATGTGATTTTTATAGCGATGATATAAAAAAAATTCGATCTTTGTATTAGAAGTAGATATATAAAAATATAATTTTTATATAGAGAAAAGCATGATGAAAATATAATCTTTATTATATGAACACCGTTGTAAAAATAGAATTTTTATCTATATAGTAGCGGTATAAAAATAGAGATTTTATCCATATAGCGTGGTTATAAAAATATGATTTTTGTATAATAGACAATATAAAAGTGTGATTTTTATATATGTAGTGAATACGGGCAACGAAAGTGATGAAAGGCGAGAACGACAAAGATTTTCTACACAAGAAGAGTCGTGGCGTTTGGTTTAGCTAGCCGGTGAGAACTTCTCACTTTTAATTTAATTTTCTAGTTAAAATATGTACTAGGATGCAGACGGTGTTTAGTAGCACCCGACGCTCGTCGTCCACAGACCATGGATGGCTTGTATGCTTGTTTGTTTGATTTTGATGTGTAGTTGATTGTGTGATGTGAAATGAAATAAAATATTTATATAGCTAAAAATATTTTATAGTTGAAAATAGAATTTTTAACGTGTTTTTAAAATGAAATAAATATAAACAAATCGGACGATCTGTTTATATACACACATTTGACTGATATTGATTGGGACGATAAATTTTACACATCGCCCAACTGCACAAATAAAAACCCGTGTTTGTTGATTTGAAACCCCACACGGGTATTGGGATGATATTTGACGTACACTAATCCCGATTGTTTAGTTGTATGTCAATCGATGGGTTGACAGACTGTGTAAGCGTTAATTATTTATATTTAATGCTTATGCAGTTGTGTGGTGTACTCTGGATGATGGTTGATTATGTATCGTTGCTATTATATACGTGTGTTGTAGAAAATCCATATAATTAACATTATATGGTATTTGATTGGGCCTCATTCCAATATAGAAAATAAATTCATATGTTGAATTGAAAATAAATTCATGTGTTGAATAAAAGCCGTGTTGATTAGATTGACGCCATTTTGACGTGAACGATAGTCATATCGATTTTATTCATTTTTCAATGAATATTGGAAGTGATTTGAAATTTGAATTAAATTGAAATCGATTTGAAATGAAATTAAAACGAATTTTTATTGAAAAATTCAATCTTGATTTGAATTTGAAAAGGAAGTTGAAATTGTTTTGAAAATGAATTTAAAACGATTTATAAAATACGTTTTAAAAGGAAATCGACGAAGTATATATTATATATATAATATAATGGCCTGAATAGAACGCGCCGCGCCGCGGCAGTTCGCGAATTTCGACCATTGACTTCGAACAGATATTGCGGGAGATCCGACTGTCGGATTCTCCTAAAACCGGAATCGTTGAGTTTGTATCGAAAAGAGCTTTCAAATGAGTATTAGAGATTTGAAATCTAACGGTTGGATTTGGAATTAAGTCCAAATGAAATTTGGAAAAGGTCGCTGTAAGTGCAGTTCGATGGCCGTTGATGGAAATCGACTGTACGGGCCTTGATAAAATTATTAAAAATAGTAGTAATTTGTGTAAAATCGTAAGAAATGATTTGTGAAGAATTGGGATGAAAAACTCCATATTTGAAAAGATAAAAATAGATTTTTATCGAAATGAACTAGTTTTTGAACTAGAATAATAATTCTATTTATTTTTGAAATAAAGTGGATTTGAAATGGTTTTGAAAATAACCAAAATTTCTAATAATTGAATTGGAATGGATTTGAATCGAAATTGTCTTCGGAATATTTCGATGTTGGGTTTCGTGGTTATGCAGATATTGATATGGAAATTTGAAAGATATATTTATATCGTTATTTCCAATACGATATTTGTTGGTCGTAGAATTTGATATTGAATATAAGCCGATATATTTTCTATTCAGAGCCTTGTATTTAATATCAAATGTGATTTGGGTTTGTCGTGAATGGTGTCTTCATTAACACTGTTCTTAAACCCAGTTGAGAAAAAGATTAAATCTTTTTATTTAGATTTAATGAAGTGTACCAATTAAATAATATTTAATTGGAATTGAATTGAAATTGATTTTTGGGTTTATCGTGAACGGTGTTTTAAATAACACTTGTTCTTTAACCCGATAATTAATGGAATGTGATTTTGGGTTGTCGTGAACGGTATCTTCAATAATACTGTTCTTAGACCCAAAGGAGTTAAGAAAACCAGAAACTAACTGGAGATTAGGTAAGTTGAATGGTTTCTGGGGTATTGATCTGATGTTGGTTTCGGCCTTCAGGGTTAATACTTAGGGAATTGCTCACTTGCTAATTTACGGTTAGGGACTGATTGAAATGTGATGTGATTTTGGGATTTATCGTGAACCGTGTTTTAAATGACACTGATTCTTTAACCCAATCAAAGATTAAAACTAAGTGGATTTTTAATGAATCTTTAATTAGATTGAAAAGATCGAGAATGGAGTATCACCAGTTTTACTCCAGACGGTAGTTAAATCTTTAATTAGATTTGAACGTGAAATGGTAATTGAATTTACTGATAACACCGTGGTGTTAGATATGAAGTATGACTAGTTTTACTTCATGGGATAAATAGGTTGGGATTGGGAAATAAAATAAATAATTACTTCGGTGTGGTTCGCTAATCCCGACTAGTTTGAAGTGATATTCGAAGGAAGATTAAAGAATAAATTTAAAAGAATTTATCTTAGATAAAATTAATGGGAACCTTTCCCTAAGAATGTGAAATTTAGAAACTAACTGTAGGTTGGCTAAGATGAATGGTTTCCTATGTATTGATCTGATGTTGGTTTCGGCCTTCGGGGTTAATATTTGGGGAATTGTTCTCTTACTAATTTACAGTTAGTGACTGATGAATTGGAATGAGGCGTATGTTGTGTTTGTGTAACACTTGTTTATTATATACGTGAGTTATTCAGAAAGACCGGGTTTATCCCATTCTGAATAACTGATTCGACGATTAGTCGAAGATGAAGACGGTGGTTGAAGACCGGAGGTCTTCACGTCGTTTGGATAATTACTGATGATCTTGATTGGGTCGTACACCCAAGAGGAGGGAATTAGTTTGTGGTCGTCCAGACGTACTTGGAGATCGATGGATATGCGGGGTACTAGGTGCCTCCGGTTTCGTTCAGACACAAAACGAACTTGTAAATGGACTGTGTGTCTGACATCGGATTTCATTCTGTGTGATTGATATCGATTGCATAGCGTGAATTGCCTGTGTGGCATGCTAAGATGCAAATGATCAAGGCTTCTGTTGAAAAGCAGAGTCTTGTGGTTGATGATCAAAGCACGACCTGTGTGGCGTTGCTTTGTGTAACGTTTATTCGCGAGCCTCACACCCCGGTTGTGAACCAGAAATGGAAGAGGACATGCGTTTCTTTCTAGTTAGAAGTGGCGTCAGTGGTTTGACACGCCCTGACGAGTTTGACTTATGTGGTTGTTGGTTTGCGAGGCGCCTCGGATATATCGGTGACTATGTGAAGCCGATGGAGTCATTTTTTGACTCATTGACACCCCAAAGGGTGGGGAAACGCAGTGTTCAGGCATAATAATCCACATCGGTGGACCGGCCCTGACGATCCAAGGCTTGCCTGCGCGCTTGCCTGAGGGGCGGACTAGAGCGTCTCGAATCGGTAGAGGACTATCTTTTACCTCGGTTCACAAATGGAAATCCAATTTCCAAATACGTGACTTTGCGGTTTTATTTGTAGAGCCTAGTATTGGCGACATGATATATGGTACCCATGCCTCCTATGATTGATACTTATGATTTGAAGTTGTTTTATACACTATGCACTTATAATAGTATCGAATGATTTGTTTAAAACATACTAAGCATGTTTGGCTATTATAAGGGAAAATCCTATCCCCCGGCTTGCGTTGCATTGTGTGATAGGACCTGGGTCTTATAATAGCTTCATTTTTCCAAAAAGCATTGCACTGTTTTGTTATATGCATTGGTATTCTTGGGAGGAAGCCCGTTCCGTGTTATACGGCGTGGTCCCTTGATATATCTAATTTAAAGTAAAGTTTTAAATAACTGTTTTAGTTCTCACACCAGTCCCATGACTGACCTGGAGTTTATTGCTTTAACCTAAACTCTGGGTGCCCTTATTTTGACACGGGCAGCTAGTAGTTTTGGTTTTGTAGATTTATATTCACAGGATCCTGATTTACAGCTGGAACGATACTCGGAAAGCTCTGTATCCATGTATTACTTCTAGTTGTGTATTGTATTATTTTCCGCTGCTATGTAATGTACTGTAATCTCTGATAATTTATGATGTGTAATATTTATTCATACTCTGTATATTCTTGTATTCTGATGGAATTGTTTTAATAAGCAATGAAATGTTCTACTATCTGCGTTCTTTTGTGTGTTGTTCTCGAAGTATCCGCTCTTTCCTTACCGGGGAAGTTACGGGTTCTTACAGCCACTGACCCATATTCAATTAAGTGTTGAATCTTTAGGCCCTTTTGTTCAAATTCAGGTCGTACCCGAAAATGTGCTTTTTCAGAAATGACCGTTTCTCAGTTCGATGTGCAGGACTTTAGAAATGGCTAGCGGTTCGCATATATCATTGGTTTGTGGTTTCAATGTGTCTTCGGTTCGGTGTTGTCCTTCTGTTCAGGTCAAGATTGAATCTGGGTCCTCGGGTCGGGTCGTAGCACTTGCTCCAGGTCGGGTGGGAGTACACCTTCAAGTCGTGGGTCGGATAAGTTATTTGCTCGAATGGGTTGGATATTGCTACAGGAGCTGAGCGGGTCGGGTATGTCTTCACGAACCGAGCAGGTCGGAGTATGCCATGCTGCCTGCACCTAATGATGGGGTCGGATACCAGAACCCCTGATCCGATCCACTACTATCCATCCTACCTGAAGTCTTCTACTGTATCCGATATGAAGGCTCAACCTACATCCAAGCTGATGGCTTTATCTGCATCCGATTCTGAAACTTCATCTAAACTGGAAACACATTTGGTCTCACTCTGGACTGCTGGATTTTGGCGAATGCAAAGTCAGTACGAAATGTAGAATTCACAAGATTTCCTCATTGAATTAGGCCATCCAATAGTAAACTGGAGAATCCTTATATGCTGAGAATCTTCATTTCTCAGTGAAAGCACAAAAATGTTAGACCAAAAAATGGTCCTAACACCCAATTGATTATGTTTTGCAGAGAATAATGAGGACTCATAAACTAAAAGCAGGGAAATCAATCAACACACGAGATTTACAGTGGTTCGCATTAACGAGCCTACGTCCACTTAATATTTTCTCATTTCATTCATAGATTACAATTACAATAATATTGCCCTCAAACACTCGAATTAAATGAATAATTCTCTCTGAATTCATTGATTTTATTGAATATAAGGTGGTACTCAATTGTTGGCAACCATGGCCGAAATACATAGGGCTTCCATAGGGCCAAAAGTCCCCTTTATTTGCTGCATTGTGATGTATTTATATGCTTGAATTGGTGAGCGGTTAGAGGTACACGTGGTAGCATCAGGAAGACTTCGGAGTTGGTTATGAGAGAGTGGAGAAGTGGAGATGGTGCCTCCGCTTTTGCATGCTAGAAAATAGGTGACGCTGTGGAGCAGTTACAACATCAGGTAGTTCAGGTAGTGAGCTTAGATCCGATCCAAACCGTTGATATTTTCCCCATCTGATCCGACTTCTTTGCTATTGAAGGAGAGGCAGAATTGCCTTGAACCGATCCGATCCACTGTATCTAATCTGATCTGATGCCCAGCTCTTGCCAATGCTAAGTTTTTTACTTCCTCTCTCCTTCCATCCGACCCAAGCTCTCCATTCGATCTGAGCCCTGGTTTTAGAATGTATGAGAGCTTTAACCTCTAACATATGCAACCCCGATCGACTGGGTTTTGGGTGGTCTGATCACAAAATAGGCTAACACATTCATATTATATAAAGGAGTTTTCTATGCAACTATAAAGATGTATTAATTATATAACATGAACTATATATATCAATAATAATGATAAAATCTATTTGTAAATTAGTTATGATTCATTTATATCAAGAATTTATAATATATTATAACATAAAATTCTTTTTAAATGTCAATAACTCCACAACAAATTCGTATTTTTTTGCAAATTTCTTTACACACATATATATTCTTTGTGTAAGCAATAGAACATAAATTACACATAAACAACAATAATGATTTAGACTAATGGTTTATTTATTTCACATCAAATTTTATTATATATAGCATATTAAAATTCTCATTTAAACATTAAAATAATAAATGCTAATTTTAGTAGTATTGTCGTGTGCGTTACATACTAGTACTTTTGATGTCACATTTTTTTGCTGTCAACGTGAACTATCAAAACTACCTCTTTATAAATGTTAACAAATTTCGTTATCCTTTAAAAGTAGAATCTAACAGTTAAACTTCTTTACAATTATAAAATATCACTTCATGCTTAAAATAGGATCCAATGGTTAAACTTCTCTACATATTCAAAATATGTATCATTTCTTAAAAATAGAATCTAACAAATAAACATCATTTATAAATTTGTTGTCTATTAATTAATTGTATAAATAAAAATTCAAACTAACAAAAAAAATTAGATGTTGCAACTTAGGAATAAAAAATTAAATTAAGTACATATGATTTCAACATAAAAATATGGTTAAACATTTATGCAAATTATTCTCTTAAATGTGTTAATCATATACAATTTTGTAGAAAAACAATACACGCATGAAGCATGCGTTATCATCATGCGCAAAGCGCTTGTCATAATAATAAGTGATTTTTTACCCAACCGTCAATTCAATTTCCAAAAGCAGAAGAAAATTCTGCTTTCTTATTAATTGCGAAAGTTCTTTGTACTCTCTTTGATCCTATCTAGATATTTTACTTAAAACTTTCAATATTTGTTCGTTATTGTACTTATAACAATATTTATGTTGGTTCGCTTTTTTATTGTTTCACATTTAAATACCAACATTTAACAAATTTAATAATATATATATATCTTTCAGGATTTCTTATATTATTTGACAATCAAGTGGATATATAAAAATTAATTAGGTGACTTTAAGGTAAAAAATATATTCAAATAAACAAAAATCAACAAATATTTATCAACTAATCTATTAAATTCTAAAAAATGACAATTTAACATGTGTATCACTTTTATGTTTCAAAATGGTAAAGCTAGTTTTTATTTCAAGTCCGCAGTGTTTAAAGTTTCGACAATTTTATATAAATTATTGCATTGTTGTTATTTTACCTTTAAATATCAACATTTAATAACTATTATAATTATTTGTCGATTTCTTCTAAAAATTCTTATATGTTTTTACGTTCATGTTCATATACGAATTTATCAAGTGGTCTTAAATTAAAACATTCTAATAAATATAATTAATAAATATCTAACTTTGACTAATAAATCATAAAAATCATAATTTACTATGTGTAACCATATTGGCAGAGACAAAAATGGTTAAATCAATTTTTCATTCAAGTTCGCATAATTGAAATATATAAAAAGGACGGTTTATCTAAAATCCCTATTAATTTTTAAATTAATCAAACATCCTTGCCAAAAAAAGGTATGTAAATTAGGTCCCTAGAATTAAGTTAACTAATAATCGTATAAATTTATGCAATTATTCAGTGAATAGTTGCAGGCACTTATGCAATTATATCAAAATATTACTAAAGTTTTCCATAACTATTCAATGGAAATTTGCGGAAATTTCCGCAATTATTCATTAAATTTTTTTGCGGAAACTTCCGCAATTATTCATCAAAAAATTCATGAAAAATTATGCAATTTTTGGATATAATTGCATAAATATCTATAATTATTCACTGAATTATTGCATAATCTTGTGCAATTTTAACAAACTGCATTTTAGGGACCTAATATAGAATCTTTTTTTGGAAAGGAGATTTTTTGCATTAAATTTTTGACCTGAACCTAATATTCACTATATAAAAAGTTGTCTGTAATTATTTTATATTGTTCTACGTTCAATTTCATAAATTTTCTTTCTCAAATTTAGGATTTAATATAAAGAAATACTCTTTTTTTATTTTAAAGTTCGAATTTCATTACATACAAATATATATGCAATATTTGCTTTTCAAAATGATATATCGCTAAAAACATATACAATGTTTTTCTTTCCAAAATCGATACGTAAAGTGGATTTTTTGACAGTAACGGAATTAATTCTAAATAAATGATAAGAGTTTTTATTTAACAATATTATAAAATAAATGATACATAAATAAATAAATTTGATAATATTTTTTTTGGCAAGGCCGACCGGTTTTTAAGGTGACCGCAAATACCTGTATAAATAATAAAGGAACTGATACTCTGCACATGCACAAAGTAACATATCTGGTTTGTAGTGTCCATTCACTATCAAAACATCACAATAGCTAAGATAACAACATAACTGAGTACAATATGAATAACACTAGGAAAGTCACACCACTACACCAGAAAACAAAACAACTCATCATCCGAGTCATCCTCATAAAAGGTTCCAGTGTAGGGAGTCATGCTATGCTTGTAGGACCAAAAGCGGAAGGCCAAATCAACTTCTTTGGAAGGAGCAACTAATCGGTTCATGTCCCATGAATCATCCTACATGTGCTTCAAGTTCACTTCAACTTCCCATATTACCAATTTCTGGCCTTCATCACCAACTTCCCACATTACCAATTCGACTAATATTTTTTGTAAAAAAGTGAAATTTCAACTATATATATTCGTAATTTCTGTTAACCAATGGGCAAACATTATACTATATTTTGATTGAAAATAATTTTCCTTTGATTGTCATCGTCATTTTGAAGCAAATGTTTTTTTTTACAAAAATACTCATATATAAAAACAAAAAAGGGAGAAAAAGGACCTTTCTCAGGTGGCTCACAAAAATTCAGCACTATTGTGTAAAGAACACACGAACTACTAGCAAAAAAAACTGAGTACAAAACAAAAATGGAGAAACAAGAACGAAGCAAACGCTAAAAGCCCATTAACAAACTCATTACAAGGAAAAAACACAAAAAATCAAGGGCCTAACAAACACCGAATAGGACGAGTCCCCGACACTGGAAATCCAAGAGGAAGCTGAACCGAGGAAGATAATGAGCAAGGACAAACTTGTCTCGGAACCAGCCAGACTCGACTGAAAAAACTCCTAACTCCCTAGCAAGCAAAATCTCCTGCTCTAACCCTAAAGCCAAGCGAGGCAACCTAATCCAACCACCATCTAGATAGCCAGCCGCCTTGCAAAGCAACCTAAAATCATGCTCTTTTTCCAGATCTGCTAGTCCAATAAAAATCCTGCAATAGACCGACCAGGAACACCTAAGTTCCACCTAAAAAAATCAACCCACTCCTACATGAGGCCTAACCCCCAACGAAATGGCCAGCCCTCGTGCGAGAATAACAGATACGAGATAAAGGGACTATGTGAAGGGCCTGACACGAAAAGCAAAATGAATACCAGAAGACACCTTCCGAATAATGGAGGAAGACATCATGACGGAGTCATCGAAAACTCCTCTGTTCCTAAAACGCCATAAGTGTTAACAGATGAGACAAGGAAAAATCTGGAAGAGAGTAGAGCAAAGGTCCTTTTCATGGCTCTTGGTCCACCAGGAACGGAGAGATGAGCGGATAGAGGGAGAAGGCACCTGGTTTCCAATTAGAGGCCCGAAAAAAGACCAAGTCTCCATTGCAAAATCGCTTTCCACAAAAAATGTGAAAGTGTTTCCACCGCTCTGGCCACGCACCACTAGAACCTGGAAGCAAGAAGGATACCAATTCTCATGAGGTTTGCATCCAATGGAAGAGCATCGTGGATTACGTTCCATATTAGGATGGAAACCTATGAAGGAATATGCTTATTCCAAAGGAAGGGAAAGTCAGGATTCCTCTATTTTTGAGTCTTGGCTGAACTCAAAGCTGCTCGGAGAGAGAAGGGCATTCCATTTCAAGTAAAACCATGACCATGAAGGTTAGAGAAAAACTTGACATATTACATTCGTTTCCCACATCTCGATGGAGTAAGATGGGGTCCTTGAGAAATCTGGTGGCATCATCTTTTTGTACTTAGCGTGAAGGAAAGAGGGCAATAAAGAGTCATTAGCCCTAAATCGAGCTCAAAGCTTACAAGCGTAAGCCTTGCATACGTCCTGAGGCTTACGAAGAGCTAAACCTCCCTCGCATCTAGGGAGTCAATCGATATCCCATAAGACCTAATGATGATTCTGGATATTGTCTCTTCCACCCTAGAAGAAAGAAGAGGCTAGAGAGCGGTAGGAACGAAAGAAAGATTCTGTGGGTGTCATAGCTGCAAAGACATGAGACCCAAGAGAATCAAGCATGAATTTGACTAAAACCAACCTCCCTGCTTGAGGGAGAATGGCAGAGTTCCACCTAGAGACCTTCCCCCTAACTTTATTGGTTAGGGGGTCTAAAAATGAATTAAGCTTGGATAAAGATTAATGCCCAGATATATGAGAGGGAGGCTATTTAATCTACAACTGGAGAAAGTTGAAATCCACAAAACTTTGTGAAACCCCAGACTCCCCTCAACGTCGCCCATATGAGGATTTTGCTAAGGAATATAAAGCGCATAGGTATATATAAACATTATAGAGACTAAAATTCACAAGACAGGATTTATAGAAATACAATGGAATTTAAAACTTTAACTTAAAATCAAAACACAACTATCATAACGCCAAGAAAATATCCATAATTACAAACACTCATAACTGTCTCATAAAAAAAACTAGCATAATCAGAGTATAATATGAAGTCATCCCCCTCAACATCAATAACAATAACCGAAAGCAAATCAAGAGTGAATCAATACATGAATATGTGGAAAGTGAATCAAGCAGAAATACAAGATGGACCAAATCTCTATCAACTCTGAGTTCCTCCGCCCTGTGAACCTGAGGGGAAGGAGAAAAGGGAAGAGAGAAGGAAGAAAGGAAACTATTCAGACATAAGTCTGGTGAGTCCTGTAATTACTAACATAAATACTATAAAAGGAAGTTTAAATAGAATAACCGTTCTAAGAACATAAAGGCATAAAGGTAGTATGTAAAGCAGTGGAAAGGTAAGCACGAATAAAAGTCAATTGTCTTCTCATTCATATCATTATGATTTCTACACCAACTTACCACAGGTCATAATTAGGCTGTTACCTAATTTCTACCCATCGATCGGCTCCTTTAACATAGCATGATAACCTATGCCCACTATGGGCCTCAGGTTTATCAGGCCCGACCCCATCAGCTTTAAAAGACATAGCGTTCATCATAGGCATTACAACGTCATGTTTTCCCTAATCGTCGTGATTCATGCTCATCGCCCTATCAAAATGTGCCCGTACCCACCTCGTTTGGAACTCTTACTACCCAGTGCAGTAAAGCGTGTCCTCTCCTCCTCCTCGTATGGGACCTTTATATAATGATAAAGGGATATTGCCTGATACGGGCCCCAACCAAAAAAGTGCATTTTAGATTAAGTCACCCCTAGACTTGATCCCCATCATTTAATTTATTATCTTTGACTGCCTACTAATATAGACCCACATAGAACTGTTAACGAATGCCAAGGCGATCATAGAATTGTCGTTAACCGCCTAGCTACCTAAACCCCTATAGAATTGTCAACTAACATTGAGGCCACCATAGGTTAATTATTTCGTTTAGCCACTTATTTTCCTTAATCGGCCTATGCTGTTGGAACAGACCACATCTATGAGCCACCTATTTTTCTTAATTATCCATCGCTGCCGGATCGGACTTCCATTACACGATTATTAATTTGTTCCATATTAAACTTAACACACATTTTAAGTTTACTTAATAAGCCTACTCATTCAATATAACCTCTTGTTATATTTTAGGTTGTATTAAACATCATGTTTATCTTGTGATACGATTATCATATTCATTATACAACCTCAATCCCCGTTCCTTAGTGTATTACTAAGTTAACCTATTTTAGTTATACCTTCCAATTATTCAGTTTATTAGTTATTCTCCAAAATTACAGTTCATTAACTAATTACTATATTTATTCAATATACCCCCAAATAACTCTTCATACCCAAAATCATTATTTTCCCAATATGCACGGAAATAATAGGGTAGAGGTTTAGGCCTTTCGAATGGCCTAAACTTGACATAAATAAAAGGGTAAAGGTTTAGGCTCTTACATGGCCTAAACTTAAAACAAGTAAAATGGACTTATAAACTAAATAGGGCATAGCCTAAACTGTAAATAAAATAACCAAAAAGAAAGGGGATAGTAAAAGACTGAATAATTAACAGTAAATGGTTAATTACTGCAATAACCAGGAATAGGAATAGAGACAGTAATTAAACTTATAGAAATTATCAACAGAAAATAAACACAAAAATTGTAAATAACTATAAAAAATTTAAAGAATTATTCTGCTGTTTGAATATTCCTAAAATTATACTAATATAGCAATTACAGTAAATACTCACAAAAACATACTTATCCAATTGCCCCTGTAGGAATCTCCAAAATAAATAATCCTCTCCCCAGAATTTGTGCGCAAACAAATTTTATTTTAAAACTTTATTTTTATTTAGAGAAGAAAGGGTGCAGTGGAGGCATAAAAATGAAGAAAAAGGATTTTGTGTAATGGGGGGACTTATTTATAATGGAGGTAGGGAGTTCAAGGCCCTTAGATATTAGGTTTTTGATCCCTACCAACCAAGCCACGTCAAAAAAGGAAAGTCTTGAACCTCCCAACAACTCTTGATTTCGTGCCAGGCATGAAAACGTGCCTAAAAAAACACTTGGTCGACCTAGTACCCAGCTGGGTCGATACATGGGTCGACCCGGCCGACTCTAGGTCGCTCCAGTGGCAACGTTTATTTTTTCTTCTTTTTATATAATTTTATGATTTTTAATTCAAATTTCAAACTGCTATAACTTCTTTGTTTTAAATCCATTTTATGCAAACCTAATGTCTATCTAGACCAAAAAATCGTAACGGACCCACTGACATAAACCCTATTTCCCAATTCTGATTATTTTTCAATTTATTCTTCAATTAATTAAATCATTAATTAATTACTGTTCGTTAAAATATTTTTACACCTTGGAAGGGTTAATGGATTTGAAGGTTACAAAATAACTCTTTGAGACTTTGATCTACTGCCCTAAGCACTGTTCATAAAGAAGAAGAAAAGATAGGAGGATCCTAATGGACCATCGACGTCCATTAGTGAAGATCATGATGTCACCCGCAAAGGATAAGGAAGAAACGACTGGACACCAACTAGGAATGCCAAATCTCTTGATCTGGCCATCTATCGTGAGGCAATGGATCCCCCTGACCAGCCTCGAGTTTTATCACAAAAAGCGACTGGGATAGAGGAACCCCTTAACGAACGCCTCTATCCGATAAGAAAAAGCCTCTAGGTACACCATTAATAAGGATAGAGAACCAACAGTTGGAAATGAGACGTCAAACCAAATCAACGAAAGGTTCAGGGAAGCTGAAGGAGCAAAGGGATCGAATGATGAAAAACTAGGATATGCGATCATAAGCTTTTGCAATATCGATCTTGATGACCACATTGGAACCACGAACCTTCTTATCGATTTAGAGATTGGCTCTTGAGCCAGGAAAAAACTATCAGTAATTAGCCTCCTTTTGGTGAAGCCAGCTTGAGAGGGTGTAATGATACGCTCAAGAAGTGGCGCGAAGTAACAATCTAAAATTTTAGAGATAACTTTGTTAGAGAAATTACAGAGGATAATAGGACGGAAATCAGAACAACTCTAAGGGTTCTCAGTCTTAGGCATAAGAACAAGGTTAGTCTTAGTCCAGCTCCTGGGAAGAGAGCGCCTAAAAAAATAAAGGATTGCTAGCTCAAAATCGACACGGATGATTACCTAAGTGAAATGGACATAGCTGCCATTGAACCCATCGGGTCCACTCGTGCTATCCTTACTAAGAGATAAATTCGTAGACTGGATTTCCTCAAAATAGGAGGGAAAAGCCTACGAAATAGCCTTCGAGGGAAGGACGAGGCAAGGAATATGAAAGAAAACTCCATGGCATGGAAGATTAGATGAGTGAGTTTGCATAAAAGAATGAAAATGGGAAACGATGGTCTCTTCAACATCCTGAGGGGGAGATGCTATCGAAGAATCAACGCGATGAATTTGATGAATGGATACAATTTTATTTTTCTTCTTGATGGAGGAATGGAAAAACTTCGAATTGGCATCACCGTCGATTATCCATTAGATCGTGGATTTATGGCAAAGAAAGTTTGTTTCGATATCAAATTTGGAGTTTAAAGTCGATAAGGCTTGGACCCAATCAGCCTTTTTCGAGGACAAAGGGTCTGCATCTAAAGCATCTTCCGCTAGAATTAGATCTTCTTCCGTTGTAACGACCCGAAAATCCCTGCCTTTCGAATCGATCGTAAACCGCACAGGTGCAATCCAAAATGCAGAAATTCTTGAACCATTAACTTTGGGCATACAACACAAAAGAACTTTTCATTAACATTATTACAATGTTACTTTAGAGCATAGAATATCAGAGTACATCGCAAATAATCAACGAATAATAATTACAATACACAGCAGAAATACAAAATTACATTCATCAGAAGACTTATCTATGTTCTGGACATAGCTTTAAGCTTCAATCAGAACATCGATAAGTCTTCCGCTAATGTAATTTTGTATTTCCGCTGTGTATTGTAATTTATTATTAGCTGATTATTTGTGATGTACTTTGATATTCTGTACTCTGAGGTAACATTATAACAATGTTAATGAAAAGTTCTTTTGTGTTGTTCTGATGTGTTGTATGCCCAAAGTTAATGGTTCAAGAATTTTTGCATTTTTATCGAACTTGTGCGGTTTGCGGTCCATTCGAAAGGCGGGGATTTTCAGATCGTTACAAATGGTATCAAAGCTTTGGTTAATTCAAAATCATTGGAGTACAACTCGTTAAAACAGAAAGAAATGACTCATCGGAGGTAGGATTAGTAGCATCCTATAAAAGAATAACTCATTAGAGATTGGATCAGTAGTATCCTAGAATGAGTGACGGTTAGAGATAGGGTTAGTAATGCCCTAGGAAAAGTTGAGAGTATTATATGTGAGATACAATTTGTGATTATTATTTATATACAATTTGACTTTGAAAATATACTTTGGGTATATAAAAGATATATGTTTTGAAAACATATAAATTGGAAAATTAATCAACCAATTGATTACTGGTTGTGATGTGTGATAATTAGTTTAACTAATAAAGAATTGGGATGATAAAACCAATATAAAATGGAAGTTAAATTGAATCAAGTCGATTTAATGATTGAACTAAATTGGAAATTAGTTGGAATTGGATATACACACACACACATATATGTTGGACAATTTATTGATTGGAAGTCGAGAAGAGGAATAAAATTGCATGCCTGAAACAAAGGTACATATTTATTGTATTAATTAGGTTTGATGATTTTATGAGCCGATTGACTTATGGATTTTCTTTTTGATTGATGAGGTCCCAGAGAGGCAAGTTGTAGTTGTACCGATTGACCTGTACAAAGGAGGTTATGGAGAATATTTCGGAAATTTAAAGTGTTATCCAAATTTCGAGAAATTAGGAAGTTCTTAGAAACTGAAAAGTTAAAGAACTTAAGTTAGAACGAAGGCTGAGTTGGTAAAGTAAATGACCTTCAGTTCCATCTTCAATTTCGAGGATGAAATCCTTTTAAGTAGGGAGAATGTAACTACCCATAATTTATTAAGAAATATTTAATAGAAATTAAACATTGAAAACAGTTAATTTTAAGGATCAACGACTTAGAATTTATTTAAAACAAAGTTTGAATGTATACGTTTATATTTATTATAAGACGAGCTCGTAACGCCGTGGTAGTTCGTAATATTACGTTTTGAACTTTAAACGAGTATATATAATTTAATATAAGTTCGATTTCTGTAAAACAAGAAACGTTAGGATTTACTGAATTATAATTTTCTAATGAAAGTGAAAAATCAAGATTTCATGTTATAAATTGGAAGTTATGTCCAATCAAAATTTTAAAAAGTCACTATGAAATCATTTACAAATTATAACGATTTATTATATAAAATAGAAGGATTTGTTATGAAATTGAATATCGATTTGACTTGAATTTTGGAAATATTAAGTCATAAACTCAAATATGTTTATTTTAAAGCTATATGATATTTCATTTGGATACATTCTCAACGAAACCAATTTTGCTATATTCGAAATATTATATTATTGCTAGATTTCAAATTTAGTGCTAAATAGAGTTAGTATATGACCGTGCGCAATTTAAATGTGATACGATCAATAATTTGACTTTAAAAATACACTATTGGAGAAAACAGACTAGGAATTCAATGAAACAAGTTTTGTTGGGTTCGTAATGTCAAATTATAGTTGTACGTCAATTTTCATCCAAAACTAGATCCGTATGTGATCGTACGAATTTTTAAACGATAATTGTAGGCAACGATTGAATATAACAAAATATATAATTTAATAAAAATAATAATTTGCCTCCCTATATAATATCCTTTCTCCTCCAAACCCTTATTTCCTCCTCTTTGTGGTTAACCAATTCATGGCTGCTGTTTTATTTCTTCCTTTATCCAAAACGTGGCTTTAAAAAATCGAATAAAATCAAATAAAAATCTATAAATCCCAATACACATATATTTGGACTTGTATGAGTGTTCTCTTCAGTCTGGTATAAAGTTTGATGGTTCAGAGATATTGTTTGTCACTACGAATATTACAGTGTGCGTCATTTTGGTTATTTTGGGGTTAGGGTTCGTGATTTCTTGAGATAGAAGCATTAATACATGTTTTTATGTTTGTTTATGGATTCATTAGGAGATTTGAGGCTTCTTTGCATAATTTGGGGAATTTTGGTTACAAAAATTGTCATGGAGTTGCTGCAGCGTGCATAAGGGATGTTATGAATGTGATTTTCATGGCGAGCTCGTGCTCGAGTTGGTGGCGTTAGAGGAGGAGTACGTTGGTGAAATTGGTTTGCAAATTCATGAAGAAATGATGGAGAAAGGGGGTCTAAAAATCGCAAAAAGGCCATGAATGGGCTATTGCGTGCGTGCCTGTAGGAGTGGAGAAGAATAATAATTAGAGAATGGGGATCAAGGAATAAAGGTGATTAAGGTTATTTAATTAATTTAATTAGCTAATGGTTAAGGACTTATATATCTGTTTAAACTTGTAAAAATCCTAACTTCTTCATACATGATCAGAATCTGACGAAACATGATCCGTTAGAACCGTATGGACGAGAGCCTCACAACGAATCTGATTTGGAGTGTTTTGGAGCTCATTATAATTTTTGGCGAAGGAAAACGTCTGATTAGATCAATCGGTCGTTTATCGTTATTTAACAATAAACAACCAATGTGAGAACTCTCTCACTCAACTGAATTTTTATATGTTATTATAATCATATTTAAATATGTATTGATTGCCTATGATTGCAATGTTTTCTTTGTGCTTGATGGATGATATTAACAGTTATTACTGTTATTATTATTAAACTGTGAATATAAGCATTCTCGATAGAAACACTTATATATTATAATGATTGATTGATGGATGGTGGTTGATATGGATGTATTCATGTTGTTGATATAAAATTTACACCATGAATATGAGATTTGAAAATATTATTATTTTAATATTGTAATAATATGAAATATTCAGTTTTGATTTAAAATTTAAGTGAAAGTTGAAATCATTTTTTTAAATGAGTTTATAAACGTTTAATAAAATACGTTTGAACAGAATAGATAAATTTTATTTTAAATAATAAAACGGTTGAATAGGACGAGTCACGCAGCGACCGTTCGCGAATTTCTGCCATTGACTTCAACTGGACATGCCGGGAGATTCAACCGTTGGATTTTCCCAAAACTGAAAGCGTTGGGTTCAAAATAAAAGGAGCTATCAAAATAAAAGATTTTTTTTGGAATCCAACGGTTAGATTTCAAGATAAATCCAAATCAATATTTGAAATGGTCGATGTAAATGCAGTTCGGTGGCCGAAATTGGAAACCGACTATAATGCCATATTAAAATTATTAAAAATACGAAAAATTGTGTTAAATCATAATAAATGATTCGAAAGGATTATGAACCAAATATACTTGGTTTTGATATTTATGGTTGTCGTTTGATTGTTTGGATTGTGCTCGACCAGTTTATGAGCAAACAAGCTTTTATATTTAGCATTGCGTTGGGTAGAAATATTTGTATGCTAACACCTTGTGATTTATTTCACGATTTGAATATGAGGTGTTTAGAGATGTTGTTTTGTTCATTTCAATTTAATAAATGGTTTTGAAATGAGATTTTCTTAAGTGAAAGGAAATGTTATTCCCGAATTTGGATAGGGAATGTTTTGTAAAACAGAAAAGATTTCGAGGACTAAACCCGACGTTTTCGAAATGATTTGGAAATGTACTGTGTGTTTGACATTGTATTTCATAACATAACGGATTAGTTGCTACTAATGATATATCTATTTGGTGGCGGAAAATTTATTCTCTTAGCTTAAGACCCTTCTTTGAGACGTACGAGCTCAAAGGTTATATTATTAATAGGAACTGATCATATGTGTGAACAGACAATGTGAAAGTACTTGATTATTATTGCGAAACGATTTTTCCACTTCGGGATATAGAATGATTTAGTATGTGGCTAAAGATTCAGGTAACCATGACGACTAAAAGTATGAGTGCGACCTAGGTACCTTAAATAGTCAGTGTTAGGTGTAGTCCTTCCCTATTAGTGGGAGGTGCACACACACATATATGTATATATATATATATATATATCAAGCTAATGAAGGTGCGTTCCCTTTGCCTTGTTGATGGGAGAAACCTCTCGATATTTGGTTGCATACATTTTGTTATGCATGCATTATGATGTTTTGGAATTTAAATTTCCAAGTGATTTGGTTTGAGATCCGAAGTGAAATCAAATTTGATATGAAAGCTAGATATGTATTTCAAATGATTTAAACAAGAAATCAGGAATAAAGTCCAAAGAAATAACTTCTGTAAAGTTAATTAGATTTTGAAAATCTAAGTTTGGGGATTAAGTCTAAATGTGTAGTTTAAGGAATTGCACATTGTTTGTTGTATCGTAGGCTCTATAAGTCTATTTTTGGTAATTATTTTATGCACTGGCATTTATATGGGGAAACCTCTTTCGTGTTATACGACATGGTCCCGTGATATGCCTAACTTTATTGTAAGTTAAGAAAAACTATTTTAGTTCACATACCAGCCCCATGATTGAACTGGAGTTTATTGTTTTCCACCTAAACTCTGGGTTCCCATATTTTCCACAAGGGCATCTAGTAGTTTTGGTTTTGCAGATATTTTTAAAATAGGATCCTGGATTATAGCTGGAGCTATGCTTTGGATTATTTCAAGTCTTCTGCTGTGAATATATTTATGTGTTCGCTGTATATCGTAATTTATATGTACTTTGATATATCTTGTACTCTGATGTAAAATTGTTGTTATAACAATGAAAAGTTCTTTTATTTTTGTCTAATGCACTGTATGCCTAATGTTAACGGTTCGAGAATTTCTTCCGTTTCGGATCGGACCAGTGTGGCTTACGGTCGATTCGAAAGGCGGGGATTTTCGGGTCGTTTCATTTGCCAAGTGAACCCGATCGAAAATATTCTTAAAGACAGACGAGTTTCAACTTTTAAGACAGGGTTTGAGCCTTTTGAGCTTATGGAAGAAGATGCCGCAGGGATTCCCTCTGATCGGCATAGGCCAAGAGTCCAACATCGTGAGGAGCAAAGAATGATGCGTCGACCACATAGAAAGAAATTTAAAGGAAGAGGGATCAAAGGACGAGAAAGGGGAGCACTTCAGAACCATTTAGGAAAATGTTTAATACATTTAAAAGGTTCTATTACTAACTAAAATTACTAAGTTATGAAGAAATAAATTTAAAAAAATTACATAATTAAAATGACAACATGATCCATCTTCTTTCATATTTTTTTATCAAATACCTTTTAGTTATTAAGCTAATATTTTGTTCATCGCTCTGATAATATCATATACTCATTTTTGAAATATGTGCAGGAAAATTTTTAATGCATAAAAATATATCGATTCATTATTGATACAGTCCACTATTTAGGTATTCTCATTGTTATCTCAAGTAACATTTTGAATTCAATTTATACATAATTTTTTTTGTTAAAATACACCAAAAGCTAAATGTTAGCTTTAAATTGATATTGTTAGACCGAAAAGTGGCACTAACACCCAATGTGGTGTGAAATCCTCACAAACACATATCAAAAATGATAAATGCAGTAAATAACAAAGGGACACGTGATATTTTTATAGTAGTTCAAAAAAATCCTTGCCTACGTCTACCTTATAACTTCTAAAATCCGAAAAAGTTACAAGAGCAAGCCGTATAATCCGTAAGAACTCATTACACAAGTACAATTCTCAAGATTATACACAATATCCTCACGTTTACAATGAAAAGTGGTAAGAAATAGGAGATATATGCACGAAATCCTCGTGTTAAGGAGTTGAATCGACTCTATTTTGAATGCAATGTCCTTGCGTAGAGTTATGGAGGTAGCAGATCAGTTGAGAAGGAAAAGTCCCCTTGAAATGCTGTGCTTCCAAGTATTTATAGTCGTAGGGCCATCTGGGTTGAATGACACGTGTCAGCCATCTAGAGTGGGTTGGAAAAGTAGTGGGGCGAGTGAAGACAAGGTCTGCATGGCCATGTGGAGCTTGACCCATGAATGTAGGAGTGAAACGTGGGTAGTTTAAGTGAGTCTTCAAGAACACGTTCATGTGGTGTAACCGCTTCAGGCGGGTCGGGTCAGATAGTGTTCGTTCGATCTAAACCGGTCATGCTGGAGTGTAGAAGTCTTTAGATGCATGTGGGGTCGGATAGAGTTGGTGTCTGTTCCACCCAATGATTTCATGTGCCAAACTTCTCTGGTACTTGCATTAGCAATATGCAGCGGGTCGAGTACGAACCGAAGTCATTCGAACCAAATGATTCGACCCGAGCCGATGCTTCATGTATGCAAGGTCTAATTTTTCCGATACTTCAACACTTCGTCCAAGTGAATGCTAATCAATGATAATTTATACTCAAGTCCTTTGTAGTCTTATTGAAAGAATTCAAGTTGTAAGGTCTACGCGCGCGCAGCTTCTCTCGGGTCTGAAAAGACCGTGAAGACATTTCTGCACACTTTTACAGAAAGGGGCGTAAATTCAAACCGTAAGGTCGATTGGGCCAAACGAAAGTTGTACCTGAAGGTAATTCTGAGGGCTACAAAAGATACGATGAAATGCACTATAATCCATGTTTTATAGGCTAAAAGATGTCATCTAAAGGGTTTCTGGCATTTTTATGCTTATGTCGCTTCTTCGACCAAATCGCTTTGTGTTTTCTGACGATGTTCTCAATGCTTGAGCGCATTGCTAACCGGAATCTTGACGTGTGACAGCTTTGACTAAAAAACATGTCAACATTTTACCCCTCAGAGAACATAACTTTCTTGAAGAAGGAAGATGTATTCCGGATTATCCAAGAAATCCACAATGCCATGATTGCGCTGGATCGTATTAAGGCCACAAAACCGACGATCGCTCGGGATCGTATTAAGGCCAGAAATCCAAGAGAACCAGGGTCACACCGGGGTCGCCAACTGCGAGTATAATCCATACCTGCAAAGAAAAGAAGGCAAACAGGTGTGTCAAATCCTGACAATACTGCTTAACCTTTTCGAGCATATACAATGCTTGGACGTCAATTTTGAGCATAAACCATACGCAGGTGACGTATGAACTATCACCCCAAATCCAGGTCAGGGGACCCAACCACTCAGGCATAATCCATACCTAGGAGTACAAACTGAGCATAATCCATACTCGAGTTTTATTGATTTCATCTATCAGATCCTGATAGGATAATTCGAAGTTCCCATGTATAATCCATACAAAGGAACCCAACTGAGTACAAACCATACTCATTTCGAGGTAGAGCTATACTTGCCATATCCTGACAAGATAGTCCGTCCCTTGGCATAATCTATACTAAGGGTTCTGAGATAAGTATAAGCCATACTTTGGTTGAGATTGAGAATCTTTCCACATCCTAACAAGACACTTTAGTTGCCAAATATAATTCATGCTTGAAAAATTCATATTATTCAATTAAAATGCAATTACAAACAAATTTTGTTTGGCTTATTGTTGAATCCAGAGCACGTCTAGAGATTTCATTCTAATCACGTACATGTGTACTTCAATTTAGCCATTCAAATGACTAAAAAAATGAAATAGAAACATATCTTAAGTCCTAAGAAATGTAGAAAATGTAGAGTGATCTAATCAGATCAGTTGATGATAATCTCACGAGAACTCGATCCAGGATCATTCCCTCTCTAGGGAGCAGGTGTTGGCAGCACAGGTGTAGGCGTTGTTGGTTGTTTGACATACTCAAGGAGCTCTTCACGTATAACCTGTTCCTCAATCAGGTCTCGTAAATGCCTAGATTCATTGGTGTTATGACCATCCGTGTCATGAAATATGCAGTGCTTTCCAGATTGGCGTTCTCTCAATGTTGGCATCCTCGTGGGAGGCTTTAGGTAGGAGACAACATCTCTCATATTCATGTAGATGTTGATGGGTGAAGCACTGAGTTCAGTGTATTTATCGTATCTGGGCCCTCTCCGGGGCTGAACGTCACGATCATTCTTAGCAGTGGCTTTTCGTTTGCCCTTATCATTGCCTTTTTCGGAATCAGTCAATCCTCCATCTTTGACCATGTTGACATTGAGAATGTCCTTCTCGGAGTTTGCGTCTTCCTCACGTAGAAATATGTTTGCTTAGAAGTAGCATTTGCCAAGATCTCCCGGTGGATCTCGGTGCAATGAAGTTTTGAAGTCCGACTAATTCAGGATGCCAGATACTACTGCAATCAATGCCATAGAAGGTTCAAATCGATCAACTAACGCTATTGCAACATTGAATCTTTTTAGGAATGAACGCAAGATCTCGCCGGACCTCTACTTGATTGAAGTGAGTGACGTGACATTCTTGGGTCGAGAAATGTAGACCTAAAACTGCTTAATGAAATGAGCGACCAACACGTTCTAGCTTTTGATCAATTCAGATTCCAACTAGCGAAACCACATAGTAGCTATATCGATTAAATAGAGAGAGAAGAATTTGGCAATGATGTTGCTTGAAGCCGATAAAACTTCCATGTGGTGCACATAATGCATCAGATATACGATAGGATCCGTCCTACCATTGTAAGTGTAACACCCCGCATTTTGTAACAATTAAATAATTAAACAATGCATATGTGTATATATATGCATTGACATATATATATTTAAAAGAAGAAAATATTGGTGCAAAAAAAATGTAATGCATACATTAAAAGAAAGAAAGGATTGGTTGCATGTAGTGTAAATATGTTGCATGCATTAATAATAAAAGTGAAATAAAAGAAAAAGATTCATGCAATGGTTTAACTAAAATATTGTAACAAATATGAAAAAGAGAAGTAAGAAGAGAACAATAATTACCATTGTTCTAAGCCTTGTTAATAATAGCCTTAGTAGTCCAGTTGGTTAGAACATGTGGCTTGCATAGAAGTGGTGTAGAGTTCGATCCCCGCCACTGTCAAATTTTTGTTTTAAAGAAACGGTTAGAATTAACACATGTTCATGAGAGAAAATATGTATAAATGCATATATAAGGAAGTAAAGAAAATATATGTATATATATATGAGAATATATATGTATATATGTATAGAAATATATATATACACACACACACAAGAGATGAGATTCAAGACAAGGATACAATCAATGAAATATGGCAAGAATCAAATAACGATTCAACACCGTTTGAATTTTAAAAACGAAATGAAAGTTGTGCGTATATGTATATATATGCGTAAAATGTTCGTTTGAAAAATTGTATACGTATAAGAAAATTTCATGTGAATATAACAGTTAAATAAATTCCAGAAAATTCAAACATTCGAAATTCAAACTTCTGTGCCAAAACAGCTCGTAGGACCCAGGGGGTCGACACCCTGTAGAGAGGTCGACACCCCCCAGATCCAGCCAGATTCATCAATGAATCTGGAATGTTTTCTTAACAACATTCAATGCTGACTCAGCGCTGCGTGTATGATAAGATCCTGAACACCTATAAATAGGCTAGCAGAGCCTAGCCTAAATCTCACATTAAGAGAAAATATGTATAAACGCACATATAAGGAAGTAAAGAAAATATATGTATATATATATATATGAGAATATATATGTATATATGAGTAGAATATATATATATATACATATACATACAAGATATGAGATTTAAGACAAGGATACAATCAATGAAATATGGCAAGAATTAAATAACGATGCAACACCGTTTGAATTTTAAAAACAAAACGAAAGTTGTGCGTATATGTATATATATATATACGTGTAAAATGGTCGTTTGAAAAATTGTATACGTATAAGAAAATTTCATGTGAATATAACAGTTAAATAAATTCCAGGAAATTCTAACTTCTGCGCCTAAACAGCTCGTAGGACCCAGGGGGATCGTAGAGGGGTCGACACCTCCCAGATCCAGCCAAATTCATCAATGAATCTGGAATGTTTTCTTAACAACGTTCAATGCTGACTCAGCGCTGCGTGTACGATAAGATCCTAAACATCTATAAATAGGCTAGCAGAGCCTAGCCTAAATCTCACATTCTCTAATACAATGTCTAAGCTCTGCCATTCTTCCTCCTCCTCAAATTTCTTCAGAAAATAAGATAATTAGTTTAGGAAAATGTTGAATCAATATCTAGAGGAAAAGAATGAAAATTAATAAGAAGGTGTTCAGAATCATATTCGAAGTGAGGTAATTTTCTAGATCTGGTCTATTTTAATTTTCTTATCTTTCTTCCCTTTTTCTTTTAGTAAGAATTGTGGATCCATGGTTTCTAGGTTCTGAATTCAGTTAGGGGGACCATGGAATACTAGATCTGGACAAGATCTAAGATTTGAAAAGCAAATTAGGTGAGTGGATTTAAGTTATATCATTTTTTATAATGATATATTATCGTTTAAACATTCCCCGTTATTATGCAATGTAAAGTGATGAAATGTTAATATGACATGTTGAAATATGATATGTTGAAATGTTTAAACATATGTTAGAATGATTAAAGTGACGAAATGTTAATATGACATGTTGGAATATTAATATGCTAAGATATTAATATGTTGGAAAATTCATATGTTGTAATGTTTAATGTGCTAAAATGTTCATATGTTGAAATATAAACTTATCAAAATATGTGTAGCAATTACCGTTGTTCCAATTTCAAGTTAACTTGTGACATTTATGTACCTGGACCATTAACTATAGAAATTGTGAAAATTACATGTTAGTTTGTTTGTTTTTAACAATCACATGATTAAAATGATTACATGTTAGAATAGAATTTATTGTATGTTAGAAAGAACATGCAACATAAAATGGGATAAATATGATGACATGTAAAATATAGATTATAGTAAAAATTTGAAAGAATGGACACGCCGAAATTATATACAAAATTTACGGTAAACAGGAAACTGTAACCGCACTTAGACACGAGGTTATATTACACTTGTGGGAGAAGTCTGCCCGGAACCACCCAGCAAATCCAACATCCACAAGTGGTAAATCTAATGTAAGGGGTCTAAGTGCATAAATAAAACATGTAGTGGTACTAAGACACGAGGTTAAATCGACTTGTGGTAGAAGTCTGCCCGGAACCCTCGGCAAATCCAACATCCACAAGTGTAAGCTTAATGTGAGAGGTCTAGTGCATATATATATATACCTATATATAAATATATGTAAATAGCAGGACTGACATACAACATTAATTGTAATTAATGAAAATAAATGGAATTGAATGAAAGATACAACAGTAAAAGGATTGGAATAAACGGGGAATGATAATAACCTTTTATAAATAAATTACATTAATGAGAATGTTATATAATAGGTAGGCTTGTCCTAGGGACAAGTGGAAATTATAACTTAGGTTATAATAAATGATAAAGGGAATGAAATAACTTATGTAAGGAAATAAGTTGTACTTAATTGCAAATTAAGTTATAAGAACAAGAATCTGAAATCTACGGATGAGGACAATGTAAGTTATATTTATGGGAAGAGAAACTTATTAGTGAACCTTAGTTAAGAGAACTAAGTTAACAAGTAAACAATGATAGGTTGTAGTGACAGTGTAAGATGGAACTATAATTAAATAAAAAAGAATGAGGCAAACTTATGAAATGAAATAAGTTATATTAAATCATAAATAACGACTGGCATGTTAAATAGAAAACATGTGAATTGAGATATACTTAACTACATATTAAGTAGAACATGTTATTGTAACTTTGAAATCAAAAAGAATATAAAAATTGTGGATTGCAGACCTTGGATCACAATCTAGAGAATAACATGTTGTGGGCTTATTAATGGGCTTAAATGGGTTAAGTTATAAGACCGAAATTAATAAGCAAGAGGAAATTGGTAACTTGAATAAGAAGTCAATGTGAATGGTAATAACCAAGTTAAATGAAAACCTTATGAGGTAAAGAAAGCGCATAAAAATATGTTTAGACATAGGGTCTGATAATATATTTAAGTGAGGCGCTTGGACCAGTCCGCACGTTTGAGGGTGAATAACCCAAAGGGGTAGATCATCGTGGTGTCATAAGGCACGAGGGGAGCGCACGTTCATCAGATTATTCTGTCGGCTCCGAAGGACTGGAAGGGGAAGCATGCAGCTTCCTAAGATACGTGAGGTGCTCCTGGTAGTCCTCTGTGCGGTGACAGTTCTGTGCGGTGACAGATGTTTATGCTGTGGTCGCAGAGGTTGCGTCTACGCGTTACTACCAGGTGGGTGGGCCTTGACTGCAAAAGTAGCCTTGAAGTCAGAATGTTGTGACGAGGTGACATTAGGGTGATTCGGCGATCGCCTTAACGGGAAGCGAGGTCAGGACCAATAAGGATAGTAGATCGTCGGGTACCCGTCATCGGCAGCCAGTGGGATGTGAAAAGACTAGAGCTAAACCCAATAGACCATTCATCTTTCACTATCGAGGTATGGTGGTTGAGGCGAGACGCCAACTGGATGTTTAGATTGTTTGTTTGAGGCAAGTCACTTAGCTCTTGTAGCCATTTCTAGTTGAGGGAGGGGTTGAGGTGAGGCCATAACCACCATGAAAAAACCCAGACCCGAGGGATATCTGTATTTTGAGGCCCTTAAAGGTGGGCCTATATAGATATGGAAAAGCTCCCGACCGGGTTTCGTGTTTCTTGTATATCCCTGCCATGGAACTCAGTGCACATTATGTGCGGTTAAGGCGTCAAAAACGATTGACGATACGTACGTGAGAAAGTCTAGATACATGCATGTCTTCTCTGGGTGGTGTATCGTAGACTTGAGGGCATTGCTCTGGTATGAAATCTGATTCGATTGAAGGTGACAGTCTGTACGCTTATGTAGCATCGTAATGGCAGATATATGCAGAACGCAACATTGTTATGTAGAGATCCATACGTCACTCCGACGTAGGATGAGGGACTACGTTCATTTCTGTGGCATTACGGTGGAGTCTGTGCGAGTGTGTACCATGGGGTGTACCTCAATATTGAGGGGTAGCTACATATATACTGTATTTGGTTAATCCACTGGGAAGTAAATGGGTACGACGTGTGTGTAAGCCTTGAGTGCTATTAACCCAAGTAACCTAATAAATAAGAAAATGTGGTTCAACGGTATACGTAGGATTATCCAAAGTGTATAGTTTAAATCCAGTCACCAGAACTTGTGTCTGACCCCTTCCTCATAACATACTCGCAGTTTAGATTTGTGGCAGAGATATGATAGCTTTGAATACTGGTTAGGCAGTATTATTACTACGATAAGGCTGTACTTTGATTATATTATACTTTATCCATTCCGCTATGAGATATTTTCTGAGCTCTGATATATTTTATCTCTCTGTCTTTTCTGGAGGATACCAGAGCAACCAACACGGGTTTCGATAGATTGGAATTTTGAAAAAAAAAACGGTCTACCGGAATTGGGTTGTTACATTTGGTATCAGAGCTTAGGTTTAGGATTCCTGTATAAATAGTGAGTGAACGTATTTTATTTTTAAAAATATAAATATTATATATATAAACCTAGATCCATAGAGGAACCCACTAAATAGAAAGAGTATAATATGGTAATAATTGGGATGACTATTTTGTATACTAAAGGAATGAATATGGAAATTTGAGACCCGTAGGAAATTTGGGTGAAAACTATACAATATATTTTGAAATAGAGAAAGGAGGATCCCATATGATTAATAGTTCATATTGGTGGGTTTGGCAGTAAAACCGTATAAATTGGAAAAGGTCAAAAAGAGAAGAATGGACTAGGAATATATATATATATATATATATATATATATATATAGTTGAGAGAATTGACTTTGTGGGAGTGCCTAAGAAAGCCTAGAAAATTGGAAACCCGCTTTGAGCCTAACCCCATTGTTAACTTTTAAGAACTTGAAATTGTAAAAGTTTTGGGAAAATGGTTTATGGTGTTTTCGAGTTTTAATCTTAAAAGTTATAGTTTTAATATATGTAAAGAAGTACATTTTGGGTTTTAAAGTAAAATGTGGTATATTTTAGAAGTAATGATTTCTCATGAAATTTTGTCGAAAGTAAAATTCTCTCAGTAAAAGGTGCATATTATAGAGTATGTATAGCTCGCTAGTTTTCTTGTTATATCGCATGAAAGGATTAAAAAGAAAAACTTAGAAAAAGCTGTATTTTGTTGAAAACTGGAATTTCCAGTAAAGAAAGTTTTGAAGTCTCTATTCTTTTGACAATCATTTTTGATAAATTGTTTTAATAAGAGAATTTTTTTGGGTGGACGAAATAAGTTGTAGAAATTTAGAATAGAGTAGATGTTTGCACCTTGAAGTAAGAGACTGAACTGACCTTATAGGTAAGAACAAGTTATAAACCCGATCGAGGAATATTTGTCCTTGTCTACTCCAGTTTTTGTGATTTGAGAAAAATGATTTACATTTTTTTATATATAAAAATGACATGTTTTTATGGTTTGGTAAAAGAAAGTTTTCATGAGGAAAATAAAGTTTTAACACTTTTAAATTTTTGGAATAAAATTTAAATGAAAAGGCCAAACCATGTTTTAAAAGTATGGAGTAGGTAAGGATTAGTGCCTAGGGAAGACGGAAAAAGTTTTGAGGCTATAAAGTAAATAGCGAGAATTATCTTGGAATATTGATGAGTTCCCGTAGAATGCGTAAGCATTGAAAAGCCTAGGGTGTTGCTTGAAATAATTGTTGGTACACAGCTAGGACTAGTGGTGACAACTAGAAAGTAAAGGGCGAGTCAGTATTTGATCTTGTTGCTAATTTTTATGTAAGGGGTACAACCCGTTATTGCACTTTTGTGGGATCGTTCTGTTATTTTGTTCTTGTTGGGTAGTTAGGGTAACACCTAAACCTGTCATGGATCCCATGGTTTGGACTTTTCTGTCTGAATGGGGCATAGTCCCGAGATTCTTGGCCCTTAGTAGTAGCTGTGTAGAGCATCTGTTTCCTGTTTTAGTTGAAAGACTAGAAGGCATATTTGAAAACTAAACTTAGATCAGATGATTAAATAAGCTAAGAAAAGAAAAATGGAATAACTAAAAAGGAAACAACAAATTCAGTAATGTAACAAACATGAAAGTTAAAAAATGGAAAATTATGAGAAAAGATGAATAAGAATCAGAATTTCCAAGATAAGATGAAAAAAGAAAATCAATAACAAGGGAAATTTTCTTATGCAGGTTGTGCTTTGATAGGAAAACAGGGAATCTATGTAAATAGTTCCATAAAATCCAAGTACGGTTGGAAGAAGGTACATAAAAGAAAAATTGAAGATGTGAAATTTTCCGTTTTCCACCTTTTTGTAACATAAGAAATCGAATTTAGAAAATTAGATTTTTTTTTTGAAATTCGAAAAATAAAGTTGGTTGGTAGGATTTTGGATGCAAAAAATGGATGAACTACGCTCTTACTCAGTAAGAGCATGATAAAATTTGAATGAAAAACCATTTTCGATTTTCAAAATATTGCATTAATGTAGAACTGTCAGTATATTTAGGATTTGAGCATCATGATTTTAAAGAATTTTTGAAAAATTTGCATACATATAGGAGGTACTACTTAGGCATACATGTATTATTATGTTGTATTTCACTTTGCATAAGTACACAATGTTTTCAAAAATTGGATGAACACATGATGGATGTATATTATGCGAGGGGTTAATTGTTTTTTACCCTTATCAAATTTCGGGGACGAAATTTCCTAAGGGTGGGAGAACGTAACACCCCACATTTTGTAACCATTAAATAATTAAACAATGCATATGTGTATATATATGCATTGACATATATATTCAAAAGAAGAAAATATTAATGCGAATAAAAATGTAATGCATGCATTAAAAGAAAGAAAGGATTGGTTGCGTGCAGTGTAAATATGTTGCATGCACTGATTAAGCATTAATAATAAAAGTGAAATAAAAGAAAAAGATTCGTGCAATGGTTTAATTAAAATATTGTAACAAATATAAAAAAGAGAAGTAAGAAGAGAACAATAATTACCTTTGTTCTAAGCCTTATTAACAATAGCCTTAGTAGTCCAGTTAGTTAGAACATGTAGCAATTACCGTTGTTCCAATTTCATGTTAACTTGTGACATTTATGTACCTGGATCATTAACTATAGAAATTGATAAAACTACATGTTAGTTAGTTTTTTTTGAACAATCACATGATTAAAACGATTACATGTTAGAATAGAATTTACTCTATGTTAGAAAGAACATGCGACATAAAATGGGCTAAATATGATGACTTGTAAAATATAGATTATAGTAAAAATTTAAAAGAATGAACACGCCTAAATTATATAGAAAATTTACATTAAATAGGAAATTGTAACCGCGCTTAGACACAGGGTTAGATTACACTTGTGGTAGAAGTCTGCCCGGAGCCGCCCAACAAATCAAGCATCCACAAGTGGTAAATCTAATGTGAGGGGTCTAAGTGCATAAATAAAACATTTAGTGGTGCTAAGACAAGAGGTTAAGTCAACTTGTTGTATAAGTTTACCCGAAACCGCCCAGCAAACCCAGCATCCACAAGTGTAGGCTTAATGTGAGAGGTATAGTGCATAAATATATACATATATATAAATATATGTAAATAGCAGGACTGACATACAACATTAATTGTAATTAATGGAAATAAATGGAATTGAATGAAAGATACAACAATAAAAGGATTGGAATAAACGGGGAATGATAATAATCTATTATAAATAAATTACATTAATGAGAATGTTATATAATAGGTACGCTTGTCCTAGGGACAAGTGGAAAGTATTACTTAGGTTATAATAAATGATAAAGGGAATGGAATAACTTATGTAAGGAGATAAGTAGTACTTAATTGCAAATTAATTTATTTATAAGAACAAGAATCTGAAATCTACGGATGAGGACAACGTAAGTTATATTTATGGGAAGAGAAACTTATTAGTGAACCTTAGTTAAGAGAACTAAGTTAACAAGTAAACAATGATAAGTTGTAGTGACAGTGTAAGATGGAACTATAATTAAATAAAAAAAATGAGGCAAACTTATGAAATGAAATAAGTTATATTTAATCATAAATAATGACTGGCATGTTAAATAGAAAACATGTGAATTGAGATATACTTAACTACATATTAAGTAGAACATGTTATTGTAACTTTGAAATAAAAAAGAATGTAAAAATTGTGGATTACAGACCTTGGATCACAATCTAGAGAATAACATGTTGTGGGCTTATTAATGGGCTTAAATGGGTTAAGTTATAAGACCGAAATTAATAAGCAAGAGGAACTTGGTAACTTGAATAAGAAGTCAATGTGAATGGTAATAACCAAGTTAAATGAAAACCTTATGAGGTAAAGAAAGCGCATAAAAGTATGTTTAGACATAGGGTCTAATAATATATTTAAGTGAGGCGCTTGGACCAGTTCGCACGTTTGAGTGTAATAACCCAAAGGGGTAGATCATCGTGGTGTCATAAGGCACGAGGGGAGCGCACGTTCATCAGATTATTCTGTCGGCTCCGAAGGACTGAAAGGGGAAGCACACGGCTTCCTAATATACGCGAGGTGCTCCTGGTAGTCCTCTGTGCAGTGATAGTTTTGTGCGGTGACAAATGTTTAGGCTTTGGTCGCAGAGGTTGCGTCTACGTGTTACTACCAGGTGGGTGGGCCTTGACTGCAAAATTAGCCTAGCAGTCAGAGTGTTGTGACGAAGTGACACTAGGGTGATTCGGCGATCGCCTCAGCGGGAAGCGAGGTCAGGACCAATAAGGATAGTAGATCGTCGGGTACCCGTCATTGGCAGCCGGTGGGATGTGAAAAGACTAGAGCTAAACCCAATAGATCATTCATCTTTCACTATCGAGGTACGGTGGTTGAGGCGAGACGCCAACTAGATGTTTAGATTGTTTGTTTGAGGCAGGTCACTTAGCTCTTGTAGCCATTTCTAGTTGAGGGAGGGGTTGAGTTGAGGCCATAATTACCATGAAAAAAAACAGACCCGAGGGATATCTGTATTTTGAGGCCATTAAAGGTGGGCCTATACAGATATGGAAAAGCTCCCGACCGGGTTTCGTGTTTCTTGTATAGCCCTTCCATGGAACTCAGTGCACATTATGTGCGGTTAAGGCATCAAATACGATTGACGATACGTACGTGGGAAAGTCTAGATACATGCATGTCTTCTCTGGGTGGTGTATCATAGACTTGAGGGCATTGCTCTGGTATGAAATCTGATTCGATTGAAGGTGACAGTCCGTACGCTTATGTAGCATAGTAATGGCAGATATATGCGGAATGTAACATTGTTATGTAGAGATCCGTACGTCACTCCGACGTAGGATGAGGGACTACGTTCATTTCTATAGCATTACGGTGGAGACTGTGCGAGTGTGTACCATGGGGTGTACCACAATATTGAGGGGTAGCTACATATATACTGTATTTGGTTAATCCACTGGGACGTAAATGGGTATGACGTGTGTGTAAGCCTTGAGTGCTATTAACCCAAGTAACCTAATAAATAAGCAAATGTGGTTCAACGGTATATGTAGGATTATCCAAAGTGTATAGTTTAAATCCAGTCACCAGAACTTGTATTTGACCCCTTCCTCATAACATACTAGCAGTTTAGATTTGTGGCAGAGATATGATAGCTTTGAATACTGGTTAGGCAGTATTATTACTACGATAAGGCTGAACTTTGATTATATTATACTTTATCCATTCCGCTAGGAAATATTTTCTGAGCTCTAATATATTTTATCTCTCTGTCTTTTCTGCAGGATACCAGAGCAACCAACACGGGTTTCGATGGATTGGAATTTAAAAAAAAAAAATCGGTCTATCCGAATTGGGTTGTTACATCTGGTATCAGAGCTTAGGTTTAGGATTCTTGTATAAATAGTGAGTGAACGTATTTTATTTTAAAAAATATAAATATCATATATATAAACCTAGATCCATAGAGGAACCCACTAAATAGAAAGAGTATAATATGGTAATAATTAGGATGACTATTTTGTAAACTAAATGAATGAATATGGAAATTTGAGACCAGTAGGAAATTTGGGTAGAAAGTATGCTATATATTTTGAAATAGAGAAAGGAGGATCCTATATAATGAATAGTTCATATTGGTGGGTTTGGCAGTAAAACCTTATAAATTGGAAAAAGGTCAAAAAGAGAAGAATGGACTAGGAATATATATATATATATATATATATATATATATATATATAGTTGAGAGAATTGACTTTGTGGGAGTGCCTAAGAAAGCCTAGAAAATTGGAAACCCGCTTTGAGTCTTACCCCATTGTTAACTTTTAAGAACTTGAAATTGTAAAAGTTTTGGGAAAATGGTTTATGATGTTTTCGAGTTTTAATCTTAAAAGTTATAGTTTTAATATATGTAAAGAAGTACATATTGGGTTTTAAAGTAAAATGCGGTATATTTTGGAAGTAATGATTTCTCATGAAATTTTGTCTAAAGTAAAATTCTCTCAATAAAAGGTGCATATTATAGAGTATGTATAGCTTGCTAGTTTTCTTGTTATATTGCATGAAAGGATTAAAAAGCAAAACTTAGAAAAAGTTGTATTTTGTTAAAAACTGGAATTTCCAGTAAAGAAAGTTTTGAAGTCTCTATTCTTTTGACAATCATTTTTGATAAATTGTTTTAACAAGAGAATTTTGTTGGGTGGACAAAATAAGTTGTAGAAATTTAGAATAGAGTAGATGTTTGCACCTTGAAGTAAGAGACTGAACTGACCTTATAGGTAAGAACAAGTTATAAACCCGATTGAGGAATAGTTGACCTTGTCTACTCCTGTTTTTGTGATTTAAGAAAAATGATTTACATTTTTTTATATATAAAAATGACATGTTTTTATGGTTTGGCAAAAGTAAGTTTTCATGAGGAAAATAAAGTTTTAACACTTTTAAATTTTTGGAATAAAATTTAAATGAAAAGGCCAAACCATGTTTTAAAAGTTCGGAGTAGGTAAGGATTAGTGCCTAGGGAAGACGGAAAAAGTTTTGAGGCTATAAAGTAAATAGCGAGAAATATCTTGGAATATTGGTAAGTTCTTGCATAATACGTAAGCATTGAAAAGCCTATGGTGTTGCTTGAAATAATTGTTGGTACACAGCTAGGACTAGTGGTGACAACTAGATAGTAAACAGCGAGTAAGTATTTGATCTTGTTGCTAATTTTTATGTTAGGGGTACAACCCGTTAATGCACTTTTGTGGGATCGTTCTGTTATTTTGTTCTTGTTGGGTAGTTAGGGTAACACCTAAACCTGTCATGGATCCCATGGTTTGGACTTTTCTGTCTGAATGGGGCATAGTCCCGAGATTCTTGGCCCTTAGTAGTAGCTGTGTAGAGCATCTGTTTCCTGTTTTAGTTGAAAGACTAGAAGGCATATTTGAAAACTAAACTTAGATCAGATGATTAAATAAGCTAAGAAAAGAAAAATGGAATAACTAAAAAGGAAACAACAAATTCAGTAATGTAACAAACATGAAAGTTAAAAAATGGAAAATTATGAGAAAAGATGAATAAGAATCAGAATTTCCAAGATAAGATGAAAAAAGAAAATAAATAACAAGGGAAATTTTCTTATGTAGGTTGTGCTTCGATAAGAAAACAGGGAATCTTTGTAAATAGTTTCATAAAATCCAAGTACGGTTGGAAGAAGGTATATAAAATAAAAATGGAAGATGTGAAATTTTCCGTTTTCCACCTTTTTGTAACATAAGAAATCGAATTTAGAAAATTAGATTTTTTTTTTGAAATTCGAAAAATAAAGTTGGTTGGTAGGATTTTGGATGCAAAAATTGGATGAACTACGCTCTTACTCAGTAAGAGCATGATAAAATTTGAATGAAAAACCATTTTCGATTTTCAAAATATTGCATTAATGTAGAACTTCTAGTATATTTAGGATTTGAGCATCATGATTTTAAAGAATTTTTGAAAAATTTGCATACATATAGGAGGTACTACTTAGGCATACATGTATTATTATGTTGTATTTCACTTTGCATAAGTACATAATGTATGCAAAAATTGGATGCACACATGATGGATGTATATTATGCGAGGGGTTAATTGATTTTTACCATTATCAAATTTCGGTACGAAATTTTCTAAGGGTGGGAGAACGTAACACCCCACATTTTGTAACAATTAAATAATTAAACAATGCATATGTGTATATATATGCATTGACATATATATTTAAAAGAAGAAAATATTAATGCAAATATAAATGTAATGCATGCATTAAAAGAAAGAAAGGATTGGTTGCGTGCACTGTAAATATGTTGCATGCACTGATTATGCATTAATAATAAAAGTGAAATAAAAGAAAAAGATTCGTGCAATGGTTTAATTAATATATTGTAACAAATATAAAAAAGAGAAGTAAGAAGAGAACAATAATTACCATTGTTCTAAGCCTTGTTAACAATAGCCTTAGTAGTTCAGTTGGTTAGAACATGTAGCAATTACCGTTGTTCCAATTTCATGTTAACTTATGACATTTATGTACCTGGACCATTAACTATAGAAATTGAGAAAACTACATGTTAGTTTGTTTGTTTTGTACAATCACATGATTAAAACGATTACATGTTTGAATAGAATTTACTGTATATTAGAAAGAACATGCGATATAAAATGGGCTAAATATGATGACATGTAAAATATAGATTATAGTAAAAATTTGAAAGAATGAACACGCCTAAATTATATAGAAAATTTACATTAAATAGGAAATTGTAACCACGCTTAGACAAAGGGTTAGATTACACTTGTGGTAGAAGTCTGCCCAGCACCGCCCAGCAAATCAAGCATCCACAAGTGGTAAATCTAATGTGAGGGGTCCAAGTGCATAAATAAAACATTTAGTGGTGCTAAGACACGAGGTTAAGTCAACTTGTTGTATAAGTTTACCCGGACCCGCCCGGCAAACCCTGCATCCACAAGTGTAGGCTTAATGTGAGAGGTATAGTGCATAAATATATACATATGTATAAATATATGTAAATAGTAGGACTGACATACAACATTAATTGTAATTAATGGAAATAAATGGAATTGAATGAAAGACACAACAATAAAAGGATTGGAATAAATGGGGAATGATAATAACCTATTATAAATAAATTACATTAATGAGAATGTTATATAATAGGTACGCTTGTCCTAGGGACAAGTGGAAAGTTTAACTTAGGTTATAATAAATGGTAAAGGGAATGGAATAACTTATGTAAGGAGATAAGTTGTACTTAATTGCAAATTTATTTATTTATAAGAACAAAAATCTGAAATCTACGGATGAGGACAACATAAGTTATATTTATGGGAAGAGAAACTTATTAGTGAACCTTAATTAAGAGAACTAAGTTAACAAGTAAACAATGATAAGTTGTAGTGACAGTGTAAGATGGAATTATGATTAAATAATAAATAATGAGGCAAACTTATGAAATGAAATAAGTTATATTTAATCATAAAAAATGACTGGCATGTTAAATAGAAAACATGTGAATTGAGATATACTTAATTACATATTAAGTAGAGCATGTTATTGTAACTTTGAAATCAATAAGAATATAAAGATTGTGGATTACAGACCTTGGATCACAATCTAGAGAATAACATGTTGTGGGGTTATTAACGAGCTTAAATGGGTTAAGTTACAAGACCGAAATTAATAAGCAGAGGAACTTGGTAACTTGAATAAGAAGTCAATGTGAATGGGAATAACCAAGTTAAATGGAAACCTGATGAGGTAAAGCAAGCGCATAAATGAATGTTTAGACATAGGGTCTAATAACATATTAAAGTGAGGCGCTTGGACCAGTCCGCACGTTTGAGGGTGAAAAACCCAGCGGGTTAGATCATCGTGGTGTCATAAGGCACGTGGGGAGCGCACGTTCAACAAATTATTTTGTCGGCTCCGAAGGACTGGAAGGAGAAGCACGCGGCTTCCTGAGATACGTGAGGTGCTCCTGGTAGTCCTCTATGCGGTGACAGATGTTTAGGCTATGGTCGCAGAGGTTGCGTCTGCGCATTACTACCAGGTGGGTGGGCCTTGACTGCAAAAGTAGCCTTGCAGTCAGAATGTTGTGACGAGGTGACACTAGGGTGATTCGGCGATCGCCTCAACGGGAGGCGAGGTCAGGGCCAACAAGGATAGTAGATCGTTGGGTACCCATCATCGGCAGCCAGTGGGATGCGAAAAGACTAGACCTAAACCCAATAGACCATTCACCTTTCACTATTGAGATACGATGGTTGAGAGGAGACGTCAACTAGATGTTCAGATTGTTTCTTAGGGGAAAATCACTTAGCTCTTGTAGTCTTTACCTAGTTCAGGGAGGGGACAAGGTGGGGTCATAGCCACCATGAGAAAAAACAGACCCGAGGGATATCTGTATTTTGAGGCCCTTAAAGGCGGGCCTATACATATATGGAAAAGCTCCCGACCGAGTTCCGTGTTTCTAATATAGCCCTGCTACGGAACTCGATGCACATTATGTGCGGTTAAGGCATCGAATACGATTGATGATATGTACGTGGGTAAGTCTAGATACATGCATGTCTGCTTTGGGTGGTATATCGTAGACTTGAGGGCATTACTCTGGTATGGAATCCGATTCGATCCAAGGTGGCAGTCCGTACGCTTACGTAGCATAGTAATGACAGATATATGCGGAATGTGACATTGTTATGTAGAGATCCGTGCGTCACTCCGGCGTAGGATAAGAGACTGCGTTCATTTCTGTGGCATTACGGTGGACCGTGTGAGTGGGGTACCATAAGGTGTACCTCAATATTGAGGGTTGGCTACATATATATTATATTAGGCTAATCCACTGGGAAGTAAATGGGTACGACCTGTGTGTAAGCCTTGACTGCTATTAACCCAAGTAACCTAATAAATAATAAAATATGATTGAACGGTATATGTAGGATTATCCAAAGTGTACAGTTTAAATCCGGTCATCAGAGCTTGTGTTCTGAACCCCTCCTTATAACATACTCGCAGTTTAGGTTTGTGGCAGAGATATGATAGCTTTGGATACTAGTTAGGCAGTATTATTACTACGGTAAGGCTATACTTTGACTTTATTATACTTTATCCATTCCGCTATGAGATATTTTATGAGCCCTGTTATATTTTTTCTCTCTGTCTTTTCTGCAGGATATCAAAGCAACCAACACGGGTTCCGATGGATTAGAATTTTGAAAAAAATTCGGCCTGTCGGAATTTTGGTTGTTACAGTAAGGCTCAAGAACTGGTAGCTTGAAATACGTAGGATTGCCGGAATTCCTGATTTCCCATGTGAATGGACTGCGATTGATGTTATCCACCTCATCTTGAGAAGTGTCGCCTCTCATGAAGCATCAAATCAAGTTAGCAATGTGATTTCCATCAGTCAACAACTGTTGCCAGTTGTCTAATCCTGCGCTGGTGCATCCAACATTGAGTGTGGAGAAGTTTTAAAGAATATGGGGAGTTTAGACGTTCGGGTCGAATGTGCCTCTGGGTCGGGGTCGAATTGTTCGAACCGACCCGTTCCCTGTGCTCCGTTTCGAGTTGCTTCATGCTGAAGTCATGTCGAATTTTCTGCTCTAGAGTCCATCCGAATCGGTGTGGAAGTAGGCCGAGCCTGACTTGAATTTCCAATATTGCCAGCGTTTTCATCCAAAACGTTAAGTGTTGAAGCTACATGTTGCCCATCCTTGGGATGTGTTCGGTTGCCATCGACTTGACCCGGGGTCACATGCGATCCGACTCGAGGTGCACAGGCTGAATGAGCCAAGTTTTCTGCTGTTTGAACATCAAAAAAGTTTTTTTCCGACAAGTTAAGGGTTGTTGCTCGGTCTTCCATCCATCCGAGCGAAGAATTCGTTCATCATTTCATGTTGCTTCTGAAGAAGTTCGTCTTATCGTGTCATTTGAGTTCTCAATTCAACGAGAACATCCTTCATTTCATCTCTAGTCAAGTATGCTGATGGATTTCCGCGAGAGGAAGCCTCCTGGCTTGCCTCGTTCCTTGTGCCTTATGTTCCTACTTTCTCAACATGTAACACCCCATAATTTTAACAACACTAAAGAGGACAAATTAAAGAATAATTAATTTAATATTCATTATTAAGGAAAACGGACTACGCTCGAAATTCTGGTCAAGATAGACCTTTGGTTTGCGTAAAACGGATACTGTATGTAGAAGTTACGAAGGTTTGAAATTTGTACACGCGCAAGAGAATTATATATATATATATATAATTAAATTCAGAAAATTAGAAATCGTTCAAAAGTCAAAATTCCGGTGGTGGAAACTTTCCCGCCCCAGGGGAGTCAACCCCATAGAGGGGGCGTCGACCTCCTAGGGCTGAGGTGGCAGGACGAATTCTGGGGCTTTCAGCTATAAATATAGGCTCATTTCTCTTGTTTTCTTACACTGAAATCAATGGAGACCTAAATGCTGTCGGTGCCTGGACTGAATCAAATCCTTTTCTTCTTCTGCAAATCAAGTTTAGAGATTCAATTGCAGATCTGTGATTCAATCTCCGTTTTCCTCCTTCTATTCTTCTAGATCCGAACACTATGAGTTTCAAATTGCTTTTAGATTTAAATAATTAAAAACCGAAACATGATATGGCTGTAATTTGGATCTATGCCTGTAACTGCCTGAATCATATGAGATCTGTAATAATTTGTGAACCTATGGTATTATGACATATCTATGACTTGGATCCTAACCTTTATCATGTCATATCTACCTTTGATTATAGATCTAATTTTTTATTTAGATCATTTTGTACCTATCATGTTTGTGGTTAATTTGGATCTGTCATTAGTTGGACATCTAAATCCATGTTTAGATCTATCCATGCCTATATGACATCCCTACTATGTTAGAATCAGTTTTACTATTACAAGTTCACTAATTCTGTCCTTATATGTCCATCTTAATATTATGCCATTATATGTTTATGTCAATTTCGTTAGAATAATCATTTTTGTCATCTTCCCTTTGCCCTTTTCCTTTTATTTTTTTATACAGTCAGGCTACTTTCGGGCCTAGACATGCCACTAGAAAATGCGAATACGTTAAACGGGGAAATTGAGGGAAAAAATTGAAATTGGGCATAACTTGTAAATGGGGAATTTGGCATAACTTGAGTAATGTTTATGAACATGAAATTGGGCATATAATTCATAATGGAGAAAAGGGGTGATGAACACCTATAAAGACATAGGTAAAATTAGCTAATAATGGAAATGCCTATAATTACAATAACTTGAAATTGTAAACCGCGCTTAGGCACGAGGTTAGATTGCACTTGTGGTAAAAGTCTGTCTGGAACCGACCGACATATCCAGCGACCACTAATGGTGAATCTAACGTAGAGGCCTAAGTGCACAAATACGAGACGTGCTAAGACACAAGGTCAAGCCAAATTTGTGGAATAAGCCTGCCCGTACCCGCCTGGCATGTCCAGCATCCGCAAATTGTAGGCTTAATGTGGGAGATCTAGCATATTGTAACCATAAATGAATATATGGTAATAAACTTGAATACTTAACCTAGTGGAATCCATAGGGATTGTATGAACATGAACTTGAGCAGGGGTTAAGTAAATTTGTTTGGATAGTGGTGGGTTGAGTAAATCTGGGATGGTGGGTAATATTTATATATAGGCCCACAAAACTTAACCGGTTGGGGTTATTTAATTAAAGACACCTTTTTAGGTAAGCATAACCTGTGGAAATATTAGGGTTATATAATTAAAGACACCGTAAGGTAAGTATAACCTACAGCAATGAGGGGGTTATGTAATTAAAGAAACCAATATGTATACATAACCTGAGGAAATCCTAGTGGGGATACAAGACAAGGGGGAGCTTGTATCATCTTGTGTGGGGGCCCCATTTCACTCAGTAACCCATATAATGGTATCAAATGAGCACTCCGTCCAACGTCGGATTAGGGACACACTTACTTGACTAATTATAGGAGATCCAAACATGGAGGACGGTGTGGGCGGCGCAAACCGACCGGGGACATGTGAGTGCATGGGTCAGGTAGAGGGGGATAAGACAACCGTGACACCAGTAGATATGGTTGTGCACGTCAACAAAGGGTTGCCACTTTAGGAAAGTGATACCTCCTACTGTGGGGCTGGCACAGGGTATCTACGGAGTAGGGAGCCGATCGATTAGGGTAGTGGTTAGGATACATCGGGACGTATGCCTAAGTCTACCATCTTATAGTTGTTGGGATCATCTCATTCCGGTGATACTAGTATCAGTGCAGAGAATCATAGTAATCATTAGGGAAGCGTATACACTCTATCATGTTTACGTTGTCACACCTGCCTTTTGAGACGTTATCTTCCTTATCCACTTTATATGACTGTCATGCTACTTTTACTTATTAAAAGTAATTGGACTCGCCAAACTTTATGTCTGACCCTTTTTGTTTCCTCTTCTTTCTTCCATTCCCCCCCAGGTTCTCTGGGTGGGAATACTTAGGCTTAACCGTGATTCTACTTTCATTTTGCTGGAGCTGCTTAGATGTATGGCTCAGGCTCATATCCTTGCTACTATGGCTATATTTTATTTGGGGAATTTTGTTTCTTTTATGTACTCTGATGTTCTAAACTACAAGACTGTAATTTTTATGATGTAATGGTTTTTGTGTATTTCAGACATGTGATGTTTTCGAACCACAATGCTTTATGATTAATAAAGTTTTTAATTCCGCTGTCATTTTATATCTGTCTTGTAATATTTCTGTTTTTGTTTACTTATAACTGTGACACCCCACATCCTTTAATGTCACTCACTAAGGGAATGCATTAAGTTTTCTGAAGTATTATAGGTAAACATAACAGAAACATTACAAGACAAATATAAAATAGCAGCGGAATTAAAAACTTTTATTAATCACAAAGCACGGTTACACCATATGTCTGAAAATACATAAACTCAGTACATCATTAAAACTTCTATCTTGTACTTTAAATATCAGAGCACAATAACAAAGAAGGCATAATCCCTAAATCATAAGCCATAGTAGAAAAGGTAGAAGCTTGAGCAATACATCCAGAAACTTCAAACAAGACGATAGCAGAATCCTGACTAAGTCTGAGAATTCCTTCCCTTGAGAACCTAGGGGGGAACGGAAGAAAGAAGAGGAAACAAAAAGTGTTAGACATAAAGTCTGGAAAGTCTAGTTACTTTTAGCCAGTAAATAAATAAAAGCAACATGATAGGCATATAAAGTGGATAAGGGAGATCACTACATAAATTGCAGGTGTGACAAGGTAGACATGATTAGGTGTATGTGCCTCACTAATGATTACTCTGCACTATTACTAGTGTAACTAAATTGAGATGATCCCTTCCACTCTAAGTTGGTAGACCTAGGGCATACGTCTGAGTGTACCCTAGCCATTACCCTAATCGATCAGCTCCCTACCCTGTAGATATCCTATGCTGGCCCCACATTAGGAGGTATCACTTCCTAAAGTGGCAACCAATTAGGTGTGCACAACCATACCTACTGGTGTCACGATCGTCTTATCCCCTTCTACCCAGCTCATGCGCGCACATGGCCCGGTCATTTTGCGCCGCCCACACCATCCGTCTTGTTTGGATCTCTTATAATCAATCAGTAAGCGTGCCTCTTCTCCGCCTAGTACGGAGTTCTTTATTTGATACCAACTCCGTGTTACTGACTGAAATGGGTCCCATACAATATGATACAAGCTCTTCCCTTTGTCTTGTATCCCCACTAGGTTTTTCACTGACTATGTATACCCTTAGGTGTCTTTGATTACATAGCCCTATGTCAGTTATGCTTACCCTAAAGGGTGTCTTTAATTACATAACTCCAATCTTTCTACCGGTTATGCTTACCTACAGGTGTCTTTAATACATAACCTCCAATCTTCCAACCGGTTATGCTTACCAATAGGTGTCTTTAATACATAACCCTATCATTTCTACAAGTTATGTTTACCCTAAAAGGTGTCTTTAATTACATAACTTTATTATTTCCACTGATTATGTATACCACTAGGTGTCTTTAATTACATAACCTTATTGGGTTAAGTTTGCGGGCCTATATATATATATATACTAATATTACCTACCTACCCAAGATTTACTTAACCCTCCCACTGATCCAAGCATATTTGTTTAATGGTTAAGTTTTTGTGCCTATATATACTAATATTACCCATCTACCCAAGATTTACTTAACCCTCCTCCTGATCCAATCAATTTTACTTAACCCTAACTTCAGTTCTTATTCATACAATCCCTTATAGATTAGTTTAGGTTAAGTAGTCCAATTCGTTACCATGTCCATTTATGATTTATAATGGGCTAGACCTCACACATTAGGCCTACAACGTGTGGATGCTAAATATGCCGGTCGGGTTCGGGCAGTCTTATTCCACAGTTGGGCCTAACCTTGTGTCTTAGCCCAATTCGTATTTGCGTAGTTAGACCTCCCACATTAGGTTCAACATTAGTGGCTGTTGGATATGCTGGTCGGATCCGCGCAGACTTCCACCACTAATGCAACCTAACATCGTGTCATAAGTACAATTACAATTCCTAATTGTAATTACTAAACATTCCATTTTAATTAATTAACCAATTAATTAATCCTTTCCTTTTATAGGTGTCAATACCCATTTTACCCAATAATTTGAATTATATGTCCAAAAATGTTCATATTCAAATTATGCCAATATTAACCCTTTTTCCCCCGTTCCTTAACTAGAGCCCTCACAAAGTTGGCAGTATGCCTAGGATAGACAATAGCCTAGTCACAAAGGATAATAGGGAAAAACAATAGAAATGTAACAAAAGTGATCATCTTGGCATAAACATAAACATAAACTTAGCATGATAATGTGAACATACATACTGGCATGGACATGTAATTATCATCATAACAAGATAAACATAAAACTAGTGAACATAACATGATGTCTCAATAAGCATAGTAAGATCTAAATCAGCAGTTCCAATTTGTTTAGATCTAACATGATAACACATGGCGTAGATTAGATCACATGATTCAGATCTAAAGGTTAAAATAGATCTAACAAGATAACACAAGGTGATAAGTTAGATCACATAATTCAGATCTAGAGTTTGAAATAGATCTAATATGGTAACACAAGGTGATAAGTCAGATCACATAATTCAGATCTAGAGGTTAAAATAGATCTAACAGTTTCAATGTCCACATAAATTATAACTACTGGTTTAGAAACAGATCTACACAAATCCACATCATAGCAAGTCATAGAAGTTACAATTAAGATAAAGATTTAGATGCAATCCTAACCAATTCAGGGTGGCATATGTTAATGATTTACATAAATGATTAGATCTATCCAATGATATAACTATCCAAATTAACAGATTTATATTAACCACAATATAGTTACAAACCAAGATCCACAATAATAACATTGTAGAATAATCACAATTGAATTGGATTTAAAGAAATAGATCTATCATGACATAGCATCAGATATGATAATAGCATAGATTCATGGTTTACACATATCCAAATCACAGTCTTTCATAATTTACTTTTATTTATCTAAACTTAAAAGCAACTAGAACTCACAGCGTTAGGTTTAGAGAATTGAGAAAGAACGGATCTTGAATTCTGAATTTGATTTGCAATGTATGTAGAAAATAATTCAGTTTGCACTCCAGCAGCATATGACCTCCATGATTTCCAATGAAGAAAATAAGAGATTTGAGCATGTATTTATAGCTGCAGAGCCCTCTGAAACCGATTGCCACCTCAGCCCTAGGGGTGTCGACACCCCTCTAGGGGGGTCGACCCCCTGGAGCGGGAATTTTGCCGCTTTGACGAATTTTTCGAATTTGAATCGTTCTGGATAAAATTCTGACTCATCTCTGACTCATACGTACATATATAATTTTTCTGCGCGTTTACAAACTTAAAACCCTCATAACTTCCTTATATAGTGTCCGTTTTACGCAAACCAAATGTCTATATTGACCAGAATTTTGAGACGAATGCCATGGTGCAGTCCATTTCCTCTAATTATGAATATTAAATTAATTATTATTTAATTTATTCTCTTTAATGTCGTTAAAAATTCGGGGTGTTACATTCTCCCCTACTCAAAGGATTTCGTCCCGGAATCTCTAAGTCGAGAAGAATGCATATCCTACCATCCGTCATCCATCTACTCATCCACCAACCATTGGCATCCATTGTCCTTAAATATTTCTAATGCTTATATGAATCTATGCGAAGGTGTGTGTATATGTCCTAACACTAATGCGAAGATCAGATGGTCTACTGATTCAGTTGACCTCCTTAATGCAATGTATATTAGTGCCATGAATCGAATATGTATGCAAATAAACCTATTGTATCATATAAGTTCTATATGTGTGCACATTCATTCGTCCAATTGCAACATCCATATGCTAACTCGTCCATTTCCATCCATAAAAGAAAAGAAAACGCACACACATCCATATGCAGTATGAGAGTGATTGAGCAGATCTTAGTGCCTAATGTGTGTGTATATGCGTCCACAGGCAACCACTATCAAACACTTGCATCCACTTGCATCCATCAAACATAACATGTTTCAAACACATGTTTACATCCATAGGACTCCTATCTAAAGGACGAAAATACTAGGGATAAGGTATACTCTATTGATAGAAACAAACACTGATAAAACTTAGGAAAAGGAGTTAAGAACATACCCTCGAAAAGAAAAGGGTACGAAGCACGAATCTTGTCTTCGGTCTCCCAAGTTGCATCTTCTGGGTTATCTCCCCGTTGAACCTTTAGCAACTTGATCTCCTTATTGCGCAGCTTCTTAACTTCTGACCCAAGAATACGGGTAGGGACTCGTCTGACTGTCGCCTCCCATTCCACATCGACTTCTTCCAACGTACTCGGCTCAACAACTTCTACGGTGTCATGCGGGCACTTCCGCAGATGAGAGACGTGAAAAACGTCATGAACACCGGATAGATTTTCTGGGAGACTCACTCGGTAGGCTATTTGGCCAATCCTCTTGGTTATTGGGAATGGTCCCATAAACCTAGGTGCCAACTTCCCTACTGATCCGAAGCGAACCACATTCCTTAAAGGCGATACTTTGACAGAAACCAAGTCTCCTACTTCGAATTCGATGTCAGTCCTTCTCTTGTCTGCATAGGATTTCTGCCTATCTTGAGCTGCCTTCATCTACCATCGAATAAGGTCAATCTTTTCGGACGTTTCCCTAACCATATCTGGTTCAAGTAATAATCTTTCTGTAGACTTCTACCAACAAGTTGGTGATCTACAGGGTCGTCCGTACAATGCTTCGAAGGGTGCCATGCCGATGCTAGCCTAATAACTAGTATTATAGGCAAACTCTACTAAAGGAAGATGCTCTTCCCAAGTCCCTCCGAAGTATAGGATACACACCCTTAAAAGATCTTCAAGAATTCTGTTCACCCTCTCCGTCTGTCCATCGGTCTGAGGATGATAAGCGGTGCTAAAACACAACTGTGTACCTAATGCTTCTTGCAAGCTCCGCCAAAATTCATTGGTGAAAATGGAATCTCGATCACTTACGATACTGGAAGGTACTACACGACGACGAACTATCTCTCGAACATAAATTGTTGCCAACCATGGTGTCGTCCTCTTACTCTTAATTGGAAATGAAATGGGTGCTCTTATTAAGTCTATCTACTACCACCCAAATGCTGGTGTTGCCCTTCGTTGATCTAGGCAAACCATCTATGAAATCCATGGAGACACTCTCTTACTTCCAATGCGTGCCCTTTAAAGGATGGAGTAAGCCACCGGGCTTCCTATACTCAACTTTGAATTGCTGGAAAATCAGACCTTGAGAAATGACGCTGTTACATCTTTCTTCATCCCATCCCAAAGAAAACCCTTTCTCAAGTAGCTCCCCTACTTGCTTAATCAGCTCCCTCCTTTCCCTTGGAGCCATATGGCGCACTGGTAATGCAACTGGCTTTGCATTGTCCACCAAATATATATGAAAATCGATCTCGTGTCTCAGAGGTGAGCCCCGTACCTCATCAAAAACATCAAAATAATCTCGGATTACTAGAACAGATTGCATATCATTAACAGATGCATCAAGAGACTCTAGGAAACTAAGCATAACCGACCCATGTGGGTCATCAGAAATCTCGAGGGTCCTCCCATGACAAGTCAGAAGCCTAACGACCCTCTCTCACAATCCAGAATGACACCATATGTGGTAAGCCAGTCCATTCCTAGAATTAACCCATAGACCATAAACCCGAGCACATATGCATCGCACTCAAACTCGATGCCTAACACAGATATTCTCAAACCCCGACAAATCATAGATTAATGAGCTGAACCACCTATGGGGTTTGAGACAATAACGGGATCCACTACCATACTAGTATTTAATTGCAGAGATTCAACTACAGAACTAGATATCAACGAATGTGAAGCGCCTGAATCAAAAGGGTTATAATAGGGTGACTAGAAGGAGAATTCAAACCTTCGGTGGAACTTTCCTACCTCTATCTGGTGCACTAGCCACGAATGCATTCGCTTTCCCTCTAAAGGTTCTTGTCCTTTGACCTTGCCCTTGCTTCTTGGGCACTCCCTAGAATAGTGTCCAACCTCTTGACAAACGAAGCAAGCATTCTTCCTTTTCCTGTAGTCCTGGGCCAAGTGACCCTCTCTCCAACAACTATGGCACTTTATCTTACCCTTAGCCTTGTCATTCTTTTTGCCCTTCTTCTGTTGTTATTGTCGTTCTTTCTTGGGCCATACCTTTTTATTTTTTGTTTCCTCAACCTTAACCTTTTCCTTTTCACCTTTATTTGAACTTTATCTATGTTCCCTTCCCGGGCCATCATTTTTCTCATCCTTGGGCTGTATTCTTTAGCCCTAACTCCCTTGTTCTACTTTACCATCCTTGTGTAACAAGCTAACAAGTCTCTCGAAAGTTGCCTCCATCGCACGGAAATCCTTACAAAGCTCGAGAAAATTAGTCGTAGGTGATACTACTGCAGCTACAGATGGGGGTTAGGCACTTCATTGCCCTTCGACATGTGTCGTAGTTCAAACATGCCTACGACATTGTGCTGGAATGGGGACACCTTTCAGGAAGAATCGGTCCCCCGGACAAAAAAAAAGAAAAAGGAATCAAGCGGAGAATCGAGAGATATTTCCTATGGCTTTGGGTAACATGTTTTTCAAAATAGACTTTTCTTTTTGAAAATGATTTCTTTTAAAACCTTTTTGAAAATAATTTTCAAAAACTTTATCCCATCTGGTAACCTTCAGCTTTGATACCAAGTGTGACACCTCACGTCCGTTAATGTCACTCACTAAGGGAATGCATTAAGTTTCGAGAAGCATTATAGGTAAACATAACAGAAACATTACAAGACAGATATAAAATAGCAGTGGAATTAAAAACTTTTATTAATCATAAAGCAAGGTTACACCATATATCTGAAAATACATAAACTCAGTACATCATTAAAACTTCTGTCTTGTACTTTAAATATCAGAGTACAATAACAAATAAAGCATAATCCCCAAATCATAATCCATAATAGCAAAGATAGAAGCTTGAGCAATACATCCAGAAGCTTCAAACAAGATGATAGCAGAATCCTGACTAAGCCCGAGAATTCCTTCCCTTGAGAACCTGGGGGGAAACGGAAGAAAGAAAAGGAAACAAAAAGGGTCAGACATAAAGTTTGGCGAGTCTAGTTACTTTTAGCCAGTAAATAAATAAAAGTAACATGATAGGCATATAAAGTGGATAAGAGAGATCACTGCATAAATGGTAAGTGTGACAAGGTAGACATGATTAGGTGGATGTGCCTCACTAATAATTACTCTGCACTATTACTAGTATAACTAAAATGAGATGATCCCTTCGACTCTAAGTTGGTAGATTTAGGGCATACGTCCGAGTGTACCCCAACCACTACCCTAATCGATCGGCTCCCTACCCTGTAGATATCCCGTGCTAGCCCCAAAGTAGGAGGTATCACTTTCAAAAGTGGCAACCAATAAGGTGTGCATAACCATACCTACCGGTGTCATGGTCGTCTTATCCCCTTCTGCCCGGCTCATGCACGCACATGGCCCGGTCGGTTTGCGCCGCCCACACCATCCGTCTCATTTGGATCTCTTATAATCAATCAGTAAGCGTGCCCTTTCTCTGCCTAGTACGGAGTTCTTTATTTGATACCAACTCCGGGTTACTGACTGAAATGGGTCCCATACAATATGATACAAACTCTCCCCTTTGTCTTGTATCCCCACTAGGTTTTTCACTGACTATGTATATACCCTTAGGTGTCTTTAATTATGTAGCCCTATATTAGTTATGCTTATCGTAAAGGGTGTATTTAATTACATAACTCCAATCTTTCTACCGGTAATGCTTACCTACAGGTGTCTTTAATACATAACCCCCAATCTTACAACTGGTTATGCTTACCAATAGGTGTCTTTAATAAATAACCCTATCATTTCTACAAGTTATGTTTACCCTAAAAGGTATCTTTAATTACATAACTTTATTGTTTCCACTGATTATGTATACCACTAGGTGTCTATAATTACATAACCTTATCGGGTTAAGTTAGTGGGCCTATATATACTAATATTACCCACCTACCCAAGATTTACTTAACCCTCCCACTGATCCAAGCTTGTTTGTTTAATGGTTAAGTTTGTGGGCCTATATATACTAATATTACCAACCTACCCAAGATTTACTTAAACCTCTCCCTGATCCAATCAATTTTACTTAACCCTAACTTCAGTTCTTATTCATACAATCCATTATGGATTAGTTTAGGTTAAGTAGTCCAATTCGTTATCATGTCCATTTATGGTTTATAACGGGCTAGACCTCCCACATTAGGCCTACAACGTGTGGATGCTGGATATGTCGGTCGGGTCCAGGCAGTCTTATTCCACAGTTGGGCCTAACCTTGTGTCTTAGCCCGAATCGTATTTGCGTACTTAGACCTCCTACATTAGGTTCAACATTAGTGGCTGTTGGATATGCCAGTCGGGTCCGGGCAGACTTCCATCACTAATGCAACCTAACCTCGTGTCATAAGTACAATTACAATTCCTAATTGTAATTACTAAACGTTCCATTTTAATTAATTAACCAATTAATTAATCCTTTCCTTTTATAGTGTCAATACCCATTTTACCCAATAATTTGAATTATATATCCAAAAATGTTCATATTCAAATTATGCCAATATTAACCCTTTTTCCCCCGTTCCTTAACTAGCGCTCTCACAAAATTGGCAGTATGCCTAGGCTAGACAACAACCTAGCCATAAACGATAATAGGGAAAAACAACAGGAATGTAACAAAAGTGATCATCTTAGCATAAACATAAACTTAGCATGATAATGTGAACATTCATACTGGCATGGACATGTAATTATCATCATAACATGATGAACATAAAACTTGTGAACATAACATGATGTCTCAATAAGCATAGTAAGATCTAAATCAGCAGTTTAGATGTTCAATTTTGTTTAGATCTAACATGATAACACATGGTGTAGATTAGATCACATGATTCAGATCTAAAGGTTAAAATAGATCTAACAAGATAACACAAGGTGATAAGTTAGATCACATAATTCATATCTAGAGTTTGAAATAGATCTAATATGATAAGTTAGATCACATAATTCAGCTCTAGAGGTTAAAATAGATCTAACAGTTTCATTTTCCACATAAATTAGATCTACTGGTTTAGAAACAAATCTACACAAATCCACATCATAGCAAGTCATAGAAGTTACAATTAAGATAAAGATTTAGATCCAATCCTAACCAATTCAGGGTGGCATATGTTCATGATTTACATAAATGATTAGATCTATCCAATGATATAACTATCCAAATTAACAGATTTGTATTAACCACAATATAGTTACAAACCAAGATCCACAATAATAACATAGTAGAATAATCACAATTGAATTAGATCTTAAGAAATAGATCTATCATGACATAACATCAGATATGATAATAGCATAGATTCATGGTTTACACATATCCAAATCACAGTCTTTCATAATTTACTTTTATTTATCTAAACCTAAAAGCAACTAGAATTCACAGTGTCAGGTTTAGAGAATTGAGAAAGAATGGATCTTGACTTCTGAATTTTATTTGCAAAGTATGTAGAAAACGGTTCAATTCGCGCTCCAGCAGCATATGGCCTCAATGATTTCCAATGAAGAAAATAAGAGATTTGAGCACGTATTTATAGCTGTAGAGACATCTGAAACTGACTGCCACCTCATCCCTAGGGGTGTCGACACCCCTGTGGGTGGGTCTACCCATAGGTCGACACCCCTTCAGGGCGGTCGACACCCCTTTAGGGGGGTCGACCCCTTAGAGCGGGAATTTTGCCGCTCTGACGAATTTTTTGAATTTGAATCATGCGTATATATATAATTTTTCTACGCGTATACAAACTTAAAACCCTCATAACTCCCTCATACGGTGTCCGTTTTGTGCAAACCAAATGTCTATCTTGACCAGAATTTCGAGACGGACGCAATGGTGCAGTCCGTTTCCTCTAATTATGAAAATTAAATTAATTATTATTTAATTTATTCTCTTTAATGTCGTTAAAAATTCGGGGTGTTACAGTAGCGCTTCACGAAACTTAATGCATTCCCTTTATGAGTGACATTAACAGACGTGGGGTGTCACACTTGGTATCAAAGCTGAAGGTTACCAGATTAGATAAATGTTTTTGAAAACTATTTTAAAAGAATATTTTAAAAGGAAGCACTTTCAAAAGAAAATTCTATTTTGAAAAGCATATTCCACAAAGCCATATAAAATATCTCTCGATTCTTCGCTTGATTCCTTTTTCCTCTTTCTCTGGGGAACCGATTCTTCCCAAAAGGTGTCCCCATTACGACATGGTTCCGTAGGCATGTAAAAATATGGCACATGTCGAAGGGCAATGAAGTGCTTAACCTCCATCTGTAGCCGTAGTAGTTTCACCTACGGCTAATTTTCTCGAGCTTTGTAAGGATTTCTGTGCTATGGAGGCAGCTTTCAAGAGACTTGTTAGCTTGTTATGCAAGGATGGTAAAAAGGAGAATAAGGGAGTTAGGGCTAAGGATCATAGCCCAAGGAGGGGAAAAATGATGGTCAAGGAAGGGAACATAGATAAAGTTCAGTTAAAGGTGAAAAGAAAGGGGCTAAGGTCGAGGAAAAACAAAACAAGATGGTATGGCCCAAGAAAGGACGACAACAACAAAAGAAGGGCGAAAAGAATGACAAGTCTAAGGATAAGAGGAAGTGCCGTAATTGCGGACGCAAGGGTCATTTGGTAAAGGATTGCAAAAAAGGAAGAATGCTTGCTTCATACGTGGAGAGATCAGACACTATGCTAAGGAGTGCCCGAAGAAACATGGACAAGGTCAAAGGGCAGGAGCTTCTAGAGGGCAGGTGTATGCTCTCGCGACCAGTTCTCCGGATAGAGGTAGGAAAATTTCTATGGAAGGTTTGATTTCCCTTTCCAATTACCCTATTAGAACTCTTTTTGATTTTGGCGCTTCACATTCATTTATATCTAGCTTAGTGGTTGAGTCTCTACACTTAAATACTAGTATGGTAGTGGATCCCATTATTTTCTCAAACCCCATTGATGGTTCGGCTCATTTGTCCATGATTTATTGGGGTTTGAGAATATTTATCTTAGGCGTCGAAATTGAGTGCGACGCGTATGTGCTCGATTTTATGGGCTACGGTTTGATTCTAGGGATGGATTGGCTAGCCATGTATGGTGCCATTCTCGATTGTGAGAGCAGGGTCGTTAGACTTTTGACTTGCCATGGGAGGACCCTCGAGATTTCTTGTGACCGAAGGGGTCTGTTATGCTTAGTTTCCTAGAGTCTCTTGATGCATCTATTGATGATTTGCGGTCTGTACCGGTAGTCCGAGAATATTCTGATGTTTTTTAGGAGGTTCGGGGCTTACTTCCAAGGCGTGAAATCAATTTTCGTATATATTTGATGGACAATGCAAAGCCAGTTACATTACCTGTGCGCCTTGTGGCTCCAAGGGAAAGGAGGGGGCTTAGCAAGAAAGTAGGGGTGCTACATGAGAAAGGGTTTTCTTTTGGGTTAGACTGAAGAAAGATGTAGCGGAGTTTGTTTCTCAATATTTGATTTGCCAGCAAGTCAAAGCTGATCAAAAGAAGCCTGGTAGTTTACTTCATCCTTTGGAGGTTCAGCAATGGAAGTGAAGAGCGTCTCTATGGATTTCATTAATGGTTTGCCTAGATCAAAGAAAGGCAACACCAATATTTTGGTGGTAGTAGACAAACTTACTAAGAGCTCTTATTTCATTCCAGTTAAGAGTAAGAGGACGACAGCTTGGTTGGCAGCAGTTTATGTTCGTGAGATAGTCCGTCTTCATGAAGTACCTTCGAACATCGTAAGTGACCGTGACCCCATTTTCACCAGTGAATTTTGGAGGAGCTTGCAAGCACAAGGTACACAGTTGTGTTTTAGCACCGCTTATCACCCTCAGACCGATGGACATACGAAGAGGGTAAACAGAATACTTGAGGATCTTTTGAGGCTGTGTATCCTAGACTTCGGAGGGACTTGGGAAGAGCATCTTCCTTTAGTAGAGTTTGCCTATAACAACAGTTATCAAGCTAGCATTGGCATGACACCCTTCAAAGCATTGTATGGACGACCCTGTAGATCATCAACTTGTTGGTGGGAATCTACAGAAAGGCTTTTGCTTGGACCATATATGGTTAGAGAAACGTCCGAGAAGATTGATCTTATTAGATGACGAATGAAGACCGCTCAAGAAAGGCAGAAATCCTACGTAGATAAGAGAAGGACTAACATTGAATTTGAAGTAGGAGATATGGTTTTCATTAAAGTGTCACCTTTGAGTAACGTGATTCGCTTCGGATCTGTAGGGAAATTGGCACCAAGATTCGTAGGGCAATTTCCCATAACAGAAAGGATTGGCCAAATGGCCTATAGAGTAAATATGCCAGAGAGACTAGCCGTCGTTCATGATGTTTTCCATGTTTCTCACTTGCGGAAGTGTTTTCATAATACCGCAGAAGTTGTTGAACCGAGTATGTTGGAGGAAGTAGAGATGGAACGGGAGGCGACAGTCAGACGAGTTCCTTCCCGTATTCTTGGATAGAAGTTAAGAAGCTATGCAATATGGAAGTCAAGTTGATGAAAGTTCAGTGGGGAGATAACCCAGAGGACGCGACTTGGGAGATCGAAGACAAGATTCATGCTTCGTACCATTTTCTTTTCGAGGGTATGTTCTTAACTCCTTTTCTAAAAGTTTTATCTATGCATGTTTCTATCATTTGAGTATGTCCTATTGATCGAATCTTCGACCTTTAGGTAGGAACCCCATGGATGTAAACATGTGTTTGAGACATGTCATGTTTGATGGATGCAAGTGTTTGCTAGTGGTTTCTCGTGGATGCATATACACACACATTAGGCACTAGATCGGCTCAATCACTCTCATACTGCATATGGATGTGTGTGCATTTCTTCTTCTTTTTATGGATGAAAGTGGATGTTTCATCATATTGATGTTGCATTTGGACGGATGATTGTGCACCCATATAGAACTTACATGTTATAGTAGGATTGTTGCATAAATGTTGGATTCATGGCACTAACATACATTGCATTAAGGAGGTCGACTGAATTAGTAGATCGCCTTATATTCGCATTAGTATTGGGACATATACACACACCTTTGCATATGTTCATATAAGCATAAAAGTCTTTAAGGACAATGGATGCATGTGATTGGTGGATGAGTAGATGGGTGTGGATGGTAGGATATACATTCTTCTTAACTTGAAGATTTCGAGGACGAAATCCTTTGAGTAGGGGAGAATGTAACACCCCGTAATTTTAACAACACTAAAGAGGACAAATTAAAGAATAATTAATTTAATATTCCGAATTATGGACAACGGACCGCACCATTGCGTCCATCTCGAAATTCTGGTCAAGATAGACATTTGGTTTGCGTAAAACAGACATCCTATGTAGAAGTTATGAGTGTTTGAAGTTTGTATATGTGCAAGAGAATTATATATATATAATTAAATTCAGAAAATCAGAAATCGTTCAAAAGTCATAATTCCGGAGGCAGCAAATTTCCCGCCCTAGGGGAGTTGACCCCATAGAGGGGGTGTCGAGCCCGGGGTCGACCCCTCAAGTGGGGTGTCAACCCATGGGTCGACCCACCCTGACCTATGGGTCGACTCCCCTAGGGTTGAGGCGGCAGGACGAATTCTTGGGCTGGCATCTATAAATATAGGCTCATTTCTCTTGTTTTCTTACACTGAAATAATGGAGGCCTAAATGTTGTCGGTGCCTGGACTGAATCAAATCCTTTTCTTCTTCTGCAGAGCAAGTTTAGAGATTCAAGTGTAGATTTGTGATGCAATCTCCGTTTTCCTACTTCTATTCTTCTAGATCCGAACACTGTGAGTTTCAAGTTGCTTTTAGATTTAAATAATCAAAAACTGACACATGATATGACTGTAATTTGGATCTATGGCTGTAACTGCCTGAATCATGTTAGATCTGTAATAATTGTGAACCTATGATATTCTGACATATCTATGACTTGGATCCTAACCTTTATCATATTAGATCTACCTTAGATTATAGGTCTAAATAGTTATTTAGATCATTTTGTACCTATCATGTTTGTGGTTAATTTGGATCTGTCATTAGTTGGACATCTATGCCTATATGACATCCCTACTATGTTAGAATCAGTTTTACTATTACAAGTTAACCAGATCTGTCATTATATATCCATCTTAACATTATGCCATTATATGTTTATGTCAATTTCGTTAGAATAATCATTTCTGTCATCTTCTCTTTTCCCTTTTCCTTTTATTTTTTTATATAGCCAGGCTACATTCGAGCCTAGGCAAGCCGCTGTAAAATGCGAATACATTAAACGGGGAAAACGAGGGAAAACATTGAAATTGGGCATAATTTGTAAATGGGGAATTTGGCATAACTTGAGTAATGTTTATGAACATGAAATTGGTCATATAATTCGTAATGGGAAAAATGGGCATGAATACCTATAAAGACATAGGTAAAATTGGCTAATAATGGAAATGTCTAGAATTACAATAACTTGAAATTGTAAACCGCGCTTAGGCACGAGGTTAGATTGCACTTGTGGTAGAAATTTGCCCGGAACAGAACAGACCGACATATCCAGTGACCAAAGTGGTGAATCTAATATGGGAGGCCAAAGTGCACAAATACAAGATGTGCTAAGACACGAGGTTAGGCCTGATTTGTGGAATAAGCCTGCCCGGACCCGCCCGGGATGCTCAGCATCCGCAAAGTGTAGGCTTAATGTGGGAGGTCTAACATATTGTAACCATAAATGAATATATGGTAATAAACTTGAATACTTAACCTAATAGAATCCATAGAGATTGTATGAACATGAACTTGAGTAGGGGTTAAGTAAATTTGTTTGGATAGTGGTAGGTTAAGTAAATCTAGGGTAGTGGGTAATATTTATATATATGTCCAAAAAACTTAACCGGTTGGGGTTATGTAATTAAAGACACCTTTTTAGGTAAGCATAACCTGTGGAAATATTAGGGTTATATAATTAAAGACACCGTAAGGTAAGTATAACCTACAGCAATGAAGGGGTTATGTAATTAAAGACACCAATATGTATACATAACCTGAGGAAATCCTAGTGGGGATACAAGACAAGGAGGAGAGCTTGTATCATCTTGTGTGGGGGCCCCATTTCACTCAGTAACCCATATAATGGTATCAAATGAGCACTCCGTCCAACGTCGGATTAGGGACACACTTACTTGACTGATTATAGGAGATCCAAACATGGAGGACGGTGTGGGCGGCGCAAACCGACCGGGGACATGTGAGTGCATGAGCCAGGTAGAGGGGGATAAGACGACCGTGACACCAGTAGATATGGTTGTGCACGTCAACAAAGGGTTGCCACTTTAGGAAAGTGATACCTCCTACTGTGGGGCTGGCACAGGGTATCTACGGAGTAGGGAGCCGATCGATTAGGGTAGTGGTTAGGATACATCGGGACGTATGCCTAAGTCTACCATCTTATAGTTGTTGGGATCATCTCATTCCGGTGATACTAGTATCAGTGCAGAGAATCAGAGTAATCATTAGGGAAGCGTATACACCCTATCATGTTTACGTTGTCACACCTGCCTTTTGATACATTATCTTCCTTATCCACTTTATATGACTGTCATGCTACTTTTACTTATTTACTTGTTAAAAGTAATTGGACTCGCCAAACTTTATGTCTGACCCTTTTTGTTTCCTCTTCTTTCTTCCATTCCCCCCCAGGTTCTCAGGGTGGGAATACTCAAGCTTGACCGTGATTCTGCTTTCATTTTGCTGGAACTACTTAGATGTATGGCTCAAGCTCCTATCCTTGCTACTATGGCTATATTTTATTTGGGGAATTTTGCCTTTTTATGTACTCTGATGTAAGTACAAGACAATAGTTTTTATGATGTAATGGTTTTTGTGTATTTCAGACATGTGATATTTTATAACCACGATGCTTTTTGATAAATAAAGTTTTTAATTCCGCTGTCATTTTACATCTGTCTTGTAATATTTCTGTTTATGTTTACCTATAACGCTTCACGTTACTTAATGCATTCCTTTTGTGAGTGACATTAACAGGTGTGGGGTGTCACACAACATGTGGGAAGGTTGCGTGTAGCGACCCGAACTTCCCATCCGACCTAGACCGAACAAGAAGGCGGACTGCTTTGAGAACGCGACACATCTGAACCTAAACATAAGAGCATTTCATTGTTTTTACAATAATTTACATCAGAGTACAAGAATACCAGAGCAGGAATAAATATTACACAACGGAAAAATAATATCAAAGATTAACAATTTACATAGCAGCGGAAATTAAAGTGTATAAATACAATGCACGACGGAAATATATCAACTACCACAACTGAAAGAAATACACGGATATAAAGCTTTCTGAATATATCTCCAGCTGTAAACTAGAATCTTGTTAAATAAATATCTGTAAAACCAAAACTACTAGCTGCCCATGTGGAAAATATGGGCACCCAAAGTTTAGGCGAAAACAATAAACTTCAGGTCAGTCATGGGACTGATATGAGAGCTAAAACAGTAATTAAACTTTACTTTAAAAATGGGTAATTCACGGGACCACGCCGCATAACACCGAACGGGTTTACTCCCAAGAATACTCTAGAACAAAACAAATTATAAACAACGCAATGCTTTTTGGAAAATGAAGCTATTATAAGCCTCATGCCCCATCACACAATGAAACACAAACCAGAGGATAGAGTTTTACCTTATAATAGCCAAACATGCTTGATACGCTTTAAAATCAAATATCTTTGATATACTATAAGTGCATAGTGTCAAACATAACTTCAAATATAAATGTATCAATCATAGACGGCATAAATACCATATATTATGTCGCCATATAGGTTTACAACTAAAACCATAAAGCTCGTATTGGAAGTTGGATTTCCATCATGATGGCTACTGATTCGAAAGATCGATCACGTAGTGTATGTCGACGGCTTACATCTAGGGAATTGGAAAACACCGTAATACATATCCACATTATATCCAGGATTACAAGTAACGCTGCGGCTTACGTCTAGGGCATTGGAAAACATCGCTTACTGTATCCATCTGGGAATCAGGTATAAGCCCTATCCCTACTAGGTAAGGAGCGACCACACCCAATCCATCTAAGTTGAACGAATCCGTGACAACCCTAAAAGTTTTCCTCAACCCGAAGGTTGTCCATCCTCATCTCAAAAGTATACTGATCTAACCATCGGTTTACCATCATACCAGTGTGTGAGGCTCGCGAATTAATGCTACACAAAGCTACGCTAATTAAAGCTATGCTTTGATCATCATCCACCAAGCTCTGCTTTTCACCAAAAGCCTGGATCACTGCAACTCAGCATGCCATATTGTTAATGCATACCATATCATTGATTTCTGCCCATATATAACCTCTAAGCTCGTACGTCTCAAAGAAGGGTGTTAAGCAAGAGAATAAATTCTCTGCCACCAAACAGATATATATTTAGCATAGATCAACGAATATAGCACACAATACAATGCAGACACAATCCACTTACAAGTCCGTTCTAGGTCTAAACGAAACTGGAGTCACCTTATTCCTCGTCCCATATGTCTAATACAGGAGAGAGGCCCTCGCGTATCCATACAATCAACAAGTATGTCCGGACCACTACCACTATAACCCCTTCATGGGAGCTACCCAAATCCAGGGCATCACTAATAATCCATTCGATGTGAAGATCGCCGGTCTTCAACCACCGACTTCAATAACTTTGACTTTTAATCGTCGTAACAATCATTCAGAATGGGTTAAAACCGGTCTTTCCGAATAACTCACGTATCTTATAATCAAGTGCTATAAATACACATCATACACCTCGTTCCAATCCAGAATATTCTTAGAAATCATTTCAAAAGATTTTATATTATCTTTTCACAATTTAAACCAAATTAAGGTTTATAAAACTAGTCGGGATTATCGAGTCTTACGGAAGTAATTATTTATTTTATTATCCCAATCCCAACGTTTTCATCCCATGGAGCAAAACTAGTGGTACTCCATATTTAACACCCTTCGTGTTATTGGTAAATTTCATTACCATTTATCGTTTAAATCTAATTAAAGATTTAACTATCGCACGGAGTAAACTACGGGGAAGGAGAGGGGTAGAGGGGAGAGGGGGGAATACTCCATCTCAAACACTTCTCTTATTTAATAAATTGAATTATCACATTCACATTTCAATCTAATTAAAGATTCATTAAAACTCTAGTTCATTTTTAATCTCAAATCATTCTTTAATGATTACGCAACCTTTGGAAATTAATCTGGTCTTTAACTGGGTTAAAGAACAAATGTCATTTAAAAACATAGTTCACGATAAACCCAAAGTCATTTTCCATTCATATGGAATTTTCATGCAAATTTGAATAATTTATAATCGATATAAATTTCCATATCAGACTGATACTATAAATGAAATAATGGCGAAGCCTTTTAAATTCCATAAATAGTAAACGCCTTCCTTCACAAAAGCTCATCTCGATTATTATTAATTGAATTCCAATTTAATTAAATAAACTGGAAAACTTCTCTAAATCTTATTTAAAAGATTTATTCCTTTCACTTATGATCTCAAGAACAATATTATTTAAGATACCATTCACAACGAACTCAAAATCCAATTTGATATTAAATACATGGCTCTGAATAGAAATTATATTGACTTATATTCAATATCAAATTCTGAAACTAACAGATATCATATCGGGAATAACGATATTTGTATCTTCCAAATTCCCATAACAATATTCGTATAATTACGGAATCCAATATCGAAATATCCAAAGATAATTTCCATTCCAATTTATTCTAGTTAATAACTAGTTCATTTAGATAAAATATCTTTTATATTTTCAAAACTTGGAATATTTCATCCAAAATCTTTCCAAATCATTTATTATGATTTTACATAATTTCTCCATATTTTTAATAATTTTATTAAGGCCCTTACAGTCGGTTTCCAATATCGGCCACCGAACTGCATTCATAACGACCTTTTCTGAAATTGATTTGGATATATTTTAAAATCTAACCATTCAAATTTAAATCTCATATATTAATTAGAAAGATCTTTTCGATACGAATCCAACGGTTCCGATATTAAGAGAATCTGATGGTCGGATCTTTCGTTACATCAATTTGAATTCAATGGTTGAAATTCGCGAATGGTCGCTGCGCGGAGCATTCTATTCAAGCCATATAAATATAAATATACATACATATATATATATATAATATATCTATCATCGAATTCCATTTAAAACATATTTTATAAAACATTTTAAATTCATTTAAAAACGATTTCACTTCCATTTCAATTTTAAATTAAAATTGAACATCCCATTTTATTATAATCTCAAAATGATAATATTTTCAAAATGTTATATTTTGAAATTCAATCTCCTCGATATTCATTATAAAAATGAATAAAATAGATATAAAATCCGTTCGAGTTAAAATAGCATTTATATACTTAACTCGGCTTCGTATTTTTGTATAATCGGACATCAAAATCATATTTTGATTCTTCACCGAATATTATCTCAAAATATTCGTTATTTCTGGACTGGAATCAGACTCAATCAATTATCATATAATTTTATTTATATGGACTCCATACATCACATGTATTCAAAAACAGTGATAAACAACTATTAAACATTCCATTCACAACCAGAGTGCAATTTACAACTGTATAAGCATTATATAATTAAATAACACTTATAATAGTCTATCAATCGGTTGACATACGGTTAAATCCAAGGGAGATGTGAGTTAATTATCATCCCCAGACCCACGTGGGGTTTTCAAACAACAATGATCGATTCAAATTAACCACTGATTAATAAATTTAACCAATTCTAATTTGATTCGAATTATGTTTCTAATTAACCAATTTTCACTGTTTAAATTATAAATGGATATTTATAATTTAATTTATACTACCACAACTATATTAACATGTTTTAAATATGTTAAACAACTCAATATCATAATCAAAACATAATACAGTCAATTAAATCTTCCATTGGTTTTCAAACAACATTGAGGTGAGCTAATAGTCACCGTACAACATTTGTGATAATTAAAAACTAATAAAAAATCAACACTGGAAATATTCAGTTATAAAATAAATAACTATACAAATATTTTAGTGAGAGAGTTCTCACTTTGATTTCCACTCCGTCAGTCTTTATTTGAAGATTTTATTTTTAAACTAAATTAAATGAGCATTTAATTTAGCTAAAGATTCAACTTGCTCTGTTCCTGTTCTAGTCAATTCCATGTTGTAGTGCTCGCTGATATGAGCGCAACGCAATTGAAATCGTCGGATTTTGATCTCGTATGAAAAAGATATGACAATTAATACATTGATTACATTATTAAATAATTAAATAATAATTAATTTACTAATTAAATTCATAATCCCCCTAATTAATCTCTCTTCCCCGATTGAAATCCTGGAACCCATCACGCAACCGAACCCCCTCCTCGTTGCACACACCCCAAGGTCCGAGACCCCGATCAAGCCATGCCACCCCTCGCTCCACTACCGCCCACCACCTTGGCCAACTCGTGGGCCCCCTTGTGTCAGAAATCAACCCCAAATCATCGCCTTTCATGCTTCAAAATCGAGCTCCACAAACCCCTAAATCAAATCACCACCATTGACCTTCTAGAGCTCGAAGAGCTCTTCGATTTTCCTTTAGAAAGTTTTGAAATTTGTTGAGTGGATTAGAAGAAAAATGGGCATGAATTTTCAAGCACCCGTTGTAACACCCCGTAATTCTACAACACTAGGATTCACAAATCAAGGCAGAATTAAATTTTAAAATCAAAATCAAGGGAAAGGGCTGCGCCATTGCGTTCGTCTCGGAATTCTGCATGAAAACGAGTCCGAGTTTGCGTAAATCGGAGTCCGTATGAGGAAGATATGGCCTCCGGAAGATTCAGCGAAGTTCAAATTTCAAATCGGACCCAGATTGGGCTGGGCGGGAATTTTCCCGCCCAAGGCACCCAGGTCGACTGGGTAGTCGACCTGGGCACCCAGGTCGACTGGGTAGTCGACCTGGGTCAGGTCGACTGGGTAGTCCACCTGGGGGTCGACCCTCCCCCCCCCTGACCAGGTCGACTGGGTAGTCGACCTGGGTCCCGAAATCCAGTTTTCTACACCTAGTTCGTTCTTCTGTATCTAGACGCCATTCTGACCAGATTCATCTGCCTAACACTATATAAACAGCCCTAGTCTCCTTCTCTATTCACAATTCTTCTCTACCCTTATGCTGCAAAGATTCTTAGTGAACATGGCTTCTTCTCCTCCTCTTAAAAGAATAATAAATAGAATAATATATATAAAATAAATCAAGACGAGGAGATGCTGCTCAAAGACTTTCAAGAAGAGGTTCAAGTCAGGCTAGGATTTCAAGTGAAGAATCAAAGGCTAGCTCAAACGGTTTCGAGCAACGTCGCACGAATCATAGCAACGCCATCTTTCTTTTCTAATCTAAATCTCTGTAAGTCGGTTACTTTTTAGATTTGAACGTTTCTCTCTGTTCGTGATATGAATTAAAGGAATAAAAGAATATGCCAAATCTTTCTATTCGAATCTGTGCCTACATCTTTGGACCTAATTAAGAACTGTTATGATTCGATGACCAATTAGGCCTTGCCTATGACTATGAACATTGCCTGTGACTATGAACATTGCCTATGACTATGGACATTGCCTATGACTATGAACATTGCCTATGACTGTGACTGTGACTATGAGAATTATTTCCTTGACTAAGCCTATGCCTTTGATTAGGAAACATAAACAATTGTCTATGACATAACAAGGACATCAGTGATTAAACACATGTGATTCATGACTAGGAAAGTGTTGCTTAAGTTTTGTGACTATGAAATTGGGTCTAAACCTGATTATCTATTCTGTCTGTCCTTGGTTTTCTTTGGTATTAGACCATGGGAATTTACCTATTAAGTTAGGTCTACCCACGTTCTTGAACCTGCGTCTCTATTCTGTCTATCCTTGGATTTAGACCTTGGGAATTTACCTATTAAGTTAGGTCTACCCATGTTCTTGAACCGACGTCGTTATTCAAACCTTTTATGCCAGTTATTATGTCCATCCTTTTTCATAGCATCTTTGGTTCATTCCCTATTTTCTACGAGTCTAGATTTATCCATAATCTAGATTGAATCGCAATTATACGAACGGTGGGAATACGATTTGGGCATAATGTGAAATGTACTAAAAACATAGTTATAAACTTGGAATTTGGCATAAATTGGGAACATGAATTATGGCATGTTCATAGAAATACAAATTGGATAAATTTAACACGAATTATAGGAGGTGTAATTTGAATCTAGTATTGACTTGTAAATCTAGCATTTACATGAGTTATGAACTAGAATAATAAGTCTAGTTTGACGTGAACTGTGATTAGAATGTTAAATCAGGATTGGATTAGCTAATTTGGCGTAATAAGTATATTGGTATAAATTTGAAATTGGCCATAATTGGGAATAACCGTCAGGTTTAGCAAAATCATGGTTAGTGACACTTAATTGGTATAGTTTACATACCAAAAGGCATAAATATGATATAGAGGGGAAAATGGGCCATAAGAATAAATGTTGACAGTTTACATTAAAAGGGTAGTTAGGAAATAAGTAAATTAGGAATAATTTACTTATAGAATTTGGCCTAAATGAGGAAATGTATATTTAGACAAATTAAAGTTTTATTAACGACATCTCTTTTAATGGTACACCAGAAAGTTCTAGGGTGACAGAGAGGATAGTGTCTAGGCTTGGGTTTGGAAAATACAAGTTTCCTGCTCTCCCTGGCTATCCCTAACTGATCCGACGGACGGGATGGTTACTTTCAAAACCTGATTTGAAAATTAACCAAAACCCTTTTGAACTTAGAAAACACGAATATGCCTAACCCGAGGTTAGACTGAGTTGCGATGTAAACCTGCCCGGAACCAACCGGCACATCCAGTAATCGCAACAATATCTGTCTAATGTGAGTGGTAGCGGCTTTAATTTATTTAGTTAAAGCTAGAACAAGAATGGTAGGGTTAAGTTAACTAAGACACTTAACCAATTCAACAAGATAACCAAACCGATGGGTGGGGTTAGGTTCATACAGACACAGTTAAGCTAGAATGGGAGGGTTAAGTCTATAGGAACACTTAACCAACTTAACACAGTCGAGCTAGAATGGGAGGGCTAAGTCCATAGGGACACTTAACCAAACTTATGGTAACAAGACCAGATTTGAAGGGTTAAGTAACTAAGAAAACACTTAGCCAAACTAACATGTTAACTAGACTAGAAGGTGGGGTTAAGTAAAGTTGATACACTTAGCCAAATTAACATGTTAACTAGACTAGAGGTTGGGGTTAAGTAAATACACTTAGCCAATTTGATATGTTATCTGGGCTAGACCGTAGGGTTAAGTAAACTTGAACATTTAACCATCAGATTTTGATAAAAGAATAGGGTTAAGTCTAAACATGAAGGGATAATACTTAACCATTAATAACATGTTAGTTAAGACAGACGGGCAAGGTTAAGTTAAAAAGGAACACTTAACCAATACAGGGTGAATGGGTAGGGTTAAGTAATAAGAAATACTTAACCAATATAACTTGGTTTGTGGTGGGGTTAAGTCAACATGAATTACTGATAACACTTAACCAGTATAACAGGATGAATGAAGAGGGTTAAGTTGGCTTGAATTGACAAATGACACTTAACCAATCCAAATTGACGGGAAAGGGAACTAAGTAGTAAACCTTAGTTAAGAAAACAACGATTCTGGAAACTAAGTGGTAAATCTTAGTTAGTAAAACTAAGTAGTAATTCTTAGTATAACACGGGAAGGAGCGAATGTCCGTCTGAGTAGAAAGAAGGCTCCAACGAATTGGGTTACGAAGCCCGAGGCTTCGAGGGGACGTGAGGGTACTCTTGGTATCCCTCTGTGAGATTGCAGATGATCCGCCTGGGCCCACAGAGGTTAAGGTCTGCGTAGAAGAACCAGGGGTATGCCTTGGTTGCAATACATGGCAACCTAAAGACTAGGATGGACCGGAGTGATTCGGCGAGCAAACGGTAGCCCTGTGATAGCGACTCGTCGTCTACCATCCATCTTGAGTCAATCGAGATACGTGAAGCGGAAAGGCGGAGAACTCCAAAAGACCATATACTTGCTATCTAGTTATGGGTGAGGACGGCCATAGGATAGTGGGGCACCGGGGGCCGGCGTATAGTTCTCATTTTACAAGGTGTGCCTTTCATTAGTTGAGGGAGGGGTCAAGTGGGACCATAGCCACTGGAATAAAAACAGACCTTAGCATATGCATCGGCAGATATCTGAAAGCTCCCGACCGAGTTCTGTATTCCTTGATTTGCCCTGACACAGGACTCGGGTCGCACATTACAGGACATGTGCATCTAGACAAGCGATAACGATTCGCGATACATGCGTGGGGAAGTATAGGAACGTATACCACTCTAGGTAGTGTGTCCTAGACTTGGGGGCATCGTTCGACAGGTAGCATAATTCCTAGTTGAACTAGGTGGCATAAATCCTGAATCCGAGAAGCGTTCAGCAGACAGCGTAAACTCTAGTTAAATCTAGAAGGCACTTGGTAGAAAACCCTAGATTAAATCTAGGTAACAAATAAATAAATGAATGCCTGAAGGCGATGGAAAATACAGGGATTGGGATCACGTTAGCGTTACTAGTTGGGACATTAGTTAGCTGGTGCAGAGATAATAGAAATCCGTATAACAAGGAAATGGCGAAGCGGCGAAAGTATTAGAGAACATCCAGTTTATCTTATCTTAGCATATCTTGTGTTGATCTTGTCTAATCTTGCTAACTCTATCACCATGGTGTTATCTTGTATTCAGTTAATTCATGTCGTTCTGTTTTTCCATGTTCACATGCTAGAAGTTACTGAACTTACTCAGGCTTTATGTCTGACTATGTTTTTCTTTCGTCTTCTTTTCTTCCGTCCCCCCCCCCCCCCCAAGGTAGTAGAGGAGGGAATAGTATAGCTCAGGTTAAGTTGGACTGTCACTCTTTCCCAGCTTGAAGATTTGTCGAATTTTTGCTTGGATTATCTTTCCAGATGTTATGGCTGGCTCTTGCTAAAGTTGGGGAATACAAATGTTGTTTTATGCTTCTTTATTTTGTAAGACATATGATACTCTGATATTGTAAAGGAATCATTGTACAAACTATTTTATCAATAAAGCAAAATTTTATTTTCCGCTGTTTAATTTCTATCTGTCTTGTAATTTATCTGCATCTTTTACCCTAAATGCTCCACAGAACTTAGTGCATTCCCTTTGTGAGTGACACTAACGGATGTGGGGTGTTACATGTGGTATCAGAGCTGAAGGTTACCAGATCAGATAAAGGATTTGAAAAATTATTTTCAAAACGGTTTTTAAAGAAGCATTTTCAAGAGAAAAGATTTGTTTTTAAAGACATATTCCCCAAAGCCATACGCACCATCTTTTCTTCCTCTGTTTGAATTCTTGTCTCCTTCTTTCTTGAGTCTCTGGGGCTCCTGGATTTCTGGGAGGTAACCTCATCGAAGGGCAAAGTAGTACCTAACTTCCATCTAGGGCTGTGGTTGTTTCACTTACGGCCAGTTTTCTTTCAAGCTTATAGGGTTTTCTGTACGATGGAAGCAGCTTTCGAGAGATTTGTCAACATGACTACACACGGAAGGTGATGAGGAGTTTGGCTAGGGAGCACAACCCTAGGATGGGGAATTCATAGATGTAGATTTAGCTCACGAAGGAGGAGGAAATTATTAAACACCTAAGACAAGAGGAAGTATCTTTACTAGGGTATGATAGGGCATATAAGGACAAGGGCAAGAACGGGGAACAAGATTTTCAGAAGGGCAAGTACATACTTTCACCACCAAGCATACCTAGGAGAAAGGTAGTGAAGTTCCGATGGAAGAGTCTAGTTTTGCTATTCGTACTATTTCCTTTGGTTTTAGCGCTTCGCATTTGTCCATATCCACTCCCCATAGTTGAGTCTCTGCACCATAGTATTTGTATAGTAGAAAGATCCCACTAGAGTCTCAAATCCAATTGGTGGTCCGACCAGCTTATTTTTGGTTAGTAGGGATTTGAGGATAGCTATCGAGTTTGCTTATATCATCTCACGTAGGTCGTCTAAATTCGGAGGAGATATTCCTTGGGTGCTTGTCTGATATTGGTTTAGGCCTTTGGGGCTTGTACTTGAGAAATGTCGAGTTCGGTTTGGATGGTTTGCGTGAGAGATGAATAGTTGTGGCAGGTACTCCAAAGAGCACGTAGTGACCTTTCGACTCTTATAGTTATGGCATGGCGGATAAGAGGGAAACCTCTAATCATCTTAGTACATATACTTGGTACCGTGATTGACATCTGTTTATTTTGGAAAAGGGAGGTCAGAAACTTCACAACCGTGAAGTCAAATTAGTTAAGATACAGTGGAGTAAAGCTCAAGAAGGCTAGATACTAGCAACATACCCTTTTCCTTAAGGGTGCATCCTTGATTTTCTCTTTCCAAAGTATATCACCTAGGTCGTATCTTCGATCCTTAGGTAGAAGCCAATGGATGTAAACATGTATTTGAAAACATGTTATGGTTGAATGATTGCAAGTGGTTGCAAATGGTTGCTCGTGAATGCATATGCATACGTATTAGGCTCTAGATCAGTTCGGACGCTTTTATATTGCATTTACAGATATGTATTTGTTTGTAAATTGAACTTGATATATGATCATATGGATGTTGCATATGGATGAATGGCTATGCACACATGTAGTATTTACATAACAAGGGATGCTTGCATACATGATTGGACGCATGGCACTAACATGATTTGCATTAAGGAGGTCAACTGAATCAGTAGACCGCCTGATTTTGCATTAGATAAAGACATATACACACACTATGCATATGAACATGAAGGCATTAGAAATCTTTTAAGGACAATGGATGCCTATGATTGGATGGTTGAGTAGATGGGTGATTGGATGATAGGACACATTCTTCCTAACTTGAAGATTTCGGGGACGAAATCCTTTTAAGTGGGGGAGAATGTAACACCCCGTAATTCTACAACACTAGGATTCACAAATCAAGGCAGAATTAAATTTTAAAATCAAAATCAAGGGAAATGGGCTGCGCCATTGTGTTCGTCTCGGAATTCTGCATGAAAACGAGTCCGAGTTTGCGTAAATCGGAGTCCGTATGAGGAAGATATGGCCTCCGGAAGATTCAGCGAAGTTCAAATTTCAAATCGGACCCAGATTGGGCTGGGCGGGAATTTTCCCGCCCAAGGCACCCAGGTCGACTGGGTAGTCGACCTGGGGCACCCAGGTCGACTGGGTAGTCGACCTGGGGGTCGACCCCCCCTGACCAGGTCGACTGGGTAGTCGACCTGGGTCCCGAAATCCAGTTTTCTACACCTAGTTCGTTCTTCTGTATCTAGACGCCATTCTGACCAGATTCATCCGCCTAACACTATATAAACAGCCCTAGTCTCCTTCTCTATTCACAATTCTTCTCTACCCTTATGCTGCAAAGATTCTTAGTGAACAAGGCTTCTTCTCCTCCTCTTAAAAGAATAATAAATAGAATAATATATATAAAATAAATCAAGACGAGGAGATGCTGCTCAAAGACTTTCAAGAAGAGGTTCAAGTCATGTTAGGATTTCAAGTGAAGAATCAAAGGCTAGCTCAAACGGTTTCGAGCAACGTCGCACGAATCATAGCAACGCCATCTTTCTTTTCTAATCTAAATCTCTGTAAGTCGGTTACTTTTTAGATTTGAACGTTTCTCTCTGTTCGTGACATGGATTAAAGGAATAAAAGAATATGCCAAATCTTTCTATTCGAATCTGTGCCTACATCTTTGGACCTAATTAAGAACTGTTATGATTTGATGACCAATTAGGCCTTGCCTATGACTATGAACATTGCCTGTGACTATGAACACTGCCTATGACTATGGACATTGCCTATGACTATGAACATTGCCTATGACTGTGACTGTGACTATGAGAATTATTTCCTTGACTAAGCCTATGCCTTTGATTAGGAAACATAAACAATTGCCTATGACATAACAAGGACATTATGATTAAACACATGTGATTCATGACTAGGAAAGTGTTGCTTAAGTTTTGTGACTATGAAATTGGGTCTAAACCCGATTATCTATTCTGTTTGTCCTTGGTTTTCTTTGGTTTTAGACCATGGGAATTTACCTATTAAGTTAGGTCTACCCACGTTCTTGAACCTGCGTCTCTATTCTGTCTATCCTTGGTTTTAGACCTTGGGAATTTACCTATTAAGTTAGGTCTACCCATGTTCTTGAACCTACGTCGTTATTTAAACCTTTTATGCCAGTTATTATGTCCATCCTTTTTCATAACATCTTTGGTTTATTCCCTATTTTCTACGAGTCTAGATTTATCCATAATCTAGATTGAATCGCAATTATACGAACGGTGGGAATACGATTTGGGCATAATGTGAAATGTACTAAAAACATAGTTATAAACTTGGAATTTGGCATAAATTGGGAACATGAATTATGGCATGTTCATAGAAATACAAATTGGATAAATTTAACATGAATTATAGGAGGTGTAATTTGAATCTAGTATTGACTTGTAAATCTAGCATTTACATGAGTTATGAACTAGAATAATAAGCCTAGTTTGACGTGAACTGTGATTAGAATGTTAAATCAGGATTGGATTAGCTAATTTGGCGTAATAAGTATATTGGTATAAATTTGAAATTGGCCATAATTGGGAATAACCGTCAGGTTTAGCAAAATCATGGTTAGTGACACTTAATTGGTATAGTTTACATACCAAAAGGCATAAATATGATATAGAGGGGAAAATGGGCCATAAGAATAAATGTTGACAGTTTACATTAAAAGGGTAATTAGGAAATAAGAAAATTAGGAATAATTTACTTATAGAATTTGGCCTAAATGAGGAAATGTAAATTTAGACAAATTAAAGGTTTATTAACGACATCTCTTTTAATGGTACACCAGAAAGTTCTAGGGTGACAGAGAGGATAGTGTCTAGGCTTGGGTTTGGAAAATACAAGTTTCTTGCTCTCCCTGGCTATCCCTAACTGATCCGACGGACGGGATGGTTACTTTCAAAACCTGATTTGAAAATTAACCAAAACCCTTTTGAACTTAGAAAACACGAATATGCCTAACCCGAGGTTAGACTGAGTTGCGATGTAAACCTGCCCGGAACCAACCGGCACATCCAGTAATCGCAACAATATCTGTCTAATTTGAGTGGTAGCGGCTTTAATTTATTTAGTTAAAGCTAGAACAAGAATGGTAGGGTTAAGTTAACTAAGACACTTAACCAATTCAACAAGATAACCAAACCGATGGGTGGGGTTAGGTTCATACAGACACAGTTAAGCTAGAATGGGAGTGTTAAGTCTATAGGAACACTTAACCAACTTAACACAGTCGAGCTAGAATGGGAGGGCTAAGTCCATAGGGACACTTAACCAAACTTATGGTAACAAGACCAGATTTGTAGGGGTTAAGTAACTAAGAAAACACTTAGCCAAACTAACATGTTAACTAGACTAGAAGGTGGGGTTAAGTAAAGTTGATACACTTAGCAAAATTAACATGTTAACTAGACTAGAGGTTGGGGTTAAGTAAATACACTTAGCCAATTTGATATGTTATCTGGGCTAGACCGTAAGGTTAAGTAAACTTGAACATTTAACCATCAGATTTTGATAAAAGAATAGGGTTAAGTCTAAACATGAAGGGATAATACTTAACCATTAATAACATGTTAGTTAAGACAGACGGGCAAGGTTAAGTTAAAAAGGAACACTTAACCAATACAGGGTGAATGGGTAGGGTTAAGTAATAAGAAATACTTAACCAATATAACTTGGTTTGTGGTGGGGTTAAGTCAACATGAATTACTGATAACACTTAACCAGTATAACAGGACGAATGAAGAGGGTTAAGTTGGCTTGAATTGACAAATGACACTTAACCAATCCAAATTGACGGGAAAGGGAACTAAGTAGTAAACCTTAGTTAAGAAAACAACGATTCTGGAAACTAAGTGGTAAATCTTAGTTAGTAAAACTAAGTAGTAATTCTTAGTATAACACGGGAAGGAGCGAATGTCCGTCTGAGTAGAAAGAAGGCTCCAACGAATTGGGTTACGAAGCCCGAGGCTTCGAGGGGACGTGAGGGTACTCTTGGTATCCCTCTGTGAGATTGCAGATGATCCGCCTGGGCCCACAGAGGTTAAGGTCTGCGTAGAAGAACCAGGGGTATGCCTTGGTTGCAATACATGGCAACCTAAAGACTAGGATGGACCGGCGTGATTCAGCGAGCAAACGGTAGCCCTGTGATAGCGACTCATCGTCTACCATCCATCTTGAGTCAATCGAGATACGTGAAGCGGAAATGCGGAGAACTCCAAAAGACCATATACTTGCTATCTAGTTATGGGTGACGATGGCCATAGGATAGTGGGGCACCGGGGGCCGGCGTATAGTTCTCATTTTACAAGGTGTGCCTTTCATTAGTTGAGGGAGGGGTCAAGTGGGACCATAGCCACTGGAATAAAAACAGACCTTAGCATCTGCATCGGCATATATCTGAAAGCTCCCGACCGAGTTCTGTATTCCTTGATTTGCCCTGACACAGGACTCAGGTCGCATATTACAGGACATGTGCATCTAGACAAGCGATAACGATTCGCGATACATGCGTGGGGAAGTATAGGAACGTATACCACTCTAGGTAGTGTGTCCTTGACTTGGGGGCATCGTTCGACAGGTAGCATAATTCCTAGTTGAACTAGGTGGCATAAATCCTGAATCCGAGAAGCGTTCAGCAGACAGCGTAAACTCTAGTTAAATCTAGAAGGCACTTGGTAGAAAACCCTAGATTAAATCTAGGTAACAAATAAATAAATGAATGCCTGAAGGCGATGGAAAATATAGGGATTGGGATCACGTTAGCGTTACTAGTTGGGACATTAGTTAGCTGGTACAGAGATAATAGAAATCCGTATAACAAGGAAATGGCGAAGCGGCGAAAGTATTAGAAAACATCCAGTTTATCTTATCTTAGGATATCTTGTGTTGATCTTGTCTAATCTTGCTAACCCTATCACCATGGTGTTATCTTGTACTCAGTTAATTCATGTCGTTTTGTTTTTCCATGTTCACATGCTAGAAGTTACTGAACTTACTCAGGCTTTATGTCTGACTCTGTTTTTCTTTCGTCTTCTTTTCTTCCGTTGCTCCCCCCAGGTAGTAGAGGAGGGAATAGTATAGCTCAGGTTAAGTCTGACTGTCACTCTTTCCCAGCTTGAAGATTTGTCGAAGTTTTGCTTGGATTCTCTTTCCAGATGCTATGGCTGGCTCTTGCTAAAGTTGGGGAATACAAATGTTGTTTTATGCTTCTTTATTTTGTAAGACAGATGATACTCTGATATTGTAAAGGAATCATTGTACAAACTATTTTATCAATAAAGCAAAATTTTATTTTCCGCTATTTAATTTCTGTCTGTCTTGTAATTTATCTGCATCTTTTACCCTAAATGCTCCACAGAACTTAGTGCATTCCCTTTGTGAGTGACACTAACGGATGTGGGGTGTTACACCCGTGGCCATTAAAACTAGGGCGGCGGATTCCAACGTGAATGAAGATGGGGGTTCTAATTATATATGTATATATATATATAATATTATTAAATTTGTAAAAGTGCGATTTTGCATTCGAACTCCATATCAAACTCAACGACTGTCGTTCCTAACCAAATACCCCCATTTCTAACACACTGGGATATGTTTCGTAAGCCAATTTGACTGCTTTAATCAGTTTTTCTCAAAATTAAAATATAAATTAATATAACATTCAATATTGAATTCCAACGTACATTTTAATTTACCGAGGCCACATATTGACTCCAAAATTATGAAAAATTGAAATCTCACTATGTTTTGATGATATGGTCCTAACAAAATTAATTTCGTTGAATTTGGAGACCATTTGAAAATGGGCCTTTTATTAGTTTTTTAAATTCAACTAAATTTACCAAACGCATTTAAAGTTACTACGCTTACATATTAATTTCAAATGACTTGAAATTTTAAACTTGACGATAATTTGACGTTTCAGATCCAACAAAAGTGATTTTGTCGAAAATGGAGGTCGTTTGCAAAATGGCTATTTTTAAGGGCTTATATATTATTAAAAAATATATAAATTCTATAGCGACTATTTTAAAATTTAAACTGTACATAACTTACAATTTAAAAAGTGAAACCTCTATTATTTACATTTGTTAGAAATATATAGTTAAACAAATTCTAACGTTTCTTGTATTACTAAAATCCAATTTATTTTGAATTTTGTACATTCAATTGAAATTTAAAATCGAATTTTCAAACTACCACGTCATTTCAAGCTCGTTTTATAATTAAAATGAATTTGTACATTCTAACTTCGATTAAAATAAATTTTTCATTGTTTATTCTCAAAATAAATCGTATAAAATATTTCATTTTTATTAAAATCAATTAAAAATAAATTTTAAATTGGTTCTGAAAATAAAGTTGTTACATTGCGTCTTTCTTCCTTTTGACCATCGGGTTAGAATTCTGAGTAATCTACTTCTTAGCAAGCTAGAAGTCAAATGGATAGTGTTCCCTCTTCCTGGCATGCCAAAATGTTAGACCAAAAAAGTGAACTAACACCAATGTTGTGTGAAATCCTCACAAACACAGATCATAGAAAGTAACTGCAAGAAATAACAAAGGGACACGCGATATTTTTATAGTGGTTTAGTAAAATCCTTGCCTATGCCCACTTTAGAGCTTCTAAAATCCGAAAAGGATACAAGAGAAAGCCTTACAATCCATAAAAACATGTTATACAAGTACAATTATAAAGATTATACACGAAATCCTCGTGTTTACAATGAAAAGAGGTAAGAAATAGGATATTTATGCACGAAATCCTCGTGTTAAGTAGTTGAATCGGCTCTATTGTGAATGCAATGTCCTTGTGTAGAGTTATGGAGGTAGTCGATCAGTTGAGAAGGAAAAGTCCCCTTGAAATGTTGTGTTTCCATGTATTTATAGCCGTAGGGCCATCCGAGTTGAATGACACGTGTCAGCCATCCGAAGTGGGTTGAAAATGTAGGGGGCGAGTGGACACAAGGTCCGCGTGGCCATTTGGAGCTCAACCCGTGAATGTAGGAGTGAAATGTGGGTAGTTTGAGTGCGTCTACAGGAACACGTTCATGTGGTGTAACTGCTCCAGGCGGGTCAGGTCGGATTGTGTTCGTTCGATCTGAACCGATCATGTTGGAGTGCAGAAGTCTTTAGATGCACTGGGGTTAGATCGGGTTGGTGTATGTTCGATCTGATGAGTTCATGTGCCAAACTTCTCTGGTGCATGCGTTAACATTATGCGACGGTCAAGTTCGAACCGAATGAATCGACCTGACGCGATGCTTCATGTGTGCAAGGTCTAATTTTTTCGATACTTCAACTCTTCGTCCAAGTGAATGCCAATCAATACTAGTTTATACAAAAGTCCTGAGTAGTCTTCTTGAAAGAATTCAAGTTGTGAGGTCTACGCGCACGCGACTTCTCTCGGGTCTGAAAAGACCATGAAGATATTTCTGCAAACCTTTACGGAAACCGGTGAAACTTCCAAATTATAAGGCCGTTTGGGATAAACGAAAGTTGTACCCAAAGCTAATTCATAGGACTACAAGAATTAAGATGCAAAGCACTGTAATCCATATTTTCGTGCCGACCTCTAATGGGGTTCCTGGCCATTTTTATGCTTATGTTGCAACTTTGACCAAATTGCTTTGTGTTTTTTAACGATCATCTCAATGCTTGAGCGCTTTGCTAACCAGAAACTTGATGTGCAACAGCTTTGACTAAAAAACATGTCAACATTTTTCCCTTCAGAACATATATTTCCTAAAAAAGGAAGATGCGTTCTGGATAATCCAAGAAATCCAGAATGCCACGTCAGGCCAGATCGTATTAAGGCCAGAAACCCAACGATCGCTCGGGATCGTATTAAGGCCAGAAATCCAAGAAAATCGGGGCTACACCGGGCCCGCCAACTACGAGTATAATCAATACCTACACAGAAAAGAAGGCAAACAAGTGTGTCAGATCCTAACAATACTGCTTAACCTTTTCGAGCATATACCTTGCTTGGGGATCAATATTGACCGTAAACCATACTCAGGTGACGTTAGAACCATCCCGCCAAATCCTGGCTAGGGGACCCAACATTTCAGTCATAATCCATACTTGGAAGTTCAAACTAAGCATATTCCATAATCAAATCTTATTGAGTTAATATGTCAGATCCTGACAGGACAATTCAACGTTCCCGTGTATAATCCATACAAAGGAATCCAATTGAGTACAAGCCATATTGATTTCGAGGTAGAGTTATACTTGGTACATCCTGACAAGATAGTCCACCGCTTCGCATAATCCGTACCAAGGGTTCTGAGATAAGTATAGGCCATTCTTTGGTTGAGATTGAGAATCTTGCCACATCCTGACAAGACACTTAAGTTGCCAAATATAATTCTTACTCGAAAAGTTCATATTATTCAATTCAAATGTGATTACAAACAAATCCTGTTTGTCTTATTGCTGAATCCAAAGCACGCCTAGGGATTACATCCTAATCTCGTACGTGTGTACTTCAACTTAGCCATTCGGGTGACTAAAAAGGGAAATAGAAACATATCTTAAGTCCTAAGAAACGTAGAAAATGCAGAGTGGTCTAATCAAATCAGCTGATGACAATCCTGCGCGAACTCGATCTAGGACCATTCACTTTCCGTGGAGCAGTTGTAGGCGTTGTTGGTTGTTTGACATACTCGGGCAGCTCTCCACGTCTAACCCGTTCCTCAATCAGGTCTCGCAAATGCCCGGATTCATTGGTGTTATGACCGTCCATGTCATGAAATATGCAGTGCTTTCCAGAGTCGTGTTCTCTCAACATTGGCTCCCTCCCGAGAGGCTTTGGGTAGGAGACAACATCTCTCGTATTCATGCAGATGTCGATGGGTGAAGCACTAAATTCAGTGTACTTATCGTATTTGGGCCCTCTCCGAGTCTGAACATTACGATCATTTTTAGTAGTGACTTTTCCTTTGCCCCTATCATTTCCTTTTCCGAAATCAGACGGTCCTCCTTTTTTGACCATGTTGACATAAAGAATGTCCTTCTCGGAGTTTGTGTCTTCCTCAAGCAGAAATATGTCTGCTTCAAAGTAGAATTCGCCAAGATTTCTCAGTGGATCTCGATGCAATGAAGTTTTGAAGTCCGACTTATCCAGGATGTCGGATACTGCTGCCATCTATACCATAGAAGGTTCAGGTCAATTAGCTGACGTTACTACGGCGTTGAACCTTTTCACGAATGAACGCAAGGTCTCACCGGACCTCTGTTTTATTGAAGTGAGTGACATTACATTCTTGGGACGAGAAATGTGGACTCGAAACTGCTTAATCAAATGGGCGACCAACACGTTCCAACTGTTGATCGATTCAGATTCCAGCTGCCGAAACCACATAGCAGCAATATCTGTTAAATAGAGCGAGAAGAATTTGGTCATGATGTTGCTTGACGCTGATAAAACTTCCAAGTGGCGCATATAGAGCATCAGATGTACGGTAGGATCCGTCCTGCCGTTGTAAGGCTTAAGAACTGGTAGCTTGAAATTTGGAGGATTGTGGGAATTCCTCATTTCTCGTGTGTATGGACTGCGATTGACGTTATCCATGTCATCTGTAGAAGTGTTGCCTCTCTGAAGCATCGAATCACATTAGCAGTGGTATTTCCATCAGTCAACAACAATCGACAGTCGTCCAATCCTATGCTGGTGCCCCCAACATTGAGTGTGGAGTAGTTTGAAAGAATATGGGGAGTTTTGATGTTCGGTTCAAATGTGCCCCCGGATCACGGGACGAATGGTTCGACCCGACCCGGTCCCTGTGCTCCGAAACGAGTTGCTTCATGCTGAAGTCGTGTTGAATTTTCTGCTCTGGAGTCCATCATAACTGGTGCAGAAGTAGGTCGAGCCTGACTTGAATTTCCAATATTACCGACGTTTTCATCCAAAATGTTAAGTGTTGAAGCTGCATGTTGCCTAATCATTGGGATGCGTTCGGTTGCTATCTACCCGACCCGGGGTCACATGTGATCCGACCCAAGGTGTACGGGCGGACTGAGCCAAGTTTGTTGTCGTTTGAACATCAACAATATTTGTTCCGGCAAGTTGAGGATTGTTGCTCGACATTCCATCCATCTGGGCGAAGAATTCGTTCATCATTTCCTGTTGCTTCTAAAGAACCTCGTCTTGCTATGCCATCTGAGTTCTCAATTCAGCGAGAACGTCATCCATTTCATCTCTCATCAAGTATGCTGATAGATCTCCGCGAGAGGAAGCCTCCTGGCTGGCCTCGTTCCTTGTGCCTTATGTGCCAACATCCTCAGCATGAGAGAAGGCTCCCTCTTTCTTCCTTTTGACCATCGGGCCAGAAGTCCAAGCAATTTGCTTCTTTGCAATCTAGAAGTAGAATTGATAGCATGCCCCCTTCTTGGCGCGCCAAAATGTTAGACCGGAAAAGTGGCACTAACACCCAAAGTGGTGTGAAATCCTCACAAACACAGATCATAGATGATAAATGCAGTAAATAACAAAGGGACACGCAATATTTTTATAGTGTTTCGGCAAAATCCTTACCTACGTCCACTTTATAGCTTCTAAAATCCAAAGAAGTTACAAGAGTAAGTCTTACAATCCGTAAGAACTCGTTATAAAAGTATAGTTCTCAAGATTATACATGAAATCCTCGTGTTTACCATGAAAAGAGGTAAGAAATAGGAGATTTATGCATGAAATCCGCATGTTAAGTAGTTGAATCGGCTCTATTGTGAACGTAATTTCCTTATGAAGAGTTATTGAGGTAGTCGATCAGTTAAGAAGGAAAAGTCCCCTTGAAATGCTATGTTTCCATGTATTTATAGTTGTAGGGTAATCTGGGTGGAATGACATGTGTCAACCATCCAGAGTGGGTAGGAAAAATAGTAGGGTGAGTGGAGACAAGGTTTGTGTGGCTATGTGGAACTCGGTCGGTGAATGTAGGAGTGAAACGTGGATAGTTTGAGCGAGTCTTCAGGAACATGTTCATGTAGTGTAACCGCTTCATCCGGGTCGGGTCGGATAATGTTTGTTCAATCCCAACCGGACATGCTGGAGTGTAGAAGTCTTTAGATGCACGTGGGTTTGGATCGAGTTGGTGTCTGTTCGATCTAATGAGTTCATGTGCCAACTTCTCTGGTGCATGCATTAGCAATATGCGCGGGTCGAGCTCGAACCGAAGTCATTCAAATCAAAATAATTCGACCCGACCCGATGCTTCATGTGTGCGCAAGGTCTAATTTTTTCGATACTTCAACACTTCGTCCAAGTGAATGTCAATCAATGCTAGTTTATACTCAAGTCCTTAGTATTCTTGAGAGAATTCGAATTGTGAGGTCTATGCGTGTGCGGCTTCTCTCGGGTCTAAAAAGACCGTGAAGACATTTCTGCACACGTTGTCGAAAACGGGTGTAACTTTCAAACCGTAAGGTCGTTTGGGCCAAAGAAAGTTATACCTGAAGCTAATTCAGATGGATACAAGAGTTACGGTGCATAAGCACCGTAATCCATGTTTTCGGGCCTAAAAGAGGCCATCTAAAGAGGTTTCTAGGTATTTTTATGCTTACATCGTGACTTCGGCCAAATCGCTTTGTGTTTTCTGACGATGTTCTTAGTGCTTGAGCGCGTTGCTAACCAGAAACTCGACATGTGACAACTTTGACTAAAAAGTGTGTTAATAGATATACATGAATATTTGCCTGTAATTTTATAAAAATGTCGATTTCATAATTAATTAATAATATTAATATTCATTTATTTTCTTAAAAATGTTGAATCCTGTAAAATAATAAATCAATATATAACCTGTTTTACATAAATCCTGAAAAGTAATAAACCAAAATGAAACTCATTTTTATCAAAGAAACAAAATAATTTTTTTATTCAAATATAGAAATACACTATATAAAATCGATAATTTATTTTTTATTCAAAATAATTTTACATAGAAGTACCATTAAATCAATTTATCTCATTTATCATAACAATTTCACCATAATTGCATAATAAATTATATTCTAAATTGTTGACGTGGGGAATTGTCGTGGATTCGGCAAACGCCAACCCTCGAAGAGTGTATGTGTATTAGAGACACAGTAAACCAAATCCAAATAAAGTAATGCGGGAGAACACAACTTTTTATAGTGGTTTGGCACTAACGCCTACGTCCACTTCATAGTAATCATTCATCATATAATATTTGATTACAATGTTGTACATGTCCAGACAATATTTAAGTGCAAAGTGTTACAATATAATAACAAAACAATTGTTAATTCTAAACTTTGACTAAAATGTCCTTCTTCTTCTTCGTTGAGTAAAGATTGAGTTGACTTGGTCAATGATGTCCAAAAATAGCTTTAATGTCCGAGAATTCGAAAAATGTCCAATTCAGTCCAAAAGCAGTGTAATTATGCTTGTAGATGTCCAAAAATTGATGGAAAACATTTGAGAAATGTGTTAGTGGTCCATGTCATGTCCAATGGTCATGGAGAAGAAGGTGGTTGTCATTAGTGATGCTTGAGAGCTCCAAGAAGTCCAAAAATCCGAGGGGAGAAGACCCATTTAAAGGCCAAGCCTTAGGGTATTTATAGATGAGTGAGTTAGGTAGAAATATGCAGGATTTGGGTCCACTGCCAGAAAATAGCATCCCACATAACCCACATACGAAAAATCGGATCACAGCTTGGTGGAACACAAAAAATCGCATCACATCTTGGTGAATCACGAAAAATTACATCCTAGCTTGGATACGAAAAATCACATCACGGCATGTTGAATCCAAAAAAATTGCATCTTGACTTTTTGAAGTGGAAAATCGCATCCCAGTCCCTGAAATCTCGATAAGGAAGGCATCCCCCTTCGGGGATGCGAGCCCGCACATTCGCATCCCTGAGGAATGCGAATTGCGGAGATTGAAGGGAAGAGAGGCGATGTGGACTCATAGTGGGGGATGCGAGATTTCGAAGGTGATGCGATGCGATGCGAAGTTGGTGGCACGATGTGATGCGATGGGAGCGAGGTGGAGGGATGTATGTGAGCATGGTGATGCAATATGGAGTATGCGATGCGATATGTTACTTTTTGAAGAGTTGTGAGGCTACAACGTGATTCACCCTAGGAAGACCGTGAAGATATTTCAGCATATGTTCACGGAAATGGGAATAACTTTCAAACCGTAAGGGCGTTTGGGCTAAACAAAAGTTGTGTCTGAAGCTAACTCAAAGGGCTACAAGAGATATGGTGCAAAGCATCGTAAATGATGTTTTCAGGCCTAAAAGGGGTCTCAGGTCATTTTTATGTTTACGTCGCGACTTCGACCAAATCGCTTTGTGTTTCCGGACAATGTTATTGACGTGTGACACCTTCGACCAAAAAGTGTGTCAACATAAATATATTTAGAATATTATTTTTATACGATATATCATGTGGAATGCACGGGTTACATACTCGTTTGAAAGGATGGAGCAAGCAACCCATCATGCTTCAGGTGATAGACGAAACTTTATGTGGCATTCCCTCTTCTTTTTTGAAATGCATATCTTGAACATTGATGTTACTCATAACTAAAAGATTTTTCGTTTTTCCATTCCAGCATCACCCTCCCAAAATTTAAGATTGTTTTAGAACTTCTTTTTCCAACTTTATTTATTTTGTAGCCTTCATTTTTCTAAACTTAGTCATCAATTGTGTAACCAAGGCACTTCAATGAGCTTAGAAACTTGATAATTTTTTGTGATGCCATGAGAGTACATGGAAAGCTGAGCATGATGTGGAAATAGAAGAAAAAAATTATTTGGTGAGAGAATAGTTGGACATGAATAAGGTTCAGTTCTCGTGTGGATTTCCTCCATTTCGTTAGACGGGTCCGGTCCATTGACCAATGGGAAAATTTATGTCCGTTGGTGTCTGTCGCATCAGACACCAACGGGTAGAAATTTTCTCTTCCTATAAATTTACCCCCTCCATTCTACCACTACCATCCAAATCAAAACCCACCTTCTTCTCCTTTCCTGTTCATTTTTTCCAACCAAAGAACCGTGATATTTTCAGGTATCGTTATGTTTATTTTTTTTATTTTGTATAACATATACTTTTGCTGAAATATTTCCATATTCGAAAATTCATTTTTTCAGAATGACAAATCGTCAAAAATACCATTGATCCTTGGAATGCATTTGAATGCTGCTAAAAATTGCAATTTCTGCTTATGCCAAATGCAGTGCTAATAGAAAGGATGTCCACAAAACAATAACTGAAAAATATAACCAAATGGTGGTGGATATGAATTTGCAGAGACATAAGATTTTCTAGAATTGAGAGATGATACCAAAATTCATCATAAACATGAAAGTCTATGAGAGAGTAAGTAAGATGGAAAAGTCTAAACAACAAGATAAACGTTGGTTGAGATCAAACGGTTTCAAGTAGCGATGAATGGGGGAATGAATGTGCACAAGTAATTTTTCAAAAAAATCAAATTTAATTTGTTTTGTACTTATTTCTAGATTTTAGGAATTTGGTTCAAATATTCTAAACTGTAGAAAAATACCGCTTGCTGCAATGTTCTAAGAGACTCGTTTTATTTGGCAAACGTCCTATACGCCTGCTCAAACTCAAGAAGATTTCAATCCAATTGTTATGCCTCCCTCTCCCTCTTTTTGCAATGCATACAATTTCGAGGGATTTCAAAATTCCCTTGACCATACAAAGATCAAGACTAGAAAACTGAAAATCTAAATGGTCCTCCAACATATCAAAATTCACCGTAACAAATTTGAGCGCATCGAAATCCAGTCCAACAAACTCGACACATTGATTCTTCTTGTGCTGAATGGAGCAACTCTAGAGATGTTGCTATGAAACAGAAGATAAGGTAGCTAAAATAGGTAACGCTATACACGAACGATAAATGAAGAAATCTAGTATGAACTCAGATAGTCCGAACACAAACATCTTACGTTCAACAGGAAATTCATTTAGCTATGCTGGTATTGTTGCTTACATCAAACGTCTATCAAAAGGAGCATATTTTACTTTTGCTACATAGTTATTCAATATAATATCTGAAGTTGATGTTATGGACTGCTCGTTCCATGAGATAGACATAGAACGTGCTACTATAGACTACAAAAAATGTGTGATTGGAGATGGTGGCACTAGTCGTAGTTGGAATGTATATAATGATCATAAAACTGTTTTTCTATATTAATTATTTCTACATTTTATCGACAAAATTTGTTAATGTATTTTAATTAATATGATAGTATTTCAATATCTGTATTGTTGTTTTAATTCAGTTAAACACAATACAAAATAAAATAAATAAATAATTAATTATAACAGTAAAAACAAAGATTAAAATACTTTGTTTAAATGCCCTGCTTAGAACCGCAAACAAATTCCCCATATGATATTCAGTTCCGTTTAAATGATCGTTTAAATGTCATGTTATCGTTTACCGCAAACGCACCATAAAACATTGCGTTAGATGCGAGTAAGCTAAACATAAAACATTATGATGATAAAAAAAATGTTGATTTTATTTTTTAATTTGGTAGCAATTTTTCCTTAAATTTTTATAATTAGACTGTTTTGCACTTCTTTGACCAAAATGACTACTTATTATTTTTGCGTCCCTACTTTATAATCAAATTACAAAGCTGGTCCTCTACATTCTAAACTTGAGGCTTAGCCTACTAATATTGTTGAATACTTTCACCCTCCGAATCCATTTAATTTCAACCTTTGAAGTGCTTTTCTTATAGACTGGTTAAAGTAAAGGATCGTTTTCATCATTAAATTGATTTTATTTATGCTTTTTAATGATATTTAGTTGAAAAATAGAAATCCTCTTTTGTTACATGATGCAATTAATTGTGTATGAGTTAAACCTAATGTAATTTTATTTGCATTTAAGTGGTGTAGTTTTTAACTGCATCATGGTACATTTTAATTAAGCACTTTCAACTGCAGCAACAAAATGCAATTAATGGAATCATACTGAAGTAGTTTTGAACTACTTTAATGATGTAGTTTGAATAACAATATTTTAATGCAACTAAAGTTACTTATTTTGGTGTTGTTTTAACTATATCTTCTTAATATATATGTAATTTCAACTGCATCATAGCGTTTTGTGCAGTTAAAATTACATATGACATATGGAATTCAACTGTAACAACCCGGGAATTCAGAACCAATTTAAAAAATTATTTTTAAGGTAATTTTAATAGAAATTGCGTCAGAATTTAAAAAATTCAATTTTTAAATTAGAATATAGCCCTTAAAAATAGCCATTTTGTAGTGGACCTCCATTTTCGACGAAACCACTTTTTTGGATCCAGAATGTCAAATTATTGTTAGGTTTAAAATTTCATAATTTTTGGAGTTAATATGTAAGTGTGGTGAATTTAACCGCGTTCTGTAAATTCAGTTGAATTGGATCGACCAATTAAAAGGCCATTTTTCAAATGGTCTCCAAATTCGATGAAATTAATTTTATTAGGACCGTATCGTCAAAACATAGCTGGATTCCAATTTGCAAAAATTTTGGAGTTAGTATGTGGCACCGGTAAATTAAAATGTACGTTTAAATTTAATATTGAACGTTATATTTTAATTTTGAGAAAAAATGACTGAAACAATCGAATTGGCTTACGAAACATATTCCATTATGTCCGGAATGGGGGTATTTAGCTAGAAACGATGGTCGTTGGGTTCGATTTGGAGTTCGGATGTAAAATCAAACATTTTTGGAATTAAAAGAATTAAATAATAAAAAAAATATAAATGGGCCAATGAAAATTCGTGAACCCTAATTTCATTTACTCTGTATACCCGCTGCTCTCTCTTGATCAAAAGCGGAAATCGCTGCAAACAAAAACCCTTCCGATCTTCAAATCCACGCAGTGAATCAAGGAATTTTCTAAACAAAGACTGTAGAGGGTCGCATGTTCTATAAATCCAACGGGTGGAATTGTTCATAATTGTGTATTTCGCTCGAATCACTTACACAAAGAACTGCCATTTCAAGGGGTTTTCTAGCTCCAAGCCGCCACTGAGTTCATCGAGGAGGGGTGCCAGAGGCGTGGCTCTCTGAGGCGGAGCAGGAGGTGCAGTTCGATCGTCGTCAAGCCCCTTGGATTTGGTGCAAAATAGAGCCCTAGGATTTGATAATTGGGTTCGAACACGGGTCTGAAGTAATTGAGGAAGAAGGGTAATTAATTTTAATTAATTACTTTATTAATTAACTCCAAAATGTCATTAACCTTTAAAATTACACAACTTTCTCATACAATGTCGGAATCCAGTGAAACAGGAGCCATTGGACTCGTGACAACATATACTACATTCTAGAAGTGACTAGAAGAAGTTTGGAGCTAACTACAAATTTAGAAGGAGTGAAACCCAACGTGAGATTTCTAAATTCAAAATAAAATGTTGTAAAAATATATATGCGTTGTATAAATTATATATAGGCGTTGTATAAAATATATATGCGTTGTATGAATAACATACATGCGTTGTAAAAAATGGAAATGCGACAAAATTGATTGTGTTGTGGAAAAATTGGTTGAATATAGGTTTGGCAACCCTATTATTGATTTGATTGGATGAAATGGTTGTGTATGGCGCGAGCCAGTATCAGGAGAGGGATAATGCTAGACATTATTCCAAATCTACAAATCGCGCCTTTATAATGGCAAAATTTTCTGTAATAGAAATGAATAAAATTTTCATGTGTTGAAATAAATATTTTTTCGTTAAAAATATCATTTTTAACATATATATGAAGTGAATAAAATTGTCATGTGTTGAAATCAATATTTGTTCGTTAAAAATATTATTTTTAACATGTAAAGGAAGTGAATAAAATTGTAATGTGTTGAAATAAATATTTGTTCACTAAAAATATTATTTTTAACATATATATGAAGTGAATAAAATTGTCATGTATTGAAATAATTATTAGATATATCTGCATACACAAACACACATGCTGAGCATGATGGATTTACTGTTGAGTAGAGAAATATATTGCGTGCCCGACAAAAAGGTGAACCTTAATGAGTTGGTGGCACAATTTTATTTATTATATAAATTACTGTGAGTGTTGTTGGATGTGGTGTGATGGTTGTTCTGTGTAAATTTAAAACATATGTCATAGGATAGCAATAAATAAATTATGAACTACACCGCATGTCATACTGCATGAAGATAGTATATCATATCATATTCCATATAAGCATTTGGAGTTTATATGACAAGGTTGAGATTACCATACGAGCGAGATGCTCATATGGTGATGACTGTATGACAAGTTGAACAGAAGACTGATTATGGACTTTAATAAAATACACTAGTATTTTTTGCCTGCTTTGCTGGGCATTAAAATTTATGTTATTAAAAAAACTTGTAATGATTAAATATCAAAAATAAAAGAAAAATAAATTATTGTAATTAATATTAAATAGTTACATATTTATAGATTTAAATATTATAATTTATGTGGCAACAATAATAAATTGTTCTGTTGTTCATCCAAAAATAATTTTATCATGGATGATTATTTTGATTAATTGTTCTGTTATCCATCTAATAGTTTATGCAATAACAATAATTAATTATCACGTTGTTCACCCAACAATTATTTTGCCGTGGATGATTATTTGATTAATTATTATGTTATCCATCTAATTTTTTTGTTATGAATGGTTATTTTTTGGCATAGATATTAAAAAGTTGATTATTTGTGATTTTATTCTGAAAACATATTCTTAATTCATTACAATTTAAACTTATTTTGTGATCTTTAAATGTGAAAGTTGAACAAATAATCATTAAAATTATATAAGTGATACAATTCAAGTAATATTATGTAAATTATATACAAACTACAGTATGTTAAATTTTTTTGATGAAGCAAAAAAGTGTATATGATGTCATCCACCAACTTCCTGAACTACATTTTCAGGTTTCAGCAGAACATCTATCCAAGGGGTTTTTACCAAGTGACATGATTCAAGATCCTCATCACAATGCCCATTATCGTTGCAATCATATACTGTAGTCGTCGAAGTAAATACAAAACAGCTTTCGCCACTCCAATGTGATGTTGCTAATCTATTCTATTTTATATATTCTATTTCAACATATATATTCTATTATATCTCTAGTTCTATAATTAATCATTATTATATCACATAATTTATTACAGATATACAAATAGTTTTAATGATTTATTGATATTTTTTTATGCTATTATCAAATGTGTAAAGATCCTCAGACTAAACTGGTGATTTTTATCACACTTCTCATGTTGTCCCCTTTTCCAAAGTATTTTTTTCATGTTGAAAGAACTTAGCATCCAAAATGCAAATAACATTTGAATCCACGCTTTATCTTCTCTTTTTATGTTGTAGTTTGAATGTCTATTCATACAATGCATTATTGATTCAAAAATTACCTAACTTGATACTTAAATCATATAAATATTGCATATCTTAAAAACTCGATTTGATATTAGAGTATAAGAAACATCAATCGTTCCTCCCCTTTTCAGGAAAGCGACTACAATTCATTTCAGAATGTAACCATTTCATTCTAGCTTTAATGAACAAATACCTTTTCCCCTATCCATGTATTTTTCATATTACTTATGTAGACATTATACTTTATAACAATCTTATTTATAGTAAATTAAGTGAAGAAGTAACAATGTGGAAATTTTCATGTCAACTTTGAAATATAAAAATAGCATACAGATAACCGAAATTTGGGATTTTTTTATTGAAGATGACTGCCGTGCTTACTTTAATATGTTAAGCAATAACTCAACTTCCATATTTGAGATATAAGTGCATTCAATGGAAAATTTAATACACTTGCAACATTGTGTTTACTTAACAAATAATCAAATACCAAAGTTAGGTCGAAATTTATCCAATAAGTAAATAAACGAAATATAACATATACAAAGGCTAAGAAATTGAATTAGATGGAATGTAGAGAGTAATTATAAACAATTTTAAAATATCCCAAGACTAAGTCTACATTTAGGTATATGTGAAATTAATTCAAAAAAAAAAATCATTTGTTGTGTTTATAAGTCCTAACTAAACAACTTTCATCCTTAATTTTCTCTTATCCTTCAAAGTTGTCAATATGGATGAAAAAATTGCGAAAAGATTAAATTTAATATATTATTCTGTGAATAAATCCAAAAGTGAAGGGGAAAAAAATATTCCAAACATTGAACATTATCTTAATTTGAGAACAATTAATGTCTGACCTCACCAATTTTAATTAATACCAAATAAGTATTCAAAACTAAGTCTATTTTATATACTCAATGCAATGAATCTAGACATGAATTTAACGGAAATGTCCCAGTTTAATGAGGAGTGCGAAAGAAAATTTGTCAAACTGTTTAAAATCAGGAGAAGGAAAATTAAAATTTGTAATATGACTGACATAGATATCTTTGTCACGATCTTTATCAACATTAATTTTGCCAAAATTTATGCAAGTATCATGACTATTTAATTCTTCTATTTGTCGCAAATGATAATTAAAATATTATATAAGCAAAATAAGGCAAACATAAATGAAAATAAACATACTAAATCAATCATTTACACAATATTTAGGGAGGATGGAATTTTCACATCTACATTAGAGTATACTGGTAACCACAACTTACTTAGGATAACGAAGGAGAGAACATATTGACCAGTATTACGATATGGTTCAATCTACATGCCTGCATCGATCATTTACATTTTCATTAAAAAAATGATGTAAGCATATTTTATTCAAATTTGGCAGCACATTTTTTTCGTCTGTTAAAAACAATAAGTGAACAAATTTTTTATGTGGAAGAAGAAAGTACAAAACCAATGATAAAATGAGATAATGGAAATAATTATTGGAATTTATTTCAGGTGAAAACTACATCTGTATTTAAAAAAGAAAGTCACCAATTGCAGGTTGACACATGGAAGAAAGATGTGAACACATTCGTATTTCCACAACTGTTTTATAGATTTTCCATATTTGTGTCGTTGTCTTTATATGTTTATGTAATGATAGAATTGAAAGTAGATGTGGCATCACAATCATATTGAGAAACTTTAGAAATCAAAAATACTCGTAATAATTGTTGAGTATGGATAAATATATGAAATTCCTTTAGTGTTCAGTTTTTCCAATCCTGTTTAGTTGAATCAAGTCATAAATGTTGTAAGATCCAAAAATTGATAATGTAATGTATGCAAGTTTGATGAATCTGCAACACTGTTTCCTATTATGATTTATCGATAATTCCAACTGCAAATATTATGTAAATTAATTTATTAGGACCAATGAAACAAAGTGAGCTACTTGTCAAACTTGAGTAATATGGCTAAAGATTTTAAACTGATTTCCTTATATTTCTTAAAAGTAAAACTACTTCCAATGCGCACATATAACAAATATAATTTGAAACATAATAGTATAAAATCAACAGTATAATTGAAGCTCATCGTACGCTATAACCGCACATACAAAATTATTAACATGATAATAGTTTAGGGCATTGTTATTGACACTTCAAGTATTGTTAAAGGGGGAGGGGGGTCAAATTTTAAAAACACTCCAATCATTAAAAAATGTTAGGGGGTGTCACGTACTTTATTTTTTACGTTCCCTTTTTACCCTGGTAATAACATCAGGTACCATCCCAAATCCCAATGATTTCAAACGCAAAAAAAAGAAAAATAAATCCCTAAATTATCTGCAAACAAAAAAAAAAACGATCGTTTTTGTTCGACATGACGACATGAATAGTGTAGGTCTGCCATATTATATATTTTTGTTTGAAATTTTACATCATTTTTGAAATTTGTATTCATTGTCGGGTTGCCAAAGTAGGGAGAAATGGGGTGTAATGGAAAATTAGGCATTGGGAACCGTATAAAAAAATGTTTGATAAATGTATGTAGATTTCCTACGAATGGTATATTTTCGTCTGATCTGATGTATATCGACAAATGAGATTACTTATAACTTGGTGTAGAAATCTGATGTTGTTCAACTAATATACCGTATAAATTGTTTTTGATTAACAACTAAAAAAATTATTGTAAAGAAGACTAATTTGGTAAAATAAGCATTATTTGTTAAGGGGGTGCTCTCTACATTTGTACTCCCCTTAACAAATTATTTAAAAAATAAAAATTGACATCCCTTAACAATATTTGGAGTGTCAATAACAACCCCCATAGTTTACTCACATAAGCGCATTGGTAAATGGGATATGCTACTCTGCCCAAAATAGTATTAGTCAAAATACGCGGATCTGAAAACTGACGGATAACATTTCAGGGGAGGTGCACGCAGTTCATGGGGTGTGCAAAATCCAAGGGTCAACATTCTTTTCGCACTGATTGACAAACTACTTTCCGGGCATAATAGAATTTTCGTTGGTAAATACAGGTTATGATCTTGCATTAGTAAAAGAAATATAAACATTAAACAATAAACTATATTAACATTATACATATAATTCATAATATTATATAAATATTATTAAGGCTTATTTATACATATAAACATATAACATATTACCTTTTTAGAAATTAAGATATAAATATTGTCATGTAATTTAATATTATGCATATTAAATTAACACTATATACAAAAAGTGGAAGTAACAAGAGAAATAAAATCCATTTTCATCATTATCAATCAGTAGATAAAGTGATTTAAACAAATATTAAGCTATAGAATATACAGTTACGTAGAACTGAAATTTGAAGAAAAAGCAATATTATGAATGCTTACAACAACTAAACTGAGTGCGAAAAAAGGTAAAGTGTAAATGTGTGTGCAAATGTCGTTCTAGTAGTAAATTAAGTCCCTGTCACTTGCTCTTTATGTTTCTTCTCCCATGACTAACATCCATCTTAATTTCAACCTTTATTACTTTACTTGTTTGATAAGTTTTAGAAAGTTGGTAAACTAATGGGTATTGCTAGTAACAAACAAAAAAGAAGAAATTACGATGTATAATATAGAGTCAGCAAAAAGTTATTTTATTATCATATGCATTCTACGGTTGTATGTTTACTCATAGTAAAATAAGATCATATATACTATTTAGAGGCCATAAATTACAAAACTTGCATTGATCTTTATCTGGAATTAAAGTTACAGCTGATAAACGAAAAAATAAAATAAAATTCCAAAAATGAAGGAACTTCCATGCGTCTCAAGTCTAGACAAAATTCACGGTAAGTGCAACAAAATTGGTAGGCTCTAAAAAAGAATTGCTAAATGAACAATCTGCAAGATTGTATTCATTTCAGATATTTTATGAACTGCCATCCGTTCACATGAATCATCATTTTGAATGAACGAAATATAACCTATACAAAGGCTAAGAAATTGAATTAGATGGCATACAGAAAGTAATTATAAACAATTTTAAAATATCCCAAGACTAAGTCTACATTTAGGTATATGTGAAATTAATTCAAAAAAATAATAATAATCATTTGTTGTGTTTGTAAGTCATAACTAAATAACTTTCATCCTTAATTTTCTCTTATCCTTCAAAGTTGTCAATATGGATGAAAAATTTGCTAAAAGATTAAATTTAATATAGGGGATTGTTAAAGAGACTCCATTTTTTTTAATGGGAGGATAAATTTAAGGGGACTCCATCTTATTTTTTATTTGTTAAGGGGAAGGGGGGTTGGAACTTTAAAAATAAAATAAAATATAGACTAAAGTACCCCGACCTCATCATCCCTTAAACTCTATCCATCAAAATTCAATCTCAGTTCGATCCAAACATGCCGTGAGGTAAAAAAACAATTAAACGTTGATAAATCCTCTTTTTGAAAATTTAGATTTTATTGAAAAAGATGAGTACAATTTGCAGAAAGCAGATGAATTTCATTCATTTGCGCGAATGACGAATACATTCGTCATGGAAAGTTTGGATTTTGTTTGAGAGTGAATACAGTGTGTTACGGTTAAGATCTCACAGTTTGATTTTTTTTTAAAAAAAAACATCGATGTGAGATAATTTGTCAAAAGTAATTACATTAAAACAGTGTACATATTCCAACATTGAAACAAATGTTTGTTAAGTAAACTTATGCTTATGTTCATGCTGTATTAAGCGTATGTGTATGTTGTTACTCTTTTTTTTGCGGCTAGTGTGTTTTGTATGCGTTTATTTGTTGTTATTGTGTTCCATGCTTACTTTGATAGTGAAAACTAAAGTAAACAATGCTTGAATATATTATTTTCATGCGTGCAGAACGTTTATGTTTCATGTATTTTTTTTATGTGCGGAATTAAATTAGAGTTTATGTTTTAAGGCTGCATTAGTGAAGAATATAGGGTTAGTATTGGAAATTTTATTAATATGTTTAAGGGGAGGCTAATTTATTTTAACCCCCCTTAACAATTTTAAAATAAACTGAAAATGGTACTCCCCTTAACCAAAAGTGGAGTCCCTTTAACAATTCCCTTAATATATTATTCTGTGAATAAATCCAAAAGTGAAGGGGAAATAAAACATTCCAAACATTGAACATTATCTTGAACAATTAATGTCTGACCCCAACTACTTTAATTAATACCAAATAAATATTCAAAACTAAGCCTATTTTATATACTCAATGCAATGAATCTGGGCGTGAATTTAACGGAAGTGTCCCAATTTAATGAGGAACGTGAAAGAAAATTTGTCAAACTGTTTAAAATCAGGAGAAGGAAAATTAAAATTTGCAATATGGCTAGCCTAATATAGATATCTTTGTCATGATCTTTATCAACATTATTTTTGTCCAAATTTATGCAAGTATCACAACCATTTAATGCTTCTATTTGTTGCAAATGATAATTAAAATATTGTATAAGCAAAATATGGCAGCCATAAATGAAAATAAACATACTAAATCAATCATTTACATAATACTTAGGGAAGATGGAATTTTCACATCTACATTAGAGTATACTGGTAACCACACAAATCATAGGAATTTTGCATACGTTAGGATAGCTTACAATGAAAAACATAGGATAACGAAGGAGAGAACACATTGACCAGTATTGCATATCTTGATACTTAAATCATATAATGAACTAAACAGACACCTTTACTGATAGCAAGTTGGAAAAAAAATTCATCGCACATTCGAACATAGCATCTTCGTTAGAAACTTTAGTTGTTTATAATGAATATTTTACCTTATAATTCAACATCTTCTTTTTCAACTTTTTTGCCTTCCTCTCCATCTAAAGCATAACAAATAATATTTGTATATTAGGATTGCAAATTAATCTACAATATTATTAAGTAAACCTAGCAGTTGATAAAGATTGAGAAAATTTTACATGATTCAACAACAGATGCAAATTAATCTACAGTATTATTAAGTAAACCTAGCAGTATAGGATGCTATAAGCACTCATGGTTAAAAAAGAAAACAGTGGTAATAAGAATATTATTCTTTCAACATTTAGATAATTTCTGAGGCTAAAAGAAAACCGTAAACATATGTAAATTTCATTGTTGTATAAAGGCTAGTAAAACTAATTCAAATATTGGAAATCAAAAGGCTATACCATGAATAACAGCTAAATCGCCTCCACTCTTGATAATTTTTTCCATCGAGTTATCATTACCAACTCCAGCCAGTTCCTAGAAAGCAACTCCTCCCATGTCAACTGATATGATAATTGCATCCAATATCTAAAAATAAAATAAAATAAAAATTCAAATTGAGATTTAAAACTGTAGGCTTTAATCATTTTGAATCATTTCTGATGATTGTTACCTATCTTCTAGCAAGCTGAAAGCTTTGAATGTCGCAACCGATGAACACCATCTGAAATTAAAATTAATGCAAAACTTTGCAGTACTGTTACATTGATTAGTTGTTTAATCCAGATTTTCGTTGGTGCTTCGATATGATAGAGTCTATTTATAGACCTTAATTCCTTTTTTTTTAAATTGAGTAAAGGACGTGAGGAAGATGAAAAGAAGTGAGGTTGAGAAACTGACGCAGAAAAGAAATGGGGCTAGGGATTGGAAACGTGGAGTATAAAATATCTTGTTGGCGAAAAAGACGAATAGTATTAGGTGATGTTTAAAAAGTGAGGGGCAATTTCGGTATTTCAAGATTGGACCAAAGGTAAGATTAGTGGGAATTATTATATAAATAGATAGATATAAAGGCGCTCGGGCAGGATTTAATACAAACCCTATACAGGTCTGGAGATTATAATAATTCATGTCTCTCTTGATTTTAGATACGACACATGAATTATTTATTTCCAACACTGGACAAGGTATGAGATTATGATTTTTTACACATCTCCCTTGGGCATGGATAGGCCACAAAACATGTGTATGCTTTTTATTGATTTATTGGGTGTCTAATACGGCTTAATAAAAATTTCAAACGCTTCCCGAACAAAGGAGGCTATGGCGAAATTTTCAAAAATTTAAAGGCGTTAGCCAATTATTTGAAGAATTAAATGGTTTGGAAGTCGTCAAGTGAATTATATAATTTATATAAAATATAAATTAAAATAAAACGAATCGTGCAGCGGTAGTTCGCATTTTCGAATCGTAATTTTAAACGATTATACCGGAAGATCCGACCATCGGATTATCCCAAAACTAGAACCGTTGGATTCACTTCGGAAAGATCTTTTCAACAATATTGAATTTATTAAGATCCAACGGATAGATTTCGAGAAATGTGTAATTCAAATCTGAATGGAAACAACGTTAGTGTCGCAAAATGACCTGAAACGTCGTTCGATTAAAATGGACTATTTTTTATAAATAAAAATAGCGATAAATCGTTTTAAAATATTATAAACGATTTGGAATGGAAGTAAACCAATTTCAGTTGGTTTATAAAGTAATATTGATGGTTATATTTATTTGATATTAATCTATAGAAATGAATTGAATCGTGAATATAAACTTAATTAACCAAGGAAAGAATTGTTTTGAATTATATATAAACGAGAATTAATTGAAAAATGTCAAGTTAAATCTCATTTCAAATAATTAGACGACGACTAAAAGTCAAAGAAATTAAAGACGGTAAATACAAAAACACAGAAGTTCACGCTAACTATAAAAAAAATTAAATGTTGCAACTTGGAAATCAAAATTCAAATCAACTACATATGATTCAAATGGGAAAAAAATAGACGTAAATACCGGTGAAATTCATTTCTCTTTAGCATGTGAAACACACACATATATATATATATATATATATATATATATTATACGATGTGCTTCATCGCGTGAGAAGCACATGCCTGAACTCACATGTTATCCAAGTAATTTGCAAAAATTTAATGTGCCGTAGAACTCGTTTTTATACGATAGCTTATTAGCTTGGTCTGAATGGGAAGACACACTGGATAAAAGAACAGCGGTTTCTCAGTGAAGCTAATCAACTGCCGTGACTCTCGATCGTCACCGGTTAACATTCCTTAAATATACCGTCAGCCTACTTTTCAAGTTTCCACCCATTCACTCTGGACTAATTTCTTTACTTTTTCTCCACTAAGATAACAAGTAAATAATTCTGTTTCTATCACACTGAACTCATGAAAATATCTTCTTCCATTCCCGAGAGTTCTGTAACTGGAAGAACGCTACGCAGGAGTCCTATTTTCCATCGCGACGTTGGATTAGAGGATAAAGATACAGACCCTTGTAAGCCAACCAACTTCGAGATTAACGATGCAATTAAGCTGTTTGATGAAATGCTCCACGCAAATCCAAGGCCTGCAAGCTCTAAGTTTAACAATTTCTTCACAAGAATCGTTCAAAAGAGAAATGATTCTCTTTATCCTCTAATCTTATCATTCTATAATAATATGAGGCTGAATAGTGTATCCCTAAATGCAGTTGGTTATGGGTTCATCACCAACACTTGCGTTCTCATGAATCATATCAACGTTGCTCTTGGCGTTTTCGGATCTATGATCAAGTGTGGCAAAAATGGTGATCTTGTTATTTTTAATACGCTGATCAGAGGTCTCTGTTCGAACAAGAGAGTCCACGAAGCGGTAATTTTGCATGATGGAATGGCTCTTTTTGGCTGCAAACCAGATGTTTACACTTACAATGCTCTCATCAAAGGTTATTGTATTATTGAAAAAACCAAATCAGCTCTCAAATTGATGGTTAAAATGGCAATAGATCTGTTTATCCTGATGAGCATACGTACAACATTGTTATAGATGGACTATGCAAAAACGGTGATATGGAGAAGGCATCGAGGTTGTTAGTAGGAATGAACAAGTATGGTATAAAACCAAATGTTTGTACCTACAATGCTCTTATAGATGGTTATTGCAAGCATGGTAATATGGACAGGGCATCGAGGCTATTACTGGAAATGAATGCATATGATACTAAACCGGATGTTGTTACCTACAGTGCTCTTATAGATGGTTAGTGTAAACATGGTGATATGGATATGGCTTCGAGGCTATTAAAAGAAATGAATGCATACGATATAAAGCCAGATGTTTTTACCTATAGTGCTCTTATAAATGGTTATTACCGACGCAGCAAGTGGAATGAAGGGCATCAAGTATTAAAGGAAATGTTTGATAAAGGTATCTCACCAAATGAAGTTACGTATGCCACAATTATAAACTCTTATGTTATCCATGGAGCAACAGCCGATGCACACATTTTTGTAGATACAATGGTTAAAAAAGGTTTAAAACCAGATATAATCACTTACAATACACTACTTCATGGACATTCCGTGGAGGGACAATTTGAGAAGGTATGTGACATACTTGAATCCATGAAAACTTATAACTTTCAACCTGACATATATTGTTATAATTCATTGATTAATGGATATGTTAAAAACAATATGATGGATAATGCCTTAGTTTTATTTAAAAAGATGCAAATCGAAGGGGTGGAACCTGATGTGGTCTCGTGCAACACATTACTAGGTGGACTTTTAAAATTCGAAAGGCTGAGTGATGCTCAAAACATCTTAAACCACATGATCAATAAAAATGTTGCACCAAATGTGGTAACATATAGCTCTTTGATATCCGTTTATGGAAGATTAGGTCAAGAGACAGAAGCTTACAAAGTTCTTGATAAAATGATCGATAAAGGAATATCACTTAATGTTATTGTATTTAATTCATTAGTTGATATGCGTTGCAAAAAAGGATCAATGAAAGATGCTCGTCGATTACTGGATGTGATGATTAAAAAAGGCATAAAACCTAATGTTGTAACATATGATACATTGATGCATGGATATGGTTTGGCTGGTGAGTTGGTGAAAGCCATTGAAATATATGATACGATGCTTTTAAATGGGCTTACTCCCAATACATTTAGTTATAGTACATTAATTAATTTATATTTCAAGCATGGAAGGGTTGATATGGCTAAAAAGATTTTCAATGAGATGACGCATTAGAGAATCCAAAAAACGGTTATTACTTATACTTCCATGTTAGATGGTATGTATGGTGCTAAGAGGGTTGAAGATGCTAAAGAAATTTATGAAGAGATGATTAATGCAGGGGTTGCTATGAATGGTTGCACTTGCGTGGTAATGCTTGATGGCCTATGCAAGAATTTAAGGATTGATAAGGCACTGGAAATATTTAATTCGATTCATTTTCAGAAGTTCAAACTTGATATTAGGATGTATAATATTTTAATGTCTGGACTGTGCAAAATCGGTAAAACAAAAGAAGCAAAGGATCTATTTGATGTCATACTTTCTCTGAAACTTATGCCAGATGTCATTACATATTCGGTAGTGGCCCGAAATCTTATTGAGGAAGGATTATTGGATTCGCGAATGCTTAACAATATGGTTAGAGCCTTGCTTGAGAAAGATGAATTGATGATGGCTATTGATTATATAAAAAGGTTAAAGGAGCAAGGCTTTACTGCTGAGGCTAATACGATTAAATTGTATGTGGATACCATTTCGACAAAGGAAGATTTTCGTAAGTTTGTGGATTTGCTTCCAAAATTCACTTCAGAGCATGCAGAAATTGATAGCTTTGAAACTTGATCACATGAATGTGTATATGGGTGGTTTGTTGCGTTTGTGATGGTTGTGAAGTAGGCAGAGTTTGATGGCTGAATGTGTATTGGAAGTGGATTGTTCTGGTTCAGAGAGATGGTGGACAGAATCGTGAAGTGTTTCTAGCTGATTGTTGGAAGGAGACGGCTAATGCTGCTTGCGGCAGCAATGAAGGTGGAGCTGTTTTGTATGGGAAATGCCGTGGGTTGTAGTTGCCGTTCGGTGAAGTGTGCACGTTGATGAGGGGAAATCGGGTTGAAGTAGGCATGGTTCAGAGGGATGATTTTTGTTTGGAGATGAATTGGTGAGTGGGTTTTGATTATTTGTAGAGGTGGTCTGATGGAAGAGTGATTAGTGAATGAGTTGATAGTTGCTATGAATGGTGAAGAAGCAGCAGTTTGAGGGGGAGGAATGAACTGATTTGGAAGGTGAAGGCGATTAAGTTGTTGTGGAAGGTGATGTAGTTGAGGCGGAAGGTTGAATTGGAGGTGCTTTTTGTGTAGATGATGGGTGATGCTGGTTTATGGGGAGGAGTTTGTATTCGAGATGAGAAGTTGCTGGTGGTTTATTATAGAGTTGAGAACGGAACAAAAGGGAATTTAGATTTAAATTAGCTGATGGCACGTACCAAGCAAACTGCTCCTAAGTCAACTGGTGGGAAGGCTTCCAAGAAGAAGCTTGCCACAAAGGCTGCTCGCAAGTCAGAATCAACTACTGGTGGAGTGAAGAAGCCTCAACGTTACAGGCTTGGAACTGTCGCTCTTCGCGAAATGCGCAAGTATCAGAAGAGTACTGAGCTCCTGATCAGGAAACTGCCATTCCAAATACTTGTTAGGCAAATTGCACAGGATTTCAAGACTGATCTGCGTTTCCAGAGCCATGCTGTTCTGGCTCTCCAGGAAGCCACTAAGGCCTACTTGGTCGGACCCTTCGAAGAACGTCATTGAACGCTCCTATTTAGCGACGATAAAAAACCATCGCTATTTGAACGCTTCTTATATATATATATATATATATATATATATATATATATATAGGGAGAGAATGGAAGAGGAGGACAAATGGGGTGCTCACTATTTGAGGTGTCATTGAACGTTCCTTATATATACACACACTACAAGAATCAGCTCAGTTAGCGACGATAAAAAACCGTTGATGGCCGTCGCTAACAGCCGTCACAAAATATGTGGACGCTAAGCAAATAGCGTCGAGCTTGGTGACGACTGTGGACACCAATTTAGCGACGACAAGAATGCCATGTCGGATAACGGTTATATTTTCTATTGTCATCAACAGCCGTCGCCATAAAGTCGTCACAAGCCGTCGTCATTCGTAGCAAGAAATTGCAAAAGAGCTGTCACCAACACTAATCATCACCATTCGTGGCAATGCTGTGTGAAAAGCATTCGCAAGCCGTCACCCTACATGACCAGAAAATCGTCGCTAAACTGTAACTTTTTTTAATTTTCCAGCAGTTAATAAGTCATCAAACCACACCAACTCAAACCCAATATATCCGCAACTCATATTCAATCAGTTTCACATTCCACCACCTCAAATTCACATTCAATCACCTCATGAATGCTATAAATCAACTCATACACGACTATATAGCTAATAAACGATAAATTTAAACAATACACAGTCCAAAAACCATCAACACGTCCACATCAACTAGACAAACCATCATCATCTCCACAAAACATCACAAACATCTCAAGTTCATGATCAACAAGTAGTTTATATTTACAAATCAAGTCCAAAATAAAAAAAAAGACAAGTACCTACTTATCCTCGTCGTCCTCGCCCTCCTCCTCGTCCTCCACGGTAGCAGGGTCACTCGGCGGCATTATCCCATGCTCCTGAAGATATGCAACAATCCGCACATCCAGCACGGTCTCGAGCTTGTTCTTCTGAAAATCCTCTAGAACTGCAACCTGTTGTCAAAGCATGATGATCTCATCCTCGTCCTAATGCCTCGTATAAGGGGCCTGAGTACCCGCTATCTGTAATTATTATTTATAAGCGTGTATGAGATAAATTAATATTTCAATGGTATTGCAATGTGGCAGGTTACGTAATATAAATTGGAAGTCGTTGATCATGACATCATTGATTTCTTTTCACTTCATAAAAAAGGGATCCACGAATATGTAATGAGTATGAAGTTAAGTATGGAGAAAAAAAGTGAGCACCAAGTAGGGTTGAAAAAACATGGAGGATACACCAAAAACAATGTGTACAAACATCATTTTGTACAAACATCATTTTCTTAAATCTTTTGCCATAATTTTAATCAACTTTAAGTTACTTAAACCATTTCTAATGCTGTTTTCTTCTAGCCTGACATCTATCATGCTAATCAAATATTACCTCTATGTTTCCAAAGCCGTAGCGTGTACCCCTGGTAGACGAGTCGATGATTTTGTTCCAAATGCGATTGCACTCCACGTCCGGCTCTTGACCTAACTGCGTCGCTCGAGCATTTAACGCCGTCGTGTATTTGTCCTGCGATAGCGGACAATTATGAAATACATTAAACATTCAATTTCAAAATAACGATGTGAAATACAAATTATTACGAATGCCAACCATCACTTCATGGGACTTAGTGTCCGACCAAGTATATGAGGTGTTACCCTCCTTATCTGTTCGCTCGACGACATGAGTCTGTGTAAACGCCTCAGCAAGTGTAGGCTCCCGTTGGAGAGTCGACATCTGAAATGATACATTATATATTTGGAATTTATCAATACGATTTAAAAAGTTTAGAACTATTTGTAAATGTGATTTATCGTTCGTACCAATTCGCGACGATGCTGGGAGAAAGACTTAGACCCAACCAGATGCAAAGAAGGATTTTTGAGCCTGTTTGCTCGGTTTCGCTTTGAAAGCTCTTGTATATTTAATTATATGATTAATTGATGGATATACAAAATAATTTTTTAAAATAAGCTTAATTAATTTACCCTCACATCTTCCGTAGCCCACAATTTCCAGAAATCGGCGTAGACCACCTCGCTCATCCATTGAGGCCTCTTTCTCACTGCTTTTGCCTTGTATACATTGCCTGAATAATTTTTTCTCATCTTCTGGTTCCATGCGGTGAGGAAAACATCCATATCTTCATCCCGGACCCGTACAACAACCTATAAATTAACAAGCAAGTTGTATTACATATTTTATATAATTTTGCAAATGAGAAATATATTTATACTTACAAGAACCTCTGCGAGGATGACATTCCTAATCTGAATAGGAATATCGTCCTAATGAGGTCACGTTTGTGTCCACCTAGCGACATATGCATTTCTAGACACACCTAAAACAATATGTCCTGGAATAATATCAAACCCCCTACATAAAGTACGATATTAACATTTAATAACTTTTGAATACTAAGCATTTACGAAATTAAAAACTTACCCTGCGGACTTGGGCACGTGCTCTACGACCGGACGTAAATCTGGTGTTGTACCGCTCGCACCTGCCTCTGAACTGTGGGTAGGTTGGCGTCTAGGAGGCATATCTGTCACAAACATATTATTTCATATAATAATAACTCATATATCATTATGTACATCCATTATCAAATAAACTCATACAACATATATTATCAAATGCAACTACAAGACCCATTTACATAAAAGAAGAAGAACCAGATAATAGATATCATTGTACGTCATATAAGTTCACAACATAGCACATCATATAAAACATATCATTGTACGTCATAGCTCACAACATAGCACATCATATAAAACATATCATTGTACATCGTATGTAAACAACTAACGATACATATAATATTATTCTTCCTCATTTTCTGATTCAGTCTCGGTCTCATACTCTATATCGTTGTCCTCTGTACTCTCAAATGCTTCTATTAATTCATTTGATTCATCGTTTAAAAACTCTAAATTAATATCATTAGCAAATATTATTTCATCGTTTTGATTTGCATCCGTTTGATACGCTGCATCGTCTGGAATAGCATTTCCTTCAAATGTAAATCTTGCCTTTGTTTTAATTACAGCAGACCAATCTGTTTTATCTCTTTTGAAGGACGGATACGGAGCAAAGTAAACTTGTAATGCTTGCTTTGCCAATACAAAAGGATCATACTTATAGTAATGTGATGTGTGTTTTATTTCTATAAGCTTATAATCTTTATGCACGTTGATTCCAGTACCAAGAACATTGTTGAACCAGTTGCACTTGAATAGAACAACTTTTTCAACGGGTTGTACATAATATGTCAACTCTAAAATTTGTGTCAAGACGCCATAAAAGTCTTTTATATGCTCTTCGGGATCATCACTACCTTTGACAAATACACCACTGTTATATGTTAATTTGTCAGTACCATGGTTTTTGGTGTTGAATTTAAATCCATTGACGAAGGATATTGGATAAGTCTTAACATTTCTTTTTGGTCCAAGCGCAAGATGTTGCAAACCCTCATCATTGACGCAGTTTATTGGATCGTAAACGCACTGCAAGAACCATTTAGCAAAATCTTTACTGAGATCGCCATTTGGATTTTCTAATTCGTAAATAATGCAAATATAAATGATTTTATTACTAGCTAACCATTGATGTACACATAACTGTAATAAAGTTAAAAATTTAGTACCTAACAAATGGTGCAACTTCAACATAATTTAGAAGAACATATGTGTGTGCTACATGGTGATCTGTATCATTTAACCATATTTCTACACATTTTCCAGAAGATCGTCCATGTTGTCTAAAAACAGATAACATTGTCAGACAAAAATTGGGTTCCACAGTTTCATCATTAAGAGGAACACTTAGGTTCACATGATCACTGAAGTAATGAGAAAAAAAGAACGAAGCTTCTTCTTCAAGGTAAGATTTGCAAATCGAACCTTCAACTCGTGCTTTTTGTCGTACTTTTTTCTTCAGATGATTCAAATGCCTAAAATAAAATTAATTCAATTTATATGCACTAATGTTAATTTGAATTGTAAGCATAAATTTTACATTTCAAAAGAATACATTCATCCATATTGCACTGGACCTCGAAGAATAGCTTCGGATGGAAGATGAATAGGTAAATGCTCCATTACATTAAAAAATCCTGGAGGGAAGATTTTCTCTAATTTGCAAATCAATATCGGAATTTCTACTTCAAGTTTACGGAGACGATCAATTTTTAACGTTGCCGAACAAAGCTGTTTATAGAATAAGCTTAACTCTGTTAAAACACCCCACACTTTTACAGGCAATAATTCTTTGAACACCACTGGTAATAAATATTCCATCATGATATGACAATCATGACTTTTCATCCTACTCAATTTTTTTTATATAGTCAACACATCTACGAAGATTAGAAGAAATCTCATCCGGACATTTCAGTCCCTCAACCCATTTCAGTACAAGTTTTATTTGTTTGTTGTCTAGTTCATAGCACACTTTTGGTTTTTTATTGTCATTGGGCTTCATATGATGTTCTGGACGTTTACAAGATTCTTCTATGTCACGTCTCGAATATATATCGTCCTTTGTTTTTCCTTTGACATTCAAAACAGTATTAAACACGTTATCAAATACATTTTTTTCACTGTGCATAACGTCGATATTATGTCGAAGTTTGAGATCTTTCCAATAAGGTAGCTCCCAGAATATGCTTTGTTTACACCAATTATGAATGTCAGATTTACTCGGAATTTCTGTCTGTTCTCCAATCTCATGGATCTTGGGATAATCCTTTACAATATCATATATTTCTTCACTTGTCCAAATTTTGGGTGCTTGCAAAGTCATTTCGCTGTTAGCTTTAAATATATTTTTTATCTCTTTTAAAAGTATGATTAGTATACAGAAAACAACGGTGACAATCAAACCACGAATGCTTCCTTCCATACCGTAAGAAAAATGCTTGTGTTTCTTCCGTGCATAAAGGACAAGATAGACGACTGGTCATACTCCAATATGAAAGCATCCCATATGCAGAAAAATCACTAATCGTCCATAACAAAGAAACGAACATACGATTTTTTTTTTGAATGTCGTATGTTTCAACTCCTTCATCCCATAGTTTTTTCAACTCTTCGATTAATGGTTGTAGATAAACATAAATGCCTTATTTTGGATCATTAGGACCAGGAAAGACAACAGTGAGAAACATATATGGAGTTTTCATACACATCCACAGAGGTAAATTATAAGGAGTAACGATAATAGGCCAAGATGAATATTTACTACCAAACTGAGAAAATGGTGAAAATCCATCTGTATATAAACCAAGTCTGACGTTACGGCTCTCTGCGGTAAATGTAGGATACGTCCTATCAAAATGTTTTCATGCTTCTCCATCCGATGGATGTGTCAAAGTTCCATCTTCTTGTGTTCGCACACTATGCCATCGCATATGACATGCAGTGACTGAGGATTCATATAAACGTTGTAGTCAACGGATGATTGGTAAATAATGCATTCTTGTATACAGAACTTCCTTACCTTTTTTTTTCTAGGTTTATACCTTTCCCCGCCACATTTTTTACAGTTTCTAAGATTAATATCATCTTTCCAATACAACATGCAACCTTTAACACAAGTATCTATTTTTTGGTAAGGCAAACCGAAAGCCGAAATTAGTGTTTTCACTTTGTAATGACTATCGCACATCAGATTATCGGGTGGCATATGTCTTTTTGCAGCTTGTACAACCGCTATAAATGCAGCTTGTATAAGGTTAAATTTTGATTTCATGCTGATGTACTCAGCGGTTACAGATAATTCAGTTCCACTTTCACAACCATTCCACAATGGTCGCCTAGCTGAGGCCAATAAATCATATATTTTTTGGCTTTCGTGTTCGGTTCTTCTTCAATATTGATGTCATTGTCGTCAACCTGATCGGTAGGGAAGATTGACCGTGTTGCATCTTCCACCATATCTTCTATTAGATTCATCATAACTAATTCGACCTCCGATGCTACAGGATTTACTGTAGGTGCAACAAGTTCTCCATGATGATCCCATAAATAATAATTTGGCACAAAACCTGATGTATACAAATGTACTTTAACGATGTCTTGTTTACGAAACCTCATCAGTTTACACTTACTACACAGACAACGAAGCTCCTCGTAATTTCGATTATTAGATACTGCAAATCTAACAAATTCATTTACACCATTATAGAAATGTTCTTTCAGTGAGCCTTTCATTCCAATTCTAACTTCATACATCCAACTACGGTCAATGTAATAATCGAACATTTTTCCTGATTCAAAAATATATGTCAGTGATTTCGATAACACATACATATATTATTATAAAGCCTTTTTGGGACTAAAGCTTTTATGCACCACACTGTTATATCTCGACAGTATTTCATTTTAGATTTCTCAACTAAACGATAAGCTTTCAAACTTGCCATTACAACGACGCCATTTTATAGCACCGGAGTAATGTCTATGCATTACCCCTCTCTTTAACTTGGCTTGCACCATTAACAAATTTTTTATCCAACAATGTCTATGAATATTTTTAATTAGTGATTCATACATACAATAAAAATGTATTGTTCAAAGAATTTATTCAATGCATGAATATTTTTAATGGTTCATACATACAATAAAAATGTGATTTTTATTGTTCAAACAATTTATTCAACACATGAATATTTTTAGTGGTTCATACATACAATAAAAATGTGATTTTTATTGTTCAAAGAACTTATTCAACACATGAATATTTTTAGAGGTCCATACATACAATAAAAATGTGATTTTTATTGTTCAAAGAATTTATTCAACACATAAATATTTTTAGTGGTTCATACATACAATAAAAATGTGATTTTTATTGTTCAAACAATTTATTCAACACATGAATATTTTTCATAGTTCATTTCATAAAATTTCGGCATTACAACGACAGGGTGGGTAGCACCGGCACCGTGTCCAGCACGACTTCTCTACTAACCTAGGCCTTGGCTTGCGCCATACATAGTCATTCCATTCCAATAATTTCCACAGTACGATTCATTTTCAAGCCCCGTCTGCAACCTATTATACAACAATTTCAGAACCATCGCTTTTAAATAGCTATATCCAACAACATTTATACAAATCCCATATCCAACAATTACAAAACCCAGAAACAACAACGTGTATACCAATCAACTAAATTCACAAAATTTATTAATCGACTTCTAATCGATAATCACTTAAATAGCTTTTAAATTTAAAATCTAATTACCTAAATTATAAATTCAATATCAATAATTTATTATTATCTACAAAATAACGGTTCATTAACACATACATATGCACAAAATCAACTAACCAACAATATTCATTAGTAAACAACTAAATCCACATTTTAGGGTTTCAGTCATTACTAAATCAACTACATTAATTCAACAATCATCATATAATCACATAAAATATCCATTTAAATCATTATTAACTAATTAATTTAAGAAATAAGTTAGAAATTATACTGGGGAGAGGAAGAAGCAAGTATTGGTTGAGAGGGGAGGAGAAGCCGGCGGCGGAGGGTCACGGAAGGCGGCGGCGGGTGAGGGCAGGCGTCGATCGATCGCGTAGGGGTTTCTTTTTTTTCCTGAAATTTTGGATCGTGGAAGAGAATGGGGAAATTTCGATAGGCTCGCGGTTTATCTTCTATTTGGCGACGGCTGGTGAGGGCCGCTTTTTTTATCTTCACTAGCCGTCGCTATGGTCCTTAACCAAATTGGCAAATTCATGTAGTGATATATATATATATACACACACACACACACACACACATACATACATACATATACATATCAAATTTGTCAATGTCTCAATGTCCCAAATTAAAACATTTATATTTACCATTATTTGAAAATATCAAATTTGTCATGTTTTGTACGTCTAAAGGCATCAAAATATTTCCCAATGGATTTTAATCATTATACGAATAACGTTTTATAGCATTAGAAGTACTGCTGCTCAAAATATGATAGAATTGCTAATGGACCGCTCCAAAAGAGGATATATTTTTGTTAACTTTTGAATTAGAATTTTTTGTTACATTTAGATAAGAAATAGTATATATTCTTTATTAAGAAAGATAACATACAAAATTCGATGAAAAGTGACTTTTATTCAATATAATCATCTTGTTAGAAATTCAAATATGCAAAAAGAAATTATTTTGCAAGTTTTGCATGCTATATGATACCATACTGTAGTATAATAAAAAGATTGGTAATCTATGTTATAATCTGAATGATTAACAACAAAAGAAAAATATGCAGTACGATTTTTTTTTTGTTTACACATTCTTTCATTTATGTCTCTAATAATTTACCGAGGATAAATAAAATAAAACACAAAGACAGACAATGCTATTTACTCAATTATGAAAGTAGCTATTATAGATTTCTACAGTGAATTGAATAAAGTACACGATTTGAGGCCTACAAATGCAAAGTGAATGTACATGTAAAGGTGAAAGTGTTACTTCTTTGCATTTGTCTTGGACAAAGATTTCTATGATAGTAACAATTAGCATTCTTCCTCTTTCTCATTCCAGGGAAAGTAATTTATTCCTATAATCTCATAATTTAGCCACATGTAGTTCAATAAATTAGTTCATTAGATAAATACCACTAATAAAAAAGAACTGATTGCAAATTATGAGCTTGATTTCAAAATTGATGTTGTGAACACATGATCTTCACTGTCTCTAATTATATCAACTAAATAATAAATCACGTGAACCAAATAGTTGCAACCATAACATGACAGATATATGTTGTGAAGAATATGCACTTATGGCGATTTTATAGTATGTCAGATTTTATAAACTTTACCTGAATTGAGCTTAAACATCATATATTGAAATATGTCATAGATACAACCTACAAAGCAGTAAGGTTAACCTAATCAGTATAATTTCAAGTGATGAATTAGGTGTAATTTCCTCTGGGGTGGAGATAACATTTGTAGGGGATATAAATGTTTAGTTAATTGGGAAGTTTGATGTAGATCCAAGAAGGATGGGGGTCTAGGGATTGTCAATTTATATAATTTTAACTCTTCCTTATTAGCCAAATGGTTATGGAAATTTAGGAGCCCTGAAGTGACGGCTACTTGGAAGCAAATAGTTTCCAAATTTTATTATGCTGGAGGCAAATTTATAGTTGATACTAGTTATAGTTGGATTAATAGATTATCTTATTTTTGGAATTCTTTCTTGAAATGTTTTGATTTTTTTAATTTAGGTTGTAAGCTGACAGTTCATTCGGGGAATATTACATATTTTTGGCATGATTCTTGTCTCTATTGAGTGCCCCTTAAAATAGAATTTCGAGAGCTCTTTGAGAATTGCTACTTTAAGAATGCTTTGATTATTGATGTTTATAAAGATAGTTTAGATCCCCCTTGGGATTTTACTTTTGATAATAGAAGGGACAGTGTTCAGGAAATTTGCCTTACTACGAGCTAAGTTGGCTTTGTACCATATGGATAATAATGGTGATAACATATATTGGGGTTTAGATAAGAGTCTTCAATATACTTCTAAATCTATGTATAAGTTTCTTAATTTTTATGGTGTTTCTATGTTTTTATTTAAGTTTCTCTGGAAGACTAATTCTCCGCCGAAAGAAAAATTTCTTATGTGGTTGATTATTCATAACAAACTTAATACGATTGAGAAATTAAAGAAGAAAACTATTATTTTTTATGTTAAGTGTTGTTTTTGTAGTATCTTGGATGAGAATGTTTACCATTTATTTTTCTCTTACTCTATTACCAATTATATTTTAAATATGGTTGTTAGAATTTTTTTTTTAACTGGTCCAACTCCTTTAGTAACTGTGATTATTACTGGAATTGCAATTTGTTTTATATTTCAATCATAGATATGTGTTGGATTATTTAATTACTATTATTAGTTGGTTCATTTGGTTGGAGAGAATTCAGAGATTGATTCATTCTAATTTTGTCTCTATAGATAAATTAATCATTAGGATTGTTTCTTTTAGTCTGGATTGGATGTCTAACCCTCATTATAAGTTATATAGAGATTCTCGATTTGGGAGATATTTTTTTAAGGTTAGAATTAATTTTAGTTTATTTATTAGATTAAATAAGTATTTTAGTCATAATAGAATTTGCATTTGTTATTGATTTCTGTTTTTCGAGTTTCTTGCTTGTCTCCGTTTTTCTATGTTATCTTTCTTTCTCACGTATATACATGGATATATATATATATATATATATATATTCTTATATATATATGTATATATATATATATATAAGAATATATATATATATACTCTTATATATGTGTGTGTGATGGTAGCTTATGGTTTGGCTAGTCTCTTTCAGGTTACAGGTAGTTGATTTTAGCTGAGGAGCTTATTGGAGAGTTGTTTTTGGTTTGTAGATGATTTATGCTTTGGAGCTTTTAAGAGTGCAGTTTTGGAGAGTTTATTTGAGTTGTTCCATTTTCTTGTATTTTTGTGTATTGTTTGGAGTGACTTGTGTATTGTGTAGGAGTAGATATACTTCACTATCGGGTACTGGCCATGCCGGAACTTGATATTGAAGTATGATGGATGGTGGTTTATCCGGAGCTCATCTATCGACTATTATATACGTACATATAGTCACAACTCGTGTAGTTTTTTTTGGTTACCTTTCAGCCTTGTAGATAGTTATTGTAGATTATGTTTTTCTTTATATATATATATATATGTGTGTGTGTGTGTGTGTGTGTGTGTGTGTGCGCGCGCGTACGCTCTCTTATTTGTTGAAAATCACACATTTTTGCTTTAAAAAAATATAAAAATAAATCAGTAATGTCATCTTCTCAAGGGTCATCCCCTTTCAATCAATCAATTCTAAGATCCTTCTATGCTTATATAAAAATATCAGTATATGAAATTTTGATTTAACTTATGCATATGAGGATGCATAAGTCTTTTGCTAACATCAGAATTTAAATTTAATAACAGAAGATATTCGATTAGTTTGAAATTAACTAATCACTGCACAACAATACAGAGATAAAACAATTATTTTCCTATTGTAAAGGTCATTCTCAAAATAGATAAATTGAGTTTAAACTTAGGCATCACAAACTATTTGATTAGTAGTGGATATGTTATTGTGACATTTTTGCTATATCCAAAAGTAATCTCTAAAGTGTTAAAAACCCTGTTATATATCAAAACTAATTTGTGTATAAATCTCTTTCTTATATCTTAGGACATTTTGTCTCTAGAAAAGCATTCTTTTTCTATTTAAACCAAAATACATCGTATTAAGGAATTTTATACATATGAATACATTTGCCAAGCCTTTTGGATTTTACACATGTATTCCCTGTTTCTTGGTTTTAAGTATTGCTTGTTGTTGGGTATTATTTGATTATGCCTGACATATATAGGCATAAGTCAAATCATAATTTTATCTAAGCTAATCTTCCTTACCCATCATATATATGTGTGCTTGTCAAACAAAGGCTCAACTATGCATTTATTTGTTCCTAATGTGTGTGTATATATATATCAGTTCTATGATTCAATCCCCTCCATTAAAAATTCATTTATGGATTAATAATAAATGACACACATTACCAAATCCTTCCATTTTTCTATGCAAATATGTAGATTTTTTAAGCCAAAGTTTTATTATGACTAAGTGATACCATTCAAGCAATTTGAATAAATTGTATGCCTCATTTCAAGGTACGAGTTCCCTTAGAAAATAGGATTATAATCTCAGTAAAATTGTTACACAACCAGTTATATTGCGTTAGATCACACTTCACTAAACAAAGCCCTTCTTACTCCCAACATTCTTTATAGAAAACAAGCCTAGGCTGAGGCATATTTATAGAGTTTTAGTATTTTAAAATTTAGTTTACAATCTTTACTCTTTGCACATATTCTATTTATATGCCTACGCCTATTATAGCAGTACTATTTGCAATGGGATAAAAGCATGTATGCGGCAGTGCTTCTTTTCATATGCCACCAGTATATATATCCCTGTTTCATACATGCATAAGGCTATAATGAGCTGTCACTTACTTAAACTATTCTTACCACAAACATGTTCTGGTTAATCTAATCATGTAAACAACTTGGCAATTCACATTTTGGATACTCATAAATTTCTAAATACATTCTCCATCGTTAAACCTATAAATTTATGTTTTATCTCAGATTTGATAATTAAGGCATTCATCATTACGACTCTTATATTTCTAATGCTGTTAACGCAGCAAATCACCCAAGGTTTTAACCACAGAAGCTAGGCAAAACACATAATATAATATACATGATCTAGTGATAATTCAACATCTTAATATATTAAACACTTTAATTTGAAAATCCTACATACTCCTTTTGTCAATACGATTGATTAGGTAGAATTTTTGCGGCATTTTCCATTATCTGCATATATATTTATATATACCTATCCAAGTTATACTTGTTGTGTAAGGAAGAAAGCCCACACAGATATTGTTGGAGAAGGAGTTTTGATGACAACAACCTTATTTCGATATTAATTGATTATAAAATATATACTAACACTTTTATCTAGTGTGTGTGTATATATACACACACACATATGTAGGATTTATATACAGGAATTATTACTGAAGACTGTGCAGTTTAAAGATTTAAGAGATTCAAATTTCAGAGATGATTCAAGACTCATGAGTAATCAAGATTCCAAGAGTTTAAGATAAATATAGTAATAGAGTCTAGTTACGTAAGACTCTGGATAACACTCCAGGTTCTAATTCAAATTCAATTTCAATTTATGATTTTAAATTTCTGATTTCAAATTCTATTCTATCTTCAATCTTTATTTTCTCTATTTTATTTTCTATATTTTACTCTCTCTATTTTACTTTGATTTTAAACTCAAGTTTTATAAGTTTATATATTATATACTTTATATTTATACAGTTTTAAACTCTATAATTTTATAAATATGTTTATATAGTTTATATTTATGTTTTTATATGATTTTCTACTTTATAATATTCATTTACAACACTACGTTTCAATTCAAGAATTTCCATTATTATATATATATATATAAACAATTCAAAAATGATCAAAATCCAATTTTACAAAGGCATATGTCGACATACATTTATGCCTATGTCGACATATAACTGTCACATTTTTTATTTTCAAAGGAAGTGCCTTTTCACTATTTGTAACATTCCAGAAGCGTTGCAACCTTTTAAATCCTATAAATAGGGGATGATTTTGAATCTTTTCATCATTCTTCTTCTCCATCTTCATCTCTTTTCTTTACACCATTATATTTTCTTATTTTTATGATTTCTACACTTATACTCTACCGAATTAAATTCTATTTACATAAAACTTCTTCTCTTCTCACTCTCTACTCATTACTCTCTGAATCAAAGTGATATTGAAGAGTTATAGAGCTATGTAATCATTTGGGAAGTGTTTGGGTAATCGGTGTTTTCCGTGTAGCCGTGAAATCAAGGTACGAGAGTGGTGTTAACCTTGTAGTCATGAAATCAAGGAGGATATACTTGATCAAGTGTGTGGAATCGGTGTTAACCTTGTAGCCGTGAAATCAAGGGGGTTGTACTTGGATATTGATATAGTAATAAAACTCTGCGCAATCCAGCGTTGCGTCGGTTTGGACGTAGGAGCAATTCCGAACCAGTATAAAATCCAGTGTGTTCTTTCCTTTTCTGCATTTTATTTTTGTTTATCTTTGTGTTTGTGTTTCATTCTGTGTCTGTGATTGTTTCTGTGGTGTGTGATTCATATAGTAGATCATATAAGTTTTAGATTTTGTTTAATTTCTCAAAAACATTATTCACCACTCCCTCTAGTGTTAGTTTTGCCTTAAGATCCATTCCGCAATCCCTAACAGTTGGTACCAGAGCAAGGTCTTTCAAAAAGTTCATAATCTGATTTTTGAAAATAGTTATAATGGCAACCAACACTGGTAGCAATAATAGTTCTTTTGTAGAGGGTCAGTCCACTGTTAGACCACCACTGTTAAATGGTAGTAATTATTCATATTGGGCATGTAAAATGGAAATATATTTACAATCAATAGGAATAGACACATGGAATATTACACAAAATGAATTTGTTGAACCCACAACTGCTTTTACATAGTGGACAAATGAACAAAAGACTGCTGCACAAAGCAGTTCTAAAGCCATGAATATGTTATTTTGTTCATTAGGAATGAGTTTAATAAAGTGTCTGTATGTAAAACTGCTTATGAAATTTGGAGAACTTTACAAGTTACTCATGAAGGAACTAGTAAAGTTAAACAAACTAAGATATCAATGTTAGTTAATCAGTTTGAGTTAATAAAAATGAACGAGAATGAGTCTATCTCTGATATGTATTGCAGATTTCATGAGATAGTGCATTCGTTATCAACACTTGGAAAAACTTATTCTGAAGAAGATCAAGTCAGAAAAATATTGAGTTCATTGACTTCAGAATGAGATCAGAAAACTTTGGCAATTGAAGAAGCCAATAATGTTAGTGAAATGAAGATTGAAGAGTTAATCGGAAATCTAACGTCTTTTGAAGTTCAGTTACATAAAAGAAAGGAAAACAGGTCAACCGAAAAGAAGTCCATCACATTTAAAGCAACAACAAATGATTCTGACTCAATTAGTGAAGATGATGAAGAAACAACCCTTATGACAAGATATTTTAGAAAATTTCTGAAATACAAAAGGAAAAATTATTCTCAAAATAATATTCAAGGAAGTTCAAGAAGAAATGATGATCGATGTTATAACTGCAACAAACCAGGCCAAATAAGGAGAATGTGTCCATATCTAGATAAATCAACTCAACAAACGGACAACAACAATTCATCAAGGAAGAGAAAGAAAGCATACACGGCAACTTTAGATGATTCAGATTCATCATCAAGTGACAAAGAGTCATAAATTGTAAATTCAAATATGTGCTTCAAGGCAATTCAGAATTCAGAAAAAATCGAACAAAAGGATCTAAAAACCAGGTAAGCCTTAATTATTTTTTAAACTTTTTTTGGTTGAATGGTTGCTTTGTTTGTTTTAAATTAAAAATTAAAATTCAAACTTGAAATTTAAAATTCAAATTTGAAATTTGAATTTTCAAATTCAAAATAATAATATAATAATTTTTTTTTATGTTTGTTAGGATAAGATTATTTTAGGAAATTGTTAAACTTGAAATACAAATCGATAATTTAAATCACATTTCACAAAAATCAAAATTTTCTTTGAAAATAAGTACATATGTTGACATACATATGTCGACATATCTGACCAGTAAATTGAAATATAAATTTTGAATTTCAAAGGTTTAAACTTTCAAACTTCCCTCCAACTTTTCACCAACTCCCAAGGTCTGAAAAGGTGTCATTGACTTTTGAAAAGTTGTTCCTATTCAATTCATATCCATTCAATTTCTATTTATACACCTATTATCTCTGCCTTTCATTCACAATTCAAAACAATATTCTTCATATTTATTCTCTTTAAAACTATCAATTCAATGGCTTCCTCAAGTTCATCTCAGAAAAATAAGTAAACCAAAACCACCAAAGGTTATCTTCATAATGACAAAGAAGCTATCAAAACCCATGTTAACAATATAGCAAATGCTATAGTTAATACGGGTGCTTTCGCCGTCTTTGAAGACTTTCTTTCTTATGATCTTAGCTCTCTCTTTCAACAGAATGAAGTCTTGAGTCTAATTGACTCACGGGATAATGCCGAAGTGTGTTATCCTAAGCTTGTCAAGATGTTCTATGCGAATCTCAATCGCGGACTTTACGAAGGCAACGAAGACCAAATTTGGAGTAGCGTTAAAGGCACTCAAATTGTTCTTGATGCCGAACTCTTAGGCACTATTTTAAATTGTAGAAGCACGGGATCAGATTTTTCGGATTTCATAATCGATGAAACCGATATAGAGACTTATCATGACATAGTTGAAGACGATGCTCAAATGGATTTAAAAAATCGATTTTTCCGTCCATAAACAAGAATCGTAAACCTTCTCCTCCAACAGACCATAACTCTCCATTCCGGAAACTTTAATAATCCAACTCTCAAAGTCCAAAAAGCCCTCTTTTCTATTATTAGTGGCTATAACATCAATTGGGCCGATATGATATTAAAAGAGATCAAGCCCATAGAATTGTCATTAAGAGAAAACACTCTATACTATGGAGTTTATCTCACCCGCATTTTCAAATACTTTGAAGTTGATCTTCACGGAGAAGAATTTGGGCCAAGGAAAGTGTTTGACTCCTCAAACATACATCTCATGCAAATTCCTCTCACTTTCCAACCATATGAGACATTCGAAGCCAAATAAACTCGAATGCAACAAAAACAAGCACCTATGGAAGTCGACGAAGAAGAAACTTCTTTAGAAAGTGTTGAGTGTCCCATCAACACTACACACATTTCCAAAGAGATGATTGTTCAAAATTAAGTGAGTATTGTCAATAATCAAAAGAAGCTCAAAAAGAACTTTTCCAAAATGACTAAGTTTATGGTCAACATAGGAAGAAAGCTTGGAAGTTCAGCTTCATCCTCATTATCTGCTAAAAACTAGCCTATCTAGTTTTACTTATCTTTAAATATTTGCTTGTATTTGCTTTCGAATCTCGTATTTAGTGTGTTTTTGTAACGTCCCGCTTTTTTGACCGCTTCAAATTGGAAATAAAACCAACTTAGAACGTCTAAATCGACGGATCGTTATTTATCTTACGGAGTTTAAAACAGAATTAACACAGAAATGCTGAATAAATAGATAATACAGCATTGAACAACAAAATAAACTTTCATTTATTAATAAGAATTTTAGAATACAAGATTTTTCTGATACAGCGGAATGTAAAAATACAATTTGAAAACAGAAAATATTTACTATAATATATCTTCAGCGTGTGCCGTCTTTGAATCCCCAGCTTTACCAATCTTCGAATCTCAAGCTGAAATCTCTAAATCTGTAACGCTTAGGGTCTGACCCGAGCATTCCATGAAACACACAACACTCGAGTCAGGATCATAGTTCAAGTAAATTAACTTCAATACAACTGAATATAATGGTTAATTCCTACTTCCGAAATATACACAAAATAAAAGTGTAGTATCTGTTCATATCAGTTCCATATAACGTAAGTATCAGTTCTATATTGGTGAATAATTCAAATGTGGTATCTGTTCAATCAATTCTATATCAAGTGTAGTATATACGTCTTTCAGTTTCTGTTTTAGGGACAAATGTCACGAAAGCCTGCACGTACACATATGCACGTGTGTACTGCCTCAACATCCCATAACCCAAAAAAAACCAGATGTTGAAAGTTCATAAGTATTGCGCGAACAAACGGCAAGACCGGGCAGCAAAATAGCAACAAGATTAATGTATTTCAAAGGCCCAACAACATGATCTAAGACCCAAAATTTATAACCAATATTCAAGGCTACATATTCCCACGTCCCAGTAATAATTATATGTTATTACTTTGAAAACCAAAGGTAAATGCAAATCATGTCCATAGTATAATGTTAAAGTATCCCAGATTTTAAAATTTATATATGTGCCATCTAGTTTCAGTATGACCAGTCTCGAAGGACCTATTCAAAGAAGAGGACGCATGGAATCAAAAACAACAGAAGCTTAATCAAACATCCAGGCCACGTAAACTGAAAATGTACCAAACATGAATTGTGCCACATATAATATGTAAGGGCAATTATATGAGTTACTTGTGTCTCACTCGTATTTTCAAGATTTTGATTAGGACAGTGAAAACCTCATGACATTTATACTCCATGTTTAGTTTAACATTAGTAAAGTAATATTTTATTACTAGCAACTCCTTTCCATCCATATGATCCAATTAACTACCATGACATTCATATTTTAAAACACAGTAATACACAAGTTCACACCGGCTAGCAAGTCAAGATTTTGTTCTGATTCGAATGCGAATGTGCGCACAGGCACACACACAAGGGGGAAAATATGGGCATAACTGAGCACACACATTAATGTATATTGATATTAATGTTTATCCAATGTAGTGGTTTTCGATAATCAGTCTTAACTAGGCTTATTCAGTGAAGTATCAATTTTGATCAAGTGTCATATGTGTATCCAGAATAACATGGATGTATATGTACACACATATATATGCACATATGATTCAAATATATAGGTTCATGAGTGTGTGATTCGAACAACGAATGAAAAGCGGAGTCATGAGTGTGACTTATCAATAAGTGTAGTCAAAGAAAAGAAGTGCCAAGGTTCCAAAATTAAGTTAAAAAAACCAAATGTTCAGGTCATGAACAACTAGGCAAAACAGGATATACTTATACCACTCTATATATAGGCATGCAATTTCATGGGTAAACTTAACCGAATATGGTGTGAGAGTATGGGGCAGTGAGTGTGTTTTCAGACTTCTAAGGAGGACGGTGGACATGTCTTAGTCTCTTAATAAAATATATTGCAGATTTACAAGGTACTAGCTAACTAATGTGCTGTAACATAAATGCTTGTGATCAAACAAATTATAACTAGTCTGTTGAAAGCTAAATGTACAAGTAAAACAAGAGAGTGAACATGGTTTCTATTAAACAAGTCAAAACTGTAAATGGAGTGTTACACTACCAGTATATTCAGTTGCAATATGATTTAAAAGCATGGTTTCCAGTTCTTAAAACAAAAAGGGGCAATAACTTGTTCCATTCCAAAATGTCATCCACCACGTGATTTATTCAAATGTTATATTTCAGTTCAATACCCACATATTTTAGTTTAGTGCCCATATATACATATACATAGTCTGGTTTATCAAATTCTAAGTGTCCAGTATATATATAAGTCAACTTCCAAAACAGACCAGATTATCACGTCTAACCATGCAATAGTGAATTTCCCATTTTTATTTAATCTCAAGATGATTATGTATCAAAACTGTTCAAGCAAACAGGGCACAATGCATGATGGTCTATACAAACCAATGAATGGAAAAGGCTCAAGCATGATAGAAAACATCAGAGTGACCGCAAAATAAGAGCGAAGTATTCTAATAGCAGGTTCAGGGTTTAAAATTCCAACAGCACATTAATGTGGTAATAAACAAGACATAACAATGTCAAGCCAACGACCAAAAACACTTCAGGTGAAATAAGACCAGGGTAAATCATCAAAGGACGTCCAAAAAGAACATGGTATAGGATCGAAGGCATACAATTTAGCAAGGGTGTTATCCATATAAAATTTCAGGTTACAACTACACAGCAAAGACACTGGTATAACTGCAGGTGATTGGGTAAATATGAACTGCCGTAGCACTCTAAAATACAGCAGCAGTTCAAAGATGCGGGGTAGCATGAACTAGGTACAGTACCACTCAGCCTAGTAGTGTCTAGACGAATGAATTTCCAACAAAGTTTATGGCAGTAAGCCATTTCAACCAAAGAAATGCCAAGTATAATTTTTTCCAGTCATTAGGCGAAATCCAAAACCACAACAGTAACCACAAAACAACCAACAAGACAAAAAAAAATCAACTATTATATTAAGTTATTGAGGTTAACACTTGAATCAATGATCAATCGTGAGTGTGTACTCACCTTTAGTGTCGTGTTGGTCCTAGACAAGGCGGTGCTCGGCTTCAACGTTGCCACTGAAGGCTGCGATTTCCGTGTTGCTAAGGTCTAGAAAATCAAACGCTGGTGGCTTCGATTCCTTGGTGCAAGCTTCATGGTTGGAGTGACGAAACTGATTTTGGGTGGCAGCAGTAGACGTAGATGGAGATGACGACGGAATTTAGGCAAATTAGGTTTCTTGCGATTTGTAGAAGGGAAAGAAATGATTTTTTTATTTTAGGCAGAAGAGTTTGTGGGCTTCGATTAAACGGTTTCACTTCAGGGCTTAGCAGAGGGCGATTTGTGATGAATTTGAGTGCTCGCGCTTCGGGATGCCGCCATTAAAAGGGAAAGAGAAGCTTTGAAAACTGATTTTGATTTTCAAGGAAAAATGTTTAGGCTTTAGCCATTAAAAATGAATTTGGGGAAAGTTGGATTTTGCTGAATGAATGGAAACGAGGGCATTATTCTTTTATAATGTAGAAACCGTGGGTATCACGTTTTCGTGGTGGCCAAGGCAAAGTAGTTTGCGTATTTACCCGAGGAAGGTAAGACTGAATAGGTTATAACTGTTATATTTTAGTTACACCGTAAAATATCATCCAACGTTCTATAAACGTACCACCCATGCTACCTCCAAACGAAATTTTACGTACTGCCACATTTTGATGTTTTAAATCCAATAAAATTAGTTCGATTGTATTCCAACTCCATTTGTATTATTTTATATTTAAATTATTTATCGGTTCACTGTTAATTCACCCAACTCCGTTCGTTTCCAAATTTAAAACGTTAAATTCTATTTATTTATATATACGAATACACACATAACCAATCCAATTCCCATATATTTCAAAAAAATAAAAACTCCAATATATTTAATGCTAATAACGTTTATTTTTCTATTCAACCATTTAAATTTATCAGTCGAATTCCAAATCCAATTCGAATATTCAACCCGTTTCATTTCAAATATCACACAACAAGTATTTGATTCCAACCGCCCATATTGAATTAAATATTAGATTCAATTTATACACAAAACCATATATTCGATTTTTAATTTTTAACCTAGTATAAATATAAATTTGATTTTTTTTTTACAGTTAAATGTTTAACTAATTCCATTTTAAATTACCCAAATTTCTGGGACGTTACAATCTCCCCCTTAAAACTTTTCGTCCTCGAAAAGGAGAGATCATTCGGGTTATACCAATGTATACTTCTAATTTTCATATTTGTTTGAAATTTTTCCACAACTACTTTAAACATTGATACTTAAGTTCATCGATTATAATAAATCTACTCAGACAAACAAATTTTATTACTTACAGATGGAAATCAATTTTGAACAACATGATTTCTTTATTTTTCTAAATCGGGGTTTATTTACTTCCACTATATTCAATTTTCTTAGACCAATTTCTATCTCAAATTATTTTGAGATATTTCCCAACTTCTCATTCTATCTAATCTTCTAAGAGATTCAAAATCATATAATTTCTTTTCAAAACCATTCTCTTTTTAAATTACAAATCCTGTATAAGTCGGATTTATGCATCTCAAATTATTCCTCATCTGCCACTGTTCACTTATCCATCGCTGCACTCGATCCAGATTCAACTACATCTCTTACTTATAATTCATTCAAACTTTTCCAACACTCATTGAAGAGTGTTTACATCATATTCTTTACTAGCCGATAATTTATACATTCAAAACTTGATAATTTTCAAAATCTGAAAATATCCGTATTGATCCAAAGTCGTGGTCTTGAAAACCATTTAAAATCATCTTTCTCAATTTATTTGGTTAAGTAAATTTTTAATTTTAGATTATTGATTTGTTTCTTAAAGTCGAAAATACTTTATAACTCAAAGTTTGACAAGTCTACTGTCATTCTTACAGATGTTCGGCTTACGCTGGCTAGACGTACGACTAAAATCTCCAAGTACTAAATATCCTTGTTTCAACTCCCAGTGAAAATATTTCAAAAATTCTCTTTAAAAACAGATACGGAAAGTACCAATGTGATATAGATATGTTGATTGTTTATGAATCGCAGATACACAATGGTTTCGTCTGGATCCCCCAGAAAACATCTGTATCCGTAGGAAATCACTTCCCTGCGAATTCTGTCATGGACAGATCAACGGAAGATATTTTAGAATTAAAGAAAATCTGAGGTCACTGAGCATTGACCGCTCTATCTCAGGGTCATGAAAACAATCATCGGACAGATCAAGACACGAGGATCAATCACAAAGATAAATCATGTCACGAAGACCCATCAAGTCACGAAGACAAATACAGTCACGAAGACGCATTGCTGCATCAAATAGGTGGTTCTACATCACCAATACATCTCACGCATTGCATGTATCCATTCTACCTTTAGTAAATCTAACGGTTACATCTCTTTCACTTGTAGATATGCCATGGGGACCGCAGGTACACAATGGTTATGCCTGATTCCCTCAGGAAACAACCATACCCGTAAGCTTTCACAGCTCTGCGGATTACACCCTTATCACGACTGTAGATCACAGCAGACACAATGGTTACAATTGGTTCCCCCAAGAAACATCCGTCCGCCATAGGCCATCTACAGCCCTGCGAATTACGCTATACGGTCGTGTTCTTCAGACAACTCGAGTTTTATGTCTGGACAACCTACTATCACTAGCAGCACATTTTACCAAGCTCGAAATTCAGAGGAGAAGGAAGATACTTTCCTTATTTTGCTTTGAAAACATATAATATTATCTACATATAGTACTTTTGTTACCTTCCACGTATCTTGTACTTATAAGATTTTCTCAATGCATTTTCTAAATCATATTTTTCAATCCTTCGTTATATAAATTTTGTTATATGAGATCTCATTTCAAACGAATTATCTTCCCATCCAGTAGCTTGACTTTGCTGTATTCTTATACATTTCTCATATAAGTTCCTAAATCTTCCGTATCTACTATCTAAAATCGAATATCCTCAAATTCCTTTCAATTTCAAAATTTATCTTTCCAGCCTCAAATTTATGAACTTATTTGTTACATCCAAATTCTCTTCCAAATTCCAATTATCAAGTTCATTCCTTAATTCCAACGTTTCCGATTTTCTTTTTCATTTCAAATCTATTAACTGTCAAATTTCATACCTCCTTGTATTAATAAACTCGAATTCAAATTCAATTACTATTTAAATCTTCCTCTTATTTTATTTTATTTTTCAATCTTTTAATCTTTTAAAATAGTAGACCAATTCATTTCAACTTAAAATTTAAAATTTCATTGACAAAAAATTAATTATTCAATAATCGGCAATTTATTTTCCAATTCTGTAATTGGAAACCACGAATTCAATTATTCCCACCAAACATCTCTTAAGATATACAAATTCATTATTTTGACATATTGGATTACCATTCAACCCAGCTTGATAATCGAATCCGAATTTTGTTTCAAATATTTAAAAACTATATATCAAATCGTGCTTCAAAAATCAAGCTGCTTTGTTCATATTTACTTATCCTTTTTTTCTTCCATATTCACACCTTCGACCGTAAATTAGCAAGCGAACAATTCCCAAAGTATCAACCCCGAAGGCCGAAACCAACATCAGATTGACACTTGTAAAATTATTCAACTTAACCAATCTTTAGTCAATTTCTAAATTCCTTAACTTCGTTTCTTATTCTTATCAAATCATTGTTTACGCCATTTCTTGGATTCAATTTATGGATCCACCTATCTTACGTTCTACCGCTCTTCGTTCTCGTCGTACGGCTTTTTGCTCTTCAATTTTCGTCATTCTGATTTATCAAAACCCATTAGCCTCCCACGATTTTTTGGAAAACATTTCGAATTACACAAATATTTATTTTCTGTAGAAAATATACTTTATTATCGAGGGGAAACATTTCTAAATTCGTTATTTGAATTTAAACGGATATTAAATAAACACCACTATTTCCACTTATTTGCTAACACTTCTTAACTTACTTAACCAATTCTAACTATCGAACCTTAACCATTTCTTAGCCAATAATGAAGCCAATCAAGTTGGGGTATATTTACCTCTCAGACCTTAACTGAACAACAGTATTAACTTTGAAATAGATAAAATTCTCAACTACGAATACCAACAAAATATTCATTCTCGTAATTTCCGATTTCAAGTTAAGAGTTTGTTTCTTTTACGAATGCTTTCGAAAATATGTAACTTTGAATTATACTTTATTCATTCATCTGAGCAATTAATCTAATAATATATTAAATTATTAATTAAAACGGAAAATAAAATAGCATTTTTCTGAAATTCAACACAATTGACTTCACGCACAACCTTCTTTCGAATAATCTCGTATTCGATTACATATTTCGAACTTCGGAAAAATCTCACTTAATTTATATTTTGAGTTTCAAAATAACCTCTCCGTACTGGTTAACCCCATTTCCTCTATTTTCAATTTCGTTTGCAACATATTGCTTTCAAACGTTATTTACTTCTAAAAATGAATATTAATCCTTTTATCGAAATCTGAACTCGTCGTATCAGATTAATTTTGATTTCATACGGGTCCAAATCTCTTTGACATCTTCATTCACATTTCGCTTTTTCTCATTTACGATTTTCTTCATTTATAATTCTCATTTACAAGCTTATAGCTTACCATCAATTTCATATATTCGATTGTGCATTATTGGTTTGGAACCAGTTATAAATTATCTTCCCATATTCTGAATAATCTAAGTTAATAACACAATTTGACACAATCGATTTCCAATTATACTCTTCCATTTCATTCATTTATATTTCGATTATCGAAATAAATTTAACGTTTTCATCTTTGAAATGATTTTCAAATTTCTTCTTTTCATCCAAATTCTCATTTGAATTCTTATTCCAATAAATTTAAGTTATCCTTGATTTATAAAATATACAACTGATTCTCCTACACTTATCTTACTCTAATGTCGTTCGATGGCGAATTCGAAATTCTAATCTAAGAGGACTTTACCGAAGATTAGCTCTCGCAAGCCTGGATCCGAAGACTAGGGATTCCGATTTTTTTTCTTTTTTTCAAGTATTTTGTTCCGCTGTATTGGTTCAAAATATTAATGTTCAAAATATATATAATATTATTATTTTTCTCCCAAATAATTTTCCTTTCCAAACTTATTTTCAAAATCCACTTTTTCTTTTAGTGTCGATCCTATTCATTTAAACCCCATAAGTTAGGCTTTGAATAAACCAAAGCTCTGATACCACATGTAACGTCCCGCTTTTTTGACCACTTCAAATTGGAAATAAAACCAACTTAGAACGTCCAAATCGACGGATCATTGTTTAGCTTACGGAGTTTAAAACATAATTAACATAGAAATGCTTAATAAATAGGTAACACAACATTGAACAGCAAAATAAACTTTCATTTATTAATAAGAATTTTAGAATACAAGATTTTTCTGATACAGTGGAATGTAAAAATACAATTTGAAAATAGAAAATATTTACTGTAATATATCTTCAGAGTGTGCCATCTTTGGAATCCCCAGCTTTACCAATCTTCGAATCTCAAGATGAAATCTCTAAATCTGTAACGCTTAGGGTCTGACCCGAGCGTTCCATGCAAAAACACACAACACTTGAGTCAGGATCATAGTTCAAGTAAATTAACTTCAATACAGCTGAATATAATGGTTAATTCCTACTTCCGAAATATACGCAAAATAAAAGTGATGTAGTATCTGTTCATATAAGTTCCATATGACGTATAGTATCAGTTCTATATTGGTGAATAATTCAAATGTGGTATCCGTTCAATCAATTCTATATCAAGTAAAGTATATACGTCTTTCAGTTTCTGTTTTAGGGACAAATTTAACGGGAGCCTACATGTACACACATGCACATGTGCACGAGTGTACTGCCTCAGCATCCCATAACCCAAAAAAAACAGATGTTGAAAGTTCATAAGTATTGCATGAATAAACGGCAAGACCGGACAACAAAATAGCAACTTGATTAATGTATTTCAAAGGCCCAACAACATGATCTAAGACCCAAAATTTATAACCAATATTCAAGGCTACATATTCCCACGTCCCAGTAATAATTATATGTTATTACTTTGAAAATCAAAGGTAAATGCAAACCAAGTCCATAGTATAATGTTAAAGTATCCTAGATTTTAAAATTTATATATGTGCCATCTAGTTTCAGTATGACCAGTCTCGAAGGACCTATTCAAAGAAGAGGACGCATGGAATCGAAAACAACAGAAGCTTAATCAAACTTCCAGGTCACGTAAACTGAAAATGTACCAAACGTGAATTGTGCCACATATAATATGTAAGGGCAATTATATGAGTTACTTGTGTCTCACTCGTATTTTCAAGATTTTGATTAGGACAGTGAAAACCTCATGACATTTATACTCCAGGTTTAGTATAACATTAGTAATAGTAATATTTTATTACTAGCAGCTCCTTTCCATCCATATGATCCAATTAACTACCACAACATTCATATTTTAAAAAACAGTAATGCACAAGTTCACAACGACTAGCAAGTCAAGATTTTGTTCTGATTCGAATGCGAATGGGTGCACAGGCACATACACAAGGGGGAAAATATGGGCATAACTGAGCACACACATTAACGTATATTGATATTAATGTTTATCCAGTGTAGTGGTTTTCGACAATCAGTCTTAACTAGGCATATTCAGTGAAGTATCAATTTTGATCAAGTGTCATATGTGTATGCAGAATAACATGGATGTATATGTATACACATATGATTCAAATATATAGGTTCATGAGTGTGTGATTCGAACAACAAATGAACATGGGAGTCATGAGTGTGACTTATCAATAAGTGTAGTCAAAGAAAAGAAGTGCCAAGGTTTCCAAAATTAAGTTAAAAAAACCAAATGTTCAGGTCATGAACAACTAGGCAAAACAGGATACACTTATACCACTCTATATATAGGCATGCAATTTCATGGGTAAACTTAACCGAATATCGTGTGAGAGTATGAGCAGTGAGTGCGTTTTCAGACTTCTAAGCAGGACGGTGGACATGTCTTAGTCTCTTAAAAAAATATGTTGCAGATTTACAAGGTGCTAGCTAACTAATGTGCTGTAACATAAATTCTTGTGATCAAACAAATTATAACTAGTCTGTTGAAAGGCGAATGTACAAGTAAAACAAATGAGTGAACATGGTTTCTATTAAACAAGTCAAAACTGTAAATGGAGTGCTACACTTCTAGTATATTCAGTTGCAATATGATTTAAAAGCATGGTTTCCAATTCTTAAAACAAAAAGTGGCAATAACTTGTTCCATTCCAAAATGTCATCCACCAAGTGATTTATGCAAATGTTATATTTCAGTTTAGTACCCACATATTTCAGTTTAGTGCCCATATATACATATATATAGTCTAGTTTATCAAATTCTAAGTGTCCAGTATATATATATATATATATATATATATATAAGTCAACTTCCAAAACAGACCAGATTATCACGTCTAACCATGCAATAGTTAATTTCCCATTTTTATTTAATCTCAAGATGATCATGTATCAAAACTATTCAAGCAAACAGGGCACAATGCATGATGGTCTATACAAACTAATGAATGGAAAAGGCTCAAGCATGATAGAAAACATCAGAATGACCGCAAAATAAGGGCGAAGTATTCTAATATAAGGTTCAGGGTTTAAAATTCCAACAGCACATTAATGTGGTAATAAACAAGACATAACAATGTCAAGCCAACGACCAAAAACATTTCAGGTGAAATAAGCCCAGGGTAAATTATCAAAGGACGCCAAAAAAGAACATGGTATAGGATCGAAGGCATACAATTTAGCAAGGGTGTTATCCATATAAAATTTCAGGTTCCAACTACACAGCAAAGACACTGGTATAACTGCAGGTGATTGGGTAAATTAAACTGCCGTAGCACTCTAAAATACAGCAGCAGTTCAAAGATGCAGGGTAACATGAACTATGTACAGTACCACTCAGCCTAGTAGTGTCTAGACGAATGAATTTCCAACAAAGTTTATGGCAGTAAGCCATTTCAACCAAAGAAATGCCAAGTATAATTTTTTCCAGTCATTAGGCGAAATCCGAAACCACAACAGTAACCACAAAAAAAAAATCAACTATTATATTAAGTTATTGAGGTTGATACTTGAATCGATGATCAATCGTGAGTGTGTACTCACCTTTACTGCTGTGTTGGTCCTAGACAAGGCGGCGCTCGGCTTCAACGTTGCCACTGAAGGGTGCGACTTCCGTGTTGCTAAGGTCCAGAAAATCAAACGCCGGTGGCTTCGATTCCTTGGTGCAAGCTTCGTGTTTGGAACGACGAAACTGATTTTGGGTGGCAGAAGTAGACGTAGATGGAGTTGATGACGGGATTTAGGCAAAGTAGGTTTCTTGCAATTTATAGAAGGGAAAGAAATGATTTTTTTATTTTAGGCAGAAGAGTTTGTGGGCTTCGATTAAACGGTTTCACTTCAGGGCTTAGCAGAAGGCGATTTGCGATGAATTTGAGTGCTCACGCTTTGGGATGCCGCCATTAAAAGGGAAAGAGAAGCTTTGAAAACTGATTTTGATTTTCAAGGAAAAATGTTTAGGCTTCAGCCATTAAAAATGAATTTGGGGAAAGTTGGTTTTTTGCTGAATGAATGGAAACGAGGGCATTATTCTTTTATAATGTAGAAACCGTGGGTATCACGTTTTCATGGTGGCTAAGGCAAAGTAGTTTGCGTATTTACCCGAGGAAGGTAAGACTGAATAGGTTATAACTGTTATATTTTAGTTACACCATAAATTATCATCCAACGTTCTATAAACGTACCACCCATGCTACCACCAAACGAAATTTTACGTACTGTCACATTTTGATGTTTTAAATCCAATAAAATTAGTTTGATTGTATTCCGACTCCGTTTGTATTATTTTATATTTAAATTAGTTATCGGTTCACCGTTTATTCACCCAACTCCGTTCGTTTCCAAATTTAAAACGTTAAATTCTATTTATTTATATATACGAATACACACATAACCAATCCAATTCCCATATATTTCAACAAATAAAAACTCCAATATATTTAACGCCAATAACGTTTATTTTTCTATTCAACCATTTAAATTTATCAGTCGAATTCCAAATCCAATTCGAATATTCAACCCGTTTCATTTCAAATATCACACAACAAGTATTTGATACCAACCACCCATATTAAAAATATTAAATTCAACTTATACACAAAACAATATATTCTATTTTTAATTTCTAACCTGTATAAATATAAATTTGATTTTTTTACTGTTAAATCTATAACTAATTCCATTTTAAATTGCCCAAATTTCTGGGACGTTACAGTTTTAATTAGTTGGATGTATTTGCTTTTATGAATTAATGAATGGAGTTTTATTTATGTTAAAATTATTTTTAAGCTACTGCAAAAACTATAGATTTAATTTTAGTTTAATATAAGGTCAAAAGATTCAAAATTTGAAAATTTTAAAAAAAAAATTAATAGGATATGTCGACATATAACTGCCAGATTTTCAAAAAAATTCAAATTTAAAAATTAAATAGCCAACTTATATCCATTCAAAACCGAACAAATTCCAGACCCTATTTAAGTTTATTTCTTCTAGAAAACTTCATTATTTCATTTCTCCTTCTTCTCTATTCATTTCCTATCAAAACTATGGCAAATCCAATTCATAATCGAAGTGAAAATCTTGAAGAAACGTTAAATTCCTTCAATAATATCCTCTCTATAATTCTACAAAACCAGTGTCATTTTGAATTAAGCCAAATAAAGATGTTTGAATAGCAAGAGAAGCATTTTAATGCAATTCGGTGGATAATCTCCTCTCTTTTCAGAGATGAAGATAACAATCTTGTTAAGGCACCACCAACAAAAGAGGATGAAGATTGGGAGGTCATCAAGAAGGATCCAATCCTTGGAGAAGACGGTTTGGTAGAAGTCCCAAGAAATGTTTAATTCTTTGGTATGATTGATTTGTTTGAATTTGTTTGATTTGGATTCTATAACGTAAAACTTGTATATATTAAACATATAGTGTGGTGTGCTTGATTTGGTTTGTAAATATAACCTATAACATATGTAATTATGTTATTTGGATTGATTTGTTTATATAATTAGTATTGATTATTGTATAATCATAAATTTAAGAGAAATAATCATTAGTATGAGGATTATATAGATTTATTTAGGATTAAAGGGGAATACTTTACTTTAGTATAGAATATATATAGATTTAGGACTCAAGGGGAGTACTTTACTTTGGTATAGCAATTATTTAGATTGTTATAGGATTTAGGGGGAGTAGTTTTAGAATTTCTTTTTGATAATGCCAAAGGGGGAGAAATTATAAAATATGGAATTAGTTTATAGGATTCATATAGACAAGGGGAGTATTAGAAGGATCATCATCAACATGTATGTACATGTATGATATTTTATAAACTAAGATTGTCATCATAAAAAAGGGGGAGATTGTTGAAGAATGGAGTTTTGATGACAACAACCTTATTTTAGTATTAATTGATTACAAAATATATACTAACACTTTTATCTATAATATATATACATATGCAGGATTTATATACATAAATTACTAAAGACTGTACGGTTTAAAGATTTAAAAAATTCAGATTTCAGAGATGATTCAAGATTCAAGATTTCAAGATAAATATAGTAATAGAGTTTAGTTATGTAAGACTCTGAATAATACTCCAGGTTCTAATTCAAATTCAAATTCTGATTTTCAATTTTTTATTTTAAATTCTGTTCTATCTTCAATCTTTATTTTCTCTATTTTATTTTCAATATTTTACTCTCTCTATTTTACTTTGATTTTAAACTCAAGTTTTATAAGTTTATATATTATATACTTCATATTTATATAGTTTTAACTCTATAATTTTATAAATATGTTTATATAGTTTATATTTATGTTTTATATGATTTTCTACTTTATATTATACATTTACAACACTATGCTTTAGTTCAAGAATTTCGAGAATTATATATATCAAAACAATCCAAAAATGCTCAAAATCCAATTTTACAAAGGCATATGTCGACATACATTTATGCCTATGTCGACATATAACTGTCACATTTTTTATTTTCAAAGGAAGTGCCTTTTCACTATTTGTAACGTTCCAGAAGCATTGCAACCTTTCAAATCTTATAAATAGGGGATGATTTTGAATCTTTTCATCATTCTTCTTCTCCATCTTCATCTCCTTTCTTTACACCATTATATTTTCTTATTTTTATGATTTCTACACTTATACTCCGCCGAATTAAATTCTATTTACATAAAACTTCTTCTCTTCTCACTCTCTACTCATTAATCTCTGAGTCAAAGTGCTATTGAAGAGTTATAGGACTATTGTAATCATTTGGTAAGTGTTTGGGTAATCGATGTTTTCCTTGTAGCCGTGAAATCAAGGTACGAGAGTGGTGTTAACCTTGAAGTCGTGAAATCAAGGGGGATATACTTGATCAAGTGTGTGGAATCGGTGTTAACCTTGTAGCCGTGAAATTAAGGGGGTTGTACTGGGATATTGATATAGTAATAAAACTCTACGCAATCCAGCGTTGCGTCGGTTTGGACGTAGGAGCAACTCCGAACCAGTATAAAATCCAGTGTGTTCTTTCCTTTTCTGCATTTTATTTTTGTTTATCTTTGTGTTTGTGTTTGATTATGTGCCTGTGATTGTTTATGTGGTGTGTGATTAATATAGTAGATCATATAAGTTTTAAATTTTGTTTAATTTCTCAAAAACATTATTCACCCCCTCCTTCTAGTGTTAGTTTTGCCTTAACGATCATTCCGCAATCCCTAACAAACATCATTTACATGTCATTCTTTCTCCCATTAGCAACAAATGATATAAATAAATTTATTAACTTTGATTATTGTTCATTTTCACATAAAACTAAACATTCATTTATACAATTACTCTGGTTATAGCAGATCATTCAAATCAGTTCCTATGAAGATACAATAGTGTCATCCATCGTACATCAATACTCTTAAAAACAGTGCATTTTTAATTAATCAAAGGATTGCTGATTTCTAGTTAGTTTTAGCAAATCCTTTAGCTCATTCACTTGCAAACCTATACATCTTTTCCTATAAACAATTATTGAGCTGCTTTACCAAGAATGAGACATCACAAATGATTGCAAGGCAGTCAAAAAGGGTTAGACTATGTGAGTGGTTTGAGTAATTCACTTAATACGTATCATTAAAACAATGAATTAGACAAAAGTATTACTTCTATATCTAGGGAAATAGGCTGATGTAACGACCCGAAATCCCCCTTACGGGAAAGCCCGGATTGAGTTGAGAACAAGCCACATCGGAACGCAAACAGAAGAACATTACATTGCTTATTACAACAATTCCATCAGAATACCAGAATAAACAGAGTATGAATCAATATTACACATCATAAAATATCAGAGATTACAATACATTACATAACAGCGGAAAATAATACAAAACACAACTAAAGGAGATATACGGATACAAAGCTTTCCGAATATCATTCCAGCTATAAACCAGGGTCCTGTGAATATAAATCTGCAAAACCAAAACTACTATCTGCCCATGTGGAAATAGGGGCACCCAGAGTTTAGGTTAAAACAATAAACTCCAGGTCAGTCATGTGACTGGTGTGAGAACTAAAACAGTTATTAATCTTTATTTTAAAGTTAGGTAAATCAAAGGACCACGCCGTATAACACGGAACGGGTTTCCTCCCAAGAATACCAGTGCATAAAACAATAGCGCAATGCTAAATAAAGAACAATGAAGCTATTATAAGACCCAGGTCCCATCACACAATGCAACACAAGCCGGGGGATAGGGTTTTACCTTATAATAACCAAAGAATGCTTGATACGCTAAATTTCATGTTTTATTATTACTATAAGTGTATAGTGTCAAAACAATTTCAATCATAAGTATTAATCATAGACGACATGGGTACCATATATCATGTCGCCAATACTAGGCTCTACAATCAAAACCGCAAATGTCACGTATTGGAAGTTGGATTTCCATCTGTGAACCATGGAAAGGGATCGTCCTTACTGCTTCGAGACGCTCTAGCCCGCCCCTCAGGAACAGAATGCATCGTCCCTTGGATCGTCAGGGTCGGTCCACTCGATGTGGATTAAAATGCCTGAACACTGCGTTTCCCCGCCCTATGGGGCGTCAATGAGTCCAATGACTCCATCGGTTCCGGATTAACCGATATATCCGAGGCGCCTCGCATTCCAACAACCACATAAGTCAAACTCGTCAGGGCGTGTAAAACCACTGACGCCACTTCTAGCTAGAAGGAAACACATGTCCTCCCTGAGGTCCTCTCTCGTTTTTGGTTCACACCAGGGTGTGAGGCTCGCGAATTAACGCTACACAAAGCTATGCCACACAAGACTTTGCTTTTTAACAAAAGCCTTGATCATTTGCATCTTAGCATGCCACACAGGCAAACCACTCCATGCAACCGATATCTATCAATCACACAGAATGATATCCAATGTCAGACACACAGTCCATTTACAAGTCCGTTCTGGATCTGAACGAAACCGGAGGCACCTTGTACCTCGCATATCCATCGATCTCCAAGTACGTCTGGGTGATCACCAACTGATTCCCTCCTCTTGGGTGTACAGCCCAATCAAGATCATCAGTAATTATCAAAACGATGTGAAGACCTCCGGTCTTCAACCACCGTCTTCATCCTCGACACATCGTCGAATCAGTTATTCAAAATGGGATAAACCCGGTCCTTCTGAATAACTCGCTTATATAATAAACAAGTGTTACACAAACACAACATACGCCTTATTCCAATTCAGAATATATTTTTATTCAAATATTCTTATACTTTGGGAAAGGTTCCCATTAATTTCATCAAAGATAAATTCCTTAAATTTATTCTTTAATCTTCCTTTGAATATCAATTCAAACCAAATTATGGTTTATCCAAACTAGTCGGGACTAACGAACCTTACCGAAGTAATCATTGTTTTAATTTCTCAATCCCAACCTATTCATCCCATGAAGTAAAACTGGTAATACTTCATATCTAACAACACGATGTTATCGGTAAATTCAATTACCATTTCACATTCAAATTTAATTAAAGATTTAACTATCGCCTGGAGCAAAACTGGTGATACTCCATTCTCGATCATTTCAATCTAATTAAAGATTCATTAAAACTCCACTTAGTTTTAATCTTCCCAAAAATCATATCTTGTCTTTAACTGGGTTAAAGAACCAATGTCATTTAAAACACGGTTCACGATAAACCCAAAATCACATTCCATTTACAATGGAATCTTCATGGAAAACAAATCGATATATATATAATCGATATAAACTTCCATATCCGACTAATAATATAAATGGAATAACGGCAAAGCCTTTTAAATTCTAGATATATTAGTTGTCTTCCTCCACAAAAATTCACTTCGGTTATTACCAAATCGAATTCCATTCCAATTTATTCGATTAAATTGGAAAAATTTACTTTGGAAAATCTCCTTTAAATCTTAATAAAAGATTTATAAATTCCAAATCATATTTCACTGTAAATCGGGTTAAAGAACGAATGTCGTTAAAACACAGTTCATGATAAACCCAATTCACATTCCATTAATTATTGGGTCAAAGAACAAGTGTTATTTAAAACACCGTTCACGATAAACCCAAAATCAATTCAAATTCAATTCCAATTATTATCATTTAATTGGTATACTTCATTAAATCTAAATAAAACGATTTAATCTTTTTCTCAACTGGGTTTAAGAACAGTGTTAATGAAGACACCATTCACGACAAACCCAAATCCCATTTGATATTAAATACAAGGATCTGAATAGAAAATATATCGGCTTATATTCAATATCAAATTCTATGACCAACAAATATCGTATTGGAAATAACGATATAAATATATCTTTCAAATTTCCATAACGATATATGTATAATCACGAAATCCAGCATCAAAATATTCCAAAGACAATTTCGATTCAAATCCATTTCAATTCAATTATTGGAAATTCTGGTTACTTTTAAAACCCTTTCAAATCCAATTTATTTATTTCAAAAATAAATGGATTATAATTCTAGTTCAAAACTAGTTCATTTCGATAAAAATCTATTTTTATCTTTTAAAATATGGAATTTTTCATCCTAGTTCTTTCCAAATCATTTCTTATGATTTTACACAAATTATTACTATTTTTAAAATTTTTATCAAGGCCCGTACAGTCGATTTCCATCAACGGCCATCGAACTGCACTTACAGCGACATTTTCCAAATTTGATTTGGACATAATTCAAAATCCAACCGTTAGATTTCAAATCTCTAATTTTCGTTAGAAAGCTCTTTTTGATACGAACCCAATGGTTCCGGTTTTAGGAGAATCCGACGGTCGGATCTCCTGTAATGTCCGTTCGAAGTCAATGGTCGAAATTAGCGAACTGTCGCTGCGCGGCGCTTTCTATTTAGGCCATTATATTATATATATAATATATATTTCGTCGATTTCCTTTTAAAACGTATTTTATAAATCGTTTTAAATTCGTTTTCAAAACGATTTCAACTCCCTATTCAATTTCAAAACAAAATTGAATATTCCATATCATCGATATACAAATGATAATATTTTCAAAACATTATATTTCGAAATCGTTTCGATTTCGATTTTCATTATATAAATGAATAAAATCGATATAAATATCGTTCGCGTCAAAATGGCGAATATCTAATCAACACGGCTTTATATTTTTCAATAACTTCGTTATTTTATTCAACAAATGAATATTTTCTTCAACACATGAATATATATTTCTTCCAGCACATGAATATTCTCAACACATGAGTTTTCTTTTATTCAACACATGAATATATATTTTATTCAACACATGAATATTTATTCTATTCAACATATGAATATTTATTCTATAATATTCTTTATTTTCCAAATTGGAATGAGGCCCAATCAATTACCATATAATGTTAATTATATGGATTCCATACAACACATGTATATAATAGCAACGATAAATAATCAACCATCATCCAGAGTGCACCACACAACTGTATAAGCATTAAATATAAATAATTAACGCTTACACAGTATGTCAACCCATCGATCGACATATAGCTAAATAATTGGGATTAGTGTACGCCAAATATCATCCTAACACCCGTGTGGGGTTTCAAATCTACAAACACATATTTTTATTTGTGCAGTTGGGCGACGTGTAAAATTTATCGTTCCAATCAATATCAGTCAAATGGGTGTACATAAACAAATCGTCCGATTTATTTATAGATATTTATTTTATATACACGTTAAAAATTATATTTTTAACTATAAAATATTTATTTCAACACATGAATATATTTCCATTCATTCCACATCACAATCAATTTTCACCACACAACAAAATCAAACAAGTCGTCCATGGTCCGTAGACAACGGATGTCGGGTGCTGCTAAGCACCGTCTGCATCCTAGTATATATTTTTAACTAGAAAACAAGAATTAAAGTGAGAAGTTCTCACCGAGGAGCTAAACCAAACGCCGCGACTCTTCATATGTAGAAAATCTTCGTCGTGCTCGCCTTTTGTCACTTTCGTTGTCCTTATCCACTACATATATAAAAATCGCATCTTTATATTGTTGCTATGTATATAAAAATCACATTTTTATAACTATGCTATATGGATAAAAATCACATTTTTATACTGCTACTATATAGATAAAAATTCTATTTTTATACCGCTACTATATAGATAAAAATTCTATTTTTATACCGCTACTATATAGATAAAAATTCTATTTTTATAGCGGTGTTCCTATAATAAAGATCATACTTTTACCACGCTAACTTCATAATAAAAATTATATTTTTATATCGCTCTTCTTCTAATAAAGATTATATTTTTATATCTCTATAATATAAAAATCATATTTTTATTATCTCTATAAACATTATTTTTTCTTAAACAAAAATCATTTCTTTCTATCAACAAAAATCAAACCTTTCACATGAATTAAAACCATATTTTTCCTATGAATAAAAATCATAACTTTAATATGCCACCATATGAATAAAAATCAAAATTTTATTATGCTTCTACATATGTAAAAATAAAATCTTTATATTGCTATTCCATAAAAAAAAACTGATTTTACCTATATTTCTTTTCACAAAAAAACTGATTTTAAAATAGAAATAAAAACTTACTTTGTTTGGTTTTCTACACGGAGGGATTTCTTCGATCGCTGGAGGAGGAAGGGGGGGGGGGAAGTGGCGGCGCCGGGTCTTCAGGCGGCGGCGACGGGTCCCAGGGAGGGGCTGGCATCGCGGGTTTTTAGGGTTTTGGGGGCCACTGGGTTTGGAGAAAAGGGAGGAGGAGGTCGAGGGGAGGGCGCTGGGGCAGTGGCCGGAGGCGGGATGGTGGCGGGCGGAAGAGGCGGTGGCTTCCTGGAGCAGGGCGATGGCAGCAAAAAGGGGGATTGGGTTTTTTCTTCTATTTCGAACGGGGAGGGGGGGGGGAAGGGGGGTTGACTGAGAATGGAAAAAGGAGGAGGGAGATATTTATTTTATTTTATAATTTAATAATATTTTAATTCATCAATTATTTGTTTGACACCTCGAACTCCAATCGAATCCCAACAACTGTCGCCCCTAGCTAATCTCCCCCATTCTGAACACAATGGGATATGTATCGTAAGATGATTTGATCGTTTCGATCAGTTTCCATCAAAATCAAAATATAAATCTATATATTGAATTTTTAACGCACCTTTCAATTTATCAGGGCCACATACGGGCTCTAAAAATTCCCGAAAAATGTTTTCTAGCTTCGTATTGACGATACGGTTCTAACAAAACTAATTTCGTCAAATTCTGAGATCGTTTGAAAAATGGCCATTTTCTGGTCGATCGAAATTGACTGAAACTGTAAAAAAACATTTTACTTCGCCACGCTCACATATTGATTCGGAAAATTATGAATTTTGGAATCTAGCAATAATTCGACATCCCGGATCCAACAAAAGTGGTTTCATCGAAAACAGAGGTCATTTGCAAAATTTCTATTTTTAAGGGCCAGAATTCCATAGCGACTATTCTGAATTTTCATCTAGGCATAACTTTTTATCCCCGCTATGAAATTTCAATTTTTCGGATTCGTTGGAAAGATATTCTCAAATAGATCCTAATATTTTTGGTTTCACTAAAATCTGGCTTATTTTGAATCCTGTACATTCATTTGAATTTTGAAATCGAATTTTCAAACTACCGCGCCATTTTCAATTCCTTTTATAATTAAGAATAACTATTTATATTCTATCATCGATTCAAATAAATATATACGTTCTAATTCTATTCAAAATAAATTTCTCGTCATTATTATTTAAAATAATTCATTTTAAATATTAAAAATTCATTAGAATTGCCAAAATAAAAAATTTAAATTGGCTCGGATTTCCGGGTTAGTACAGCTGGTCTATTGTGCATGTTCATGTGTCACTGATATAAGGTGATGTGCGTGTGTGTGCATATATTAGTATTTTCCATCCTTATGTCTTTCAGCAATATAAATCACTTATTCAAGGATATCTGATAGCTACGTACTCAATCATGTAAACATGCAAACACATCCAACAAAAGCATATGCATCAGATATCAAACCATCAGCCAAATTAGTACTTCATTAACCCTTTTCATCCTACTCATTGTTTGTCGATCATCAACCAACAAGCTTATGCTTTCCAACATAAATTCCTTCATGAACTTATCAATTTATCCAGATCAAAGCTAACCCTTGAACTCCACGTGCACATTGTTTGGTTCATTACTGTTAGCCCAGCACACTCGGATCCTTGGTCATAAACATGCCATGTATAAGCTCACATTGTTCACCATGCCAATCTGATCAATGTAGCTTATCCAACCTGGGTCCATAGTTATATTACTAAGTTTTTCATGTCTCTTCTCTCACTTTACTCATACTATCTTCCTAAGTGACATTCTACCCTCAAAGATGAATTCATATAAACTGCATACAATAACAATTCATTTATATATATAACTTGCAACAAACACTTCAACATGCATTTCAATACTATTCATTCATTTTTATATAGCAACCAACATAACATTTAACATGAATATTAGTCATGTTATTTATTCTAGTATACTAACATGCATATCATAGTATTCAACATAAATATACAACAAACATTTTCTATATATTTTTCTTATGATTTTACATTGCTAACAATATGTTGCCTGGTATGTTTGTATGTGACACATCCTAAAGCCATTATTTCTAGCCACTTATGCTTCGACCAGAACTCGTTTATTTGATAAGTCTAGCTAAATCACAATATGCATTTTAAGGAAATACTTATGTAACTAGAAGCTCAGCACATGACAAATCATTGCACCCCTAGTCTCCTTCTTTTGAATACAAGGCATAAGCAATATCTTGCCATATTATTGTCCAATATCCTCAAACTCAGACCACACTTGGTAGCACTAATATAAGACAGGTTTCTTACTCTTTATTTATACAGAGATCATTATGGCAATATAACTTCCATTGATTAGTTCAAATTTAACAGGATCCATAGTAAAACTGATTTAAAATGATGTTTTCATAATTCTTATCATCAAACATTATTATTTAGAACCGTAACATTGCAATAGTCTTAACCATAAATCACTAAAATACTTATCTCATCCATCACAGTCAAATACAACATTTTAATAAGGCAAACTTGTAGATCATTATAAAAGAATTTAAGGCTGTCTACATTAGGACTTAATGCAATGTTTTGAGTGAGATTTACTCACCAATATTCTCCTGCCTTTTCTCCTTTTAATCCCTTGCTTCCTTGATCTTAATCTGGCTTTATGTCCTCCTAATGCCTTTGCTACTACTTGTTCTTATTTTATTTTATCAAGAGGAAAAACTTGCATGGCAATGCCTATGTTCTACTGATTTATAGGGTAACACTTTAGGGTTTTAATGTTGAGAAATGTCTAATGTACCCTAGGTAAAGTCATGTTTTAAGCCATTAGTATTACCCCCAACCATCTAACCCTTCTTAGCTCTAAACTTTGCTTCATGATTTCAATGGATACACACACACACACACACTCATTTCCTATAAAGCTCTGCTACTTGTTCTTTATTTAAAGAAAAGTTATTTATTTGTTACCATTTTTATCTTTGCTCTTGTCATGCCACTTGCATGTTTTTATCTCTCTGTTTCATGTGCTAGAGAGAATTATAGGTGTGTACTACTAATATGCAAGCCTTTGGCACAAACAACCTATTTTTCAATTTGGATATAATATAAGTTGTCACATGCTTCCTAGTTCTAGCCTAATATTTTAGTCCTAGGCTCTCCTTTGTATTTTAAACATTTATACATATTTTTAATTAATTAGCAATAACATGTTTTCCTATGCTGGGGTTCATGCATATATCTAATTGATTTTTTTTTCAACCAATACTATATATATACATATGCATACATATATATATATATATATATATATATATATGTGTGTGTGTGTGTGTGTGTGTGTGTATTGTGTTTCAAGAATTCTTGTATGTACACATTATCCACTCCGATTAATTCGTTTGCATACAAACATTTACTTATTTATTTTCACAAATTTGAATACCTATATTTTTAACATTAACATACACACAAGTTTTATATTCAAAAACTATCACTCTAAATATGCATAGAATGCACATGCACACTCAGATATCATCTCCCACATTAATTTCCAAAGTGCTTAACATAATTAATTAGTGTGTAAATCTAGGGTTATTATAGTTAAGCAGAAAAGGTGCCAAATTTTATTTAAACCATGAGTCCTTAAGAGTAAGATCAACTATTTGTTAAAGTTGTGAATTCAAATGACATCGGACATCACTTGCGATATGCCAAAATCAACATCATTATGCCTATAACATGTAATTATGCATTTTTTAACATAACTAAATCTAAAATTTTACTAAGTAAAAGTTAGATATGATGATCCCAATTTTGTTAATAACGTAAGATAGTTGAAAAGTTGTGTGTAGGGGAATGAACGTCTACAAAATGCTTTAAAGTTAATGTTCAAATTAGAACTTAGATCTCTTTGTTGAAGCCAATTTCGATCTAAGCAGCAGTTGGACATATGATTGCAAGCCTATTCACATATTACTCAACATATTACATTTAGTAAATATAGGAAGACAACATGATAACAAAAAAACATACAATGAATAAGTATTGAAATTATATAATTAATGGTGCACAGTTATGAATTAACATTTTGTAGAGTTCATTTCTTTTACAAAGTAGTAGAGAATGATAGTCAATAAGATGAAGTATACAAGTGCGAATTTGTGCTATGCGCATGGGATTCACTAAAAATTTGCTTAGAGATATGATATTTAATTTTAATCACATGAAAATGGAAATGTAGAATTGTAAATTGAGTTTAATTTGATTGGTTTATTTGTTGAAGATCAACGTCAAATGCTTATAAACTGATCATCATAATTAGTCTTAAAGAAAACATAACATGAATATTTTATTAGAAAACAATGGACGTACATTATTGATTATGCTTAGTCATATTTAATAGTATTCGGTAAGTCATATAATTATAAACATGAATGAAACACCTTTGTGATCTAATATACATATCTAAAATTTGAAATATTTGAATCAATCTCTATGAAAACAAAATTCTATTGCTAAGAAAAAATGCTGCCTACCAACTCTGTACCAGCCTGGTACTAAGCATCGGAAGAGTCCGCCATGTGAACAGATGACAACCAAATATTAAAGGAAACTAATTACTATATTCATCTCTGCAAATAATAGGCAAGCTCGTAAAACTTTCATAAATTATCTTTTGTATGCAACTTTTTTTACCATTGCACTTGTATGAATATATAAAGGCATTTTTTCATACACCATATTCTATATTTCATTTACTGTCAAATAGGAAAACAACCACAACTTGTTAACATCCTCTAATTTTGTCCTTCTTTAACTTCTAGCCAACTACTTATGTTTAGGGTCGGAAGCCTGAATGTGTTCCAACACATGAAAATTATTAGCTTATCATGTATGAGTAAAAGGCATATACTATAACTGAACAAATAAGTATCAATATACCCATATTCGCTTAACCATGATTTTTTTGGAGTACTAAGTCACAGGAAACTGTAAGCACATTTTATGGATTTTAGTTCTCAATTTCAAAATTCCATGAACATAACAAAAAAATACATTGACAACTCTAATATAATCTCTGAAAACACACCATTTTTAAGGCTCTATTGTTATCAAGGCAATAAACCATTTGAGTAGTTCACCGTCCTTACTTGGCTACGCTTTGCCGCCTTAGGCCTATAATCTACCACACTATGCTACTCTTACACTGCTGTAGCTTCTCAGCAATTCATTTTCAATAGTCATGCTACATTATTTTTGAAGTTTGATCCATTCTAGTTGATTCTCCCTCGCTGAATGTCATTTCTTCTAGCCTGATCGGTGATCCAGTCCTTCATTGGCTAGACTCTCAATACATGTGGATTTTGATCCAATACATAATTCCTATCGTTGGCCATCACGGATCATTATTTTTGGCCCCAGCTCAAGGTAAACAATTTTTCTTATGCTCTTCATTTTCTGCTAAAAGCTGCTTTAGACCACTCAATTCACACCAACCAGTGGTCACCCATCAAGTTCCCTCAATTTGGCTGCTCTATATCCTCATCTTTCACCAAGCCTTACTGCGATTATCTTGGAGTTCCATGCATCTCCATTCTTCAACGCAGCTCTTTTAACTGGCACTCTATAACGACCCGTACTTTTACGGATAATAAATAATTTATTTAATTATTTAAATAATGGTTTAGAGAATTAAATGGTTGTTTAATTAAATAATATTGAATATTTAATTAATTTAAATAATAGAATAATATATTTAACTTGTGAAATAATCGGAAATAGTAGAATTCACAATATGATGTGAATTGGATCATATATAAGCTATAATCCAGTTTGGAATTGAATTAGAATAACGAATATATTATTTAAACGAAGTTTGAACGTATAATTATATTATAATTAAAATCGAGCTCAAATTGGCGTGACAGTACGTTATTTGGCGATTTGAACTTCAACTGAATATACAGGGTCCGTTTTAAATCGGATTTCCGTGAAACAAGAAACGTTCGGAGCTGGTGAAGTATATTTTTCTAGTGGAAAAAAATCAGGATTTCGTTGGGTAGATTTTGATTTATGTCCAAATCAAATTTTCAAAAAGTCGCTATGGAATTCCTTTATAAATTATAGCGATTTATTTATATTATAAAAGGATTTTTCAATATAAATTGAATATCGATTCAACCGGGATTTGAATATCGATTTATAAATCCAATTGGAGCTATACGATATTCTTTGTGAATATATATATGATAATATATATTTATTTATAAATATTTTGTTTAATTATTTTTAAACATATTTATATATTTAAAAGGGTTATTTAGAGCTTAAAATTTAGCTAGTTTTGCAAACGAACTCCATTTTCGACGAAACTAATTTTGTTGGATCCGCAATATTAAATTATTGCTGGATTTCGATTTTTGTGATTTTTGAAATTAGTATGTGGTCGTACGGGATTTTAATGTAAAATACAGTCGATAATTTGACTTTAAAAATACGCTGCGTGAGCAAACGAAGTCGAAATTCGACGAAACCAGTTTTGTTGGGTCTGTAATGTCGAACCATAGCTGCGTGTCCGTTTTCGTGATTTTTGGATATCGTATGTAATTATACGGATTTTAAACATCGAAAACAAAGAGCGGTTGATTATAAATGAATATAAAATCAAATAAAAAAATATTTTTCTTTACCTATATTTACCCTACATACCCTTAACCCTAATTCAATTTCGTCCCATAGTCAATGAAATTTCCGCCGTCATGTTTATTCTTTGGAAAACAAATTCGGCCATTTCAAAAATCCCAATCAATTCAAAATAAAATCCATAAATCAAACCACTTATATATTTTGAAAGGGGATCGCAAGCTCTTCATGCTTCTAGGATTTTTGGTGGGTTCGATACAAGTTTTGGATCGCTGAAAAATACACAGTGTTAGTCCATGGAACCTAGGGTTCAAAATCTCGAATCATATATGCGGTAATTCATGATTTCGAGCTTGGTTTTTAATTTAGGAGATCGAACAGCAACCGGTGGCAAACTTTGGTGAATTCCGGTGGTAAATGAAATCGCGAGTTCCAGTCACGCTACAGGACATTGTTGAAGTCACCTTTATCTGTGAAGGTGCAAGTTGGATAAAGTAGGTTTGGGTTGGTAACGTTTTCGAGGAGATGAAGTTTGGAAGTGGTCTCAGTTGATTTCATGGAGAGTTGGGTGAGAACGTGGATTGCAAAGTTACGGTAATGACCATTGGCGTTGGAGGGAGTTGCGGGAGTAATTGGAGAAGGAGGCCGCACTATTCATCACAGGTTTGAAGAGGTTGGGCCAACGGTTTGAGGGTGAGGCCCAAAATGGAATTTAAATTCTAAATTGTTATTTAATAAATGGGTATTAACTTGAACGTATCATATCTTATCCATATGTTAACGGAATTCAACGAAACAATATCCGTTGGGACCGTATGGACGGTGGCTACACCATGGAACTGACCGGGAGTGAATTGGAGCTCGTTTGGATTTATGGTGAAATTAAACGCCTGAATCAAATCAATGACCAATTATCGTTATTTAACGATAACCGTCCAATGTGAGTAAATCTCACTAACTCTGCTCAATTTATATTTTTATAAAATATTTTTAGAATTTATAAATGATGGTTATTTGTTGTGTGTTGGCTGTTTGGTTGAACTGCTAGTTAATTGATTGAAAATATAGATATAAATCGTTAATCGAATATTGATTCTGTTATCAGAATATTTCATATTCATGTTATTTATGTTGATTAACATCTGTGGATGCAGGGAAACAGGTCGGAGGGATCCAACTGGATTCCTCAACAATTATTTTACTGTTTTTCATATATTGTGATATATAATGTGATTTAAAATCTGTTGTTGATTATGTGTGTTTGATCATTGTTATTTGGTACTTTTAAATACCAAAGGAAATACTGGAGTGTGAAAAGGGAAATTTCAAAACTATAATTTGAAATAAAATATTTATATAAAATCAAAGGGTTTTATATAAAAAGGAAATTTTCAAAGTGTATATTGAAATAAAAATATTCGTATAAAATCAAAGTATTTTATAAAAAGAAATGTATGAAGCGAATATGGGATTTTAGAATTTTATAAAATCAAAGGGACTTATTAAAAGGAGATATTTGAAAATTAAATAATAGACTTCTGTATGAAGTTAACAACAGTTACATGGAAGTTTGAAAGACTGATTTGGTTAAAATACTAAATGAAAGAAATAAGAAGTAAATAAAGAACTTTATGGAGTAAATATAATATTTAGGAAAACAAATAGAATTGAAAGGAAATATTTTGGAAATCAACTTGAATTATAAAAGAAATTATTTGGGGAAATAAATAGAATTATGAAAGAGAATTGAGAGGATATAAAAGAACAACGAGGAGATGGTTTCAAAGTAGATTTTAAATAGAAATTCGTTTTAACAGATAAATTGAGCAAATAAATTTATAAACGATGTTTATAAACTAGAAAGAATATTTATCTTTTGAAAAATGAATATATAAGTCTAAATTTATATAGAGAAGTAAAAATCGGCTTTAACACCGATATTATTAATAGAATGTGAACTTAGAGTTTATAAAGGGAATTAAATGAGACTTAAATGTTAGAAATAAAAGGAGATTTCATAGGTATAATTCTAAATAGAAGTATAAATAGAAGTTGTAATTTGGATATTGTTTGGAAATACGAAATCAAACTAAATGGATTATATAAAAGAAATATTTTTCACATTTGGTGTGATTAATGGATTCGAGTAAAGATTTTGAAAATAAACACATTTATAAAGGAAAGAGGATTTTTGAAATAGAAATTAACCAGAAATGGAATTTCACATGGTTAGAAATAAATAACTTGTTAAATAAGGAAAACAAGTGTTGTGATTTATAAACAATGTTTATAAATGAACTAAAATATAATTATCAGTGGGTAATTGAGATTTGAAATTCAACGGTAAATAAAATGGGAAATTTGGAGTTGTTTTGAAAAGGGAATGATGAAATCCATTTCGATACTCGAAATGTAAAAAAAAAGGATTAAATAAAATCCGTAAAGATTTGTAGTTAGAATTCAACTAAGTCAATGTTTTAAAAATGATTTATTTGAAGAAATTATATATTGAATAAATCAGGATTTTACAAGGAAATTAGTATTCAATTGGAAACCGATATTTGATTATCAAATGTAAGTTATTCGAGAGAGATTATCAGATATAAGTTATTCGAGAGAGATTATCGAATATAAGTTATTCGAAGAAGAGAGTTAATCGAATATAAGCTATCCGAAAGGAAGAGTTAAAGAATATAGTTTATTCGAAAGAGAGATTATCGAATATAGTTATTCGAAGAGAGATAATCGAATATCGTTGTTCGAAAGGGGAGTTATCGAGTAGAGATTATTCGAGAGAGAATTGTAAGTTGAAATTCGATTATATCGAGTTAGGGAAGTACCAATTACTTTCCGTTTTAAACCGAAATTTATTTATTCATTAATAAATTAGTTATTTGTTTATTTATCCAAATTAATAAGGAAGAGTTATATTTAAGTTATTTTATTTCGGAAGTATGGTATTATAACACCATCGTTATAATCAAATGATTCTGGTAAAAGAAGTGGATGCGTAAATAGAATCCGAGTTATGTAAGGAAGTTGGTTAAAATATTTAAAAGGGTGAATTTTGTTTATTTCGAGGTTAGAAATGTTGTTCGATTAAGGACTGAGAGGTAATTATACCCCAACTTGATTGACTTCGTTTTTAACTAAGGGATGGTTAAGGTTCGATAGTGAAGGATGGTTAAGTGAATTTAGTTAATGAGTGTAATGGTTTGAATTGGCTTAGTGATGTTTTATTTAAACATCTGTTTAAATCAAATGAAGGAGTTTTGCAAATGTTTTCCAAATAAGAATCAGAAATGTTTTCTAATATAGAAAATAAGGAATGGAGCAAATACGGAAATGTTTCAAATGATTAATAAAGTATATTTTCTAAATTTAGAAAATAAGAATTTACAAATATATAGAAATGGGAAATGCATAAATTAATGATAAATTAAATTAAAGGAGATCGGTGTTGGTTGATGATTGATCGATCGAATTTCTATCTGGAAATAAGATCATTGGTTGTACACCTATTTTTCTTTGATAGTTAAATCACCAACTATCGAAGTTTTTGACATTTTTACGTCGTCAATATGGAGAGACCGGGATCAGATTTATTATCTGAAAACCACTCTGTATGGATGTTATCGTTGCGATAAAATATGATGAAAATAAGTGAAGACAGAGTCATGCAAGGGCTATCCTGTTTACATAATAGTGCCTTCGGTTTGTCAAGTCCCAGGACAACGTGAATGGACGAATGTCTGACAAAGTATATCTAACGGATCGCGTATGTTGATTTCTTCAAACGTACTTACGTTTGGTGGCAGAGGAATTTGTTTCTCTTAGCTTTATACCCGTGGTATTTTTGGGGAAATCAATTTGTGATTTGGCGGGTATGACGATGTGGCATTCAAAGTGAATGGTGGTCAAGTGTTCCAAAAGATACGTTATGACCTCAAGCCTCATCAACCGGGAAATGATAGAAATCGGGCAGGCAACATAGCTATGTGGGTCGCTCCCATTAGGGTGTATATCACCTATCTAGAGAAAATCCATTTCATTCTTTTATCTATTTTCGATGCTGTCCCTCTTCGGAAAACGGTGGGTAGCTCCCAACCGTTGGTGATATACATTCAATACATTGAAGCGAAATGAGTGGTCAGTCATGTGTGGGCCGGGTTGCAAGACATTCTTGTTGAACCCAGTGTATTCACCTCTAGAGATACACTATCGGCAGGTGGTCCCATACCTTGTCATAGTCGGAATCCAATCTCCAATAAGCGCCCGCGGTTTTGTTTGTATACTATATATGTGGAACGTGAGATGCAATCGTTGTACTAGATTGTTATTTACTTGTGATTAGACATTATTATAATATCAGAGAATATTTATTTCCAAAACTGTTTTGGGTTATCATAAGGTAAAAACCGTCCTTGTTTATGTGTGGATCGGTCTTACGATTACCTTTTCTTTTGAAAAGGATTTTGAAAAGTTAAACCAAATGATTTGAGTTTACTTACACCAGTCCCATGACTGACCCAAAGTTTATTTTGTTTTGTTTTCCCTAAACTCTTGGGTGCCCAAATTTGTATGGGCAGTCAAGTAGTTCAGGTCTTTACAGATATACTTGGAGGAGCTTGAAGCAGGAGGCTTCAGAATTATATAGCTATTGTTATTTCCGCTGTGTGTAAGTGTTGTACTCTGATAATGTTATTCTATATATATACTGTTTTATTGCAAAGTTTTGTTATATATTATATTTTATTCATTCCCTGTGAGATTCGTATTACTCTGATTCTGTCATGTGGTGATCTTCTTCTTCTTCTATTCTAATTTTCTATCTTATCTATTCTCACCCTCTAACTTCTTTCTATTAATGATCGGGTATTTCCAATGTCTGAATAGTCAACATGGTAGTTTTGTGTTGATTTTCGGAGTCGAAAATCCCCGTTCGTTACACACTCTTCAATAGTTGGAATCCTGTTAGCAATGGTCTTGTGGAACCTTCTATATGTCCATCCTCGCTTGCTGGCTCATGATCTCTAGCTTCCCTACCTATACAACCCCACCTTGTTTAGCCTCCTTCATTGCAATTCCATATAACAGTAGCTTACGTATTCTAAAATATGCTTCTATAAACATAATAACATGATTATCTATGTGATGATATCTTATGAAGCTAATTTTTATGTAACCTTGTAAATGACAATTTAATGTCTTTTGATTTATTTATGAATAAAATAAAAATAAACGGCCACTCTTTCATTAAAAAGTCGAATCGTATAAATTATAACTAATATTTATAGTATAATGGTTTTATACAACTATGTAACAGAGGAAAAGGAAATCATAACCAACCTAAATTGCTGGGGGGAGGTTAAAAGGATTGAACCTATCGAAGAAATTGAGGAAATAAGTAAGAACTCTACTAATACCGAGAAAATTGTAAAAGTAGGGCATAACGTGGAACCGTAACTAAAAGAAGAGATGATTCATTTTCTTAAGGAAAACAAGGAAATCTTTTCTTGGATGCATTCCAACATGGTCGGAATTGATCGGTTATGTGTCATTTTCTCAACATTGACCCTACTGTAACCTAGTCTAGCAGACGAAAAGGCGACAAGGTGCGATCAGGATCCCTAAAGGAAGAAGTAAAGAAACTACTTAAAAATGGACTGATCAGATAAGTTTTCTACCCTAGATAGTTAGCAAATCCTGTTTTAGTAAAGAATTCCAATGGAAAATGGAGGACATGTGTCGGCTATATGGAAATAAATATGACATGTCCAAAGGATTTTTACCCCCACCGAGAATATATCAGCTAGTAGATTCCATAAGCGAGAACAAATTATTATCATTTATGGATGCATTGTAATAACCCGGAAATCTGAGCCAGTTTAAAATTTTTATTTTGGCGAATTTTGAATATTTAAAATGATTATTTTAAATAATATCGACGAGAAATTTATATAGAATAGAATTCGAACGTATATATTTATATAGCTCGAAGTTAGAATATAAATATTTATTTATAAATATAAAAGGAATTGAAAATGGCGCGGTAGTTCGATAATTCAATTTCAAAGTTCAAATGAATGTACAGGATTCAAAATAAACCGGATTTTAGCGAAACAAAAAATATTTGAATCTAATTGAGAATATATTTCCAATGAATCCGAAAAATCAAAATTTCATAGCGGGGAACAAAAGTTATGTCCAGTTGAAAATTCAGAGTAGTCGCTATGGAATTCTGGCCCTTATAAATAGCCATTTTGCAAACGACCTCGGTTTTCGACGAAACCACTTTTGTTGGATCCGTGATGTCAAGTTATTGCTAGATTCCAAAATTCATAATTTTTTCAATTAATATGTGAGTGTGGCGAAGGAAAACGCGTTTGACCAGTTTTAGTTGATTTTAATCGACTGGAAAATGGCCATTTTTCAAACGGTCTCAGAATTCAATGAAATTAGTTTTGTTAGGACCGTATCGTCAATACAAGCTAGAAAATATTTTTCGGGAATTTGTAGAGTCAGTATGTGGCCCCGGTAAATTGAAATGTGCGTTCAAATTCAATATATAGAGTTATATTCTGATTTTGACGAAAACTGATTGAAACAGTCGAATCAGCCTACGATACATATCCCATTGTGTTCGGAATGGGGGTAATTAGCTATGGACGACAGTCGGTGGATTTGATTTTGAGTTCGAAAATAAAAGTTACATTTTGAAATTAAAAATAAATAATATATATAATTCCCTTATACTCTTCCCCCCCCCCCTCTATTTCTCTCTCCCTCACCTCATCAGATCTAAATCTAGAAAAAAAACCGCGCTTGCCCTCGTCGCCCCCCTTCCATTCACTACGCCACCGCAGGTGAGCCACCGCCGTGTCCTCCTCCAAACAGCGCGTCTGACCCCTCCTCTCCCTTCAGTGATGCACCGCCCTCCTCCAACCCTCCCCAGTCGATCGATTCACGCGAGCACGAGCCCCACAGACCCACTGCGGCGATCCGCAACTCCTGATGCTCCAGCACCTCCTCGGCGCACCACCCTCCGCAGCTACCCCCTTGCTACCATCAACGATCTCCCCTTTCCTCCGAAAAAGCCACACAGCCCCCCCCCCCTCGACAAAGATTTGATTTTTGGGCTAAAAGGTGAGTTTTATCATTTTTAATTTACATAGAAAAAGAACTGATTTTTATTAGAAAATTTAGATTTTTATTCATATGAAGTATAGGTTTTCTATTTATAAAAGTCTAGATTTTTTTAGGATAAAAATTTGATTTTTATCACCCTGAAAGCGAAGAAAGATTGGATTTTTAGTTAGAAAAAGAAGGGATTTTTTATGTAGACAACGCCATATAAAAATAAGATTTTTATATATGAGAACATAAGGTTAAAAATATAATTTTATATTATAGAAAGGTTAAAAATATAATTTTTATATTATAGAAAGGTTAAAAATATAATTTTTATATTATAGAAAGGTTAAAAGTATAATTTTTATATTATAGAAAGGTTAAAAATATAACTTTTATTTATGTGGAGATATAAAAATATAATTTTTATATGTGTAGTAAAGTAAAAATTCGATTTTTATATATATGAAGTGAAAGTAAAAATTCGATTTTTATATAGGTAGCGGATTGAAAATAGAATTTTTATATAACAGAGAATATAAAAATTTAATTTTTATTTATGTAGCAAAATAAAAATCTGATTTTTATTATATATATAGTGAAATAAAAGTGTGATTTTTATTTATATATGAACAGCGTGAAAAGAAGTGAGATGGAACGGATTGAATATCAAAAAGGAATTCAGACGGTTCAGAGATTCAGAAATGAAATGGAGGAGTGGAACCCTCTGTGAGAACTTCTCACTTTAAATCTTGTTTTCTAGTTAAAATTATATACTAGGATGCAGACGGTGCTTAGCAACACCCGACACCCGTCGTCCACAGACCATGGACGACTTGTATGCTTGTTTGATGTGTTGTGAAGTTTGTTTGTGATGTTAATGTGAAATGGATAATAAAACATTCATGTGTTGAAATAAATTAATTATCGTTAAAAATGTAATTTTCACATGAATATGAATAAATAAATATTCATTTACAAACCAGACGGTTTGTTTATGTACACCTATTTGAAAGATATTGAGTGGGACGATAAATTTTACACGTCGCCCAACTGCAAAAATGATATTAAGTGTTTGTGGATTGAAACCCCACACGGGTGTTGGGATGATGTTTGGCGTACACTAATCCCAATTATTTAGTTGTATGACGATCGATTGGTCGACAGACTGTGTAAGCGTTAATTATTTATATTTAATGTTTATGCAGTTGTGTGGTGCACTTTGGATGATAGTTGATTATATATCGTTGCTATTATATACATGTGTTGTATGGAATCCATATAATTAACATTATATGGTAATTGATTGGGCCTCATTCCAATTGGGAAAACAAAGAATATTATAAAATATAGATTCATGTGTTGAAAATATTCATGCGTTGGGTAAAATATTTTAACAATAAAATTTACATCTTTATCATATATAAGATTAGAAACTAACTGAAAATAGATAAGATGAGTGGTCTCCTGGGTATTGATCTGATGTTGGTTTCGGCCTTCGGGGTTAATACTTAGGGAATCGTTCTCTTAATAATTTACGGTTGGAGTCTGATTAAGAATTAAACGATGGAAATCATAATTTTATAAAATATATTAAATAACAAAAATAGTCATGTGTTGACAGTATTCATGTGTTGAGATTAGTCATGTGTTGAAAGAAATATAGATTCATGTGTTGAATAGAATAAATATTCATTTGTTGAATAGAATAACGAAGTTATTGAAAAATATAAAGCCGTATTGATTAGAGATGCGCTATTTTGACGTGGACGATATTTATATCGATTATATTCGTTTTTAAAATGATTATAGAAAAGAAAGTGATTTCAAAAATCGAATATTTTGAAAATGGAATTCGAATTGAATTGAATAGAAATGAAATTTGAATTAATTTGAAATAGAATTAAATTGAAATAGAATTAAATTTCGAATTAAATTGAGATAGAATTGAAATCGAATTGAAATCGAATTGAAAATGAATTGAAAACGAATTGAAATCAAATAGAAATGAATGTAAAACGAATATAAGGAAAAATTCAATTTTGATTTGAAATTGAAATGAAAGTTGGAATCGTTTCGAAAACGAATTTAAAACGATTTATAAAATACGTTTTAAAAGGAAATCGACGAAATATATAATATATATATATAATGGCCTGAATAGAACGCGTCGCGCTGCGGTAGTTCGTGAATTTCGACCATTGACTTCGAATGGACATTACGGGAGATCCGACCGTCGGATTCTCCTGAAACCGGAACCGTTGGGTTCGTATCGAAAAGAGCTTTCCAATGAATATTAGAAATTTGAAATCTAACGGTTGGATTTGGAATTATGTCCAAATCAAATTTGGAAAAGGTCGTTGTAAGTGCAGTTCGATGGCCATTGGTGGAAATCGACTGTACGGGCCTTGATAAAATTATTAAAAATATTAATAATTTGTGTAAAATCATTATAAATGAGTTGGAAAGAACTGGGATTAAATACTCCATATTTGACAAGATAAAAATAGATTTTTATCGAAATGAACTAGTTTGGAACTAGAATTAAAAATCAATTTATTTTTGAAATAAATAAATTGAATTTGAAATGGTTTTGAAAATAACCAGAATTTCCGATATATAAAGTGGAAATGGATTTGAATCGAATTTGGCGTTGGAATATTCCGATGTTGAATTTCGTGATTATACAGATATTGTTATGGGAATTTGAAAGATATATTTATATCATTATTTCCAATGCGATATTTGTTGGTCGTAGAATTTGATATTGAATATAAGCCGATATATTTTCTATTCAGAGCCTTGTATTTAATATCAAATGTGATTTGGGTTCGTCGTGAATGGTGTCTTCATTAACACTGTTCTTGAACCCAGTTGAGAAAAGATTAAATCTTTCTATTTAGATTTAATGAAGTGTACCAATTAAATAATATTTAATTGGAATTGAATTTGAATTGGTTTTTGGGGTTTATCGTGAGTGGTGTTTTGAATAACACCTATTCTTTAACCCGATTAACAATAGAATTTGAAAGTGATTGTGGGTTTATCGTGAACCGTGTTTTAGATGACATTGGTTCTTTAACCCAGTTAAAGATTAAAACTAAGTGGAGTTTTAATGAATCTTTAATTAGATTGAAATGATCGAGAATGGAGTATCGCCAGTTTTGCTCCTAGCGAAAGTTAAATCTTTAACTAGATTTGAATGTGAAATGGTAATTAATTTTACCTATAACACCGTGGTGATAGATATGGAGTATTACCAGTTGTGCTTCATGGAATGAATAGGTTGGGATTGGGAAATAAAATAAATAATTACTTCGGTGTGGTTCGCTAATCCCGACTAGTTTGGAAAACCTTAACATGGTTTGAAATGATATCCAAAGGAAGATTAAAGAATAAATTTGGAAGAAATTATCTTTGATAAAATTAATGGGAACCTTTCCCTAAGAATGTGAAATTTAGATACTAACTGTAGGTTAGCTAAGAAGGATGGTTTCCTGGGTATTGATCTAATGTTGGTTTCGGCCTTCGGGGTTAATATTTGGGGAATCGTTCTCTTGCTAATTTACGATTAGTGACTGATGTATTGGAATGAGGCGTATGTTGTGTTTGTGTAGCACTTGTTTATTATATACGAGGGTTATTCGGGAATGCCGGGTTTATACCCATTCTGAATAACCGATTCGACGATAAGTCGAAGAAGAAGACGGTGGTTGAAGACCGTAAGTCTTTACATCGTCTCGGTGTATACCGATGACCTTGATTGGGCTGTACACCCAAGAGGAGGGAAACAGTTGGTGATCGTTCAGACGTACTTGGAGATCGATGGATATGCGAGGAAAGTGCCTCCGGTTTCGTTCAGACCCAGAACGAACTTGTAAATGGACTGTGTGTCTGACATTGGATTTTATTCTATGTTGATTGATCTCTACTAAACATACATCTGCTTGGCGACGGAGAATTTATTCTCTTGCTTAACGCCCTTCTCTGAGACGTACGAGCTCAGAGGTTGTATATCGATGGACATCAGTCGCACAGAGTGAATTGCCTGTGTGGCACGCCTAAGTGGCAGATGATCAAGGCTTCTGTTGAAAAGCAAAGTCTTGTGGTTGATGATCAAAGCACGGCCTGTGTGGCGCAGCTTTGTGTATGGCGTTAATTCGCGAGCCTCACACCTCGGTATGAGTCAAAAACGGGATAGTGACCGCTGGGAGGACACGACGTTTCTTTCTAGCTACGGTGGTGTCAGTGCTTAAACTGGCTGACATTTATATTATTTTCACCTTTGTGGTTGTTGGAATGCGAGGCGCCTCGGATATAGGTCTGATAGGACCGGGAAATGTGTGTTCAGCAATTGCCAATCCTCAAACGTAAGAGAGGACCGGCCCAGCCGATTCCAAGGGTTACCCAGAGAGAGTAGTCCTGAGACATTTGCTAGAGTGTCTCAAAGCGGAGAGGAGCTTGCCCCTTGCCTCAACTCATGACGGAAATCCAATTTCCAATACGAGATATTTCTGTTTTATTTATAGAACCTAGTATGGCGACATAGTGGTATGGGACATTAATGTCGTCTATGATTGATATTTATGATTGAAATTGTTTTGACACTATACACTTATAATAGTATCAAATAATTTGTTTTAAACGTACCAAGCATGTTTGGCTGTTATAAGGTAAAAACCCTATCCTCCGGCTTGTGTTGCATTGTGTGATGGGACCTGGGTCTTATAATAGCTTCATTTTTCGAAAAAGCATTGCGTTGTTTATTCTATGCACTGGTGTTCTTGGGAGGAAACCCGTTCCGTGTTATACGGCGTGGTCCCTTGAATTACTCTCTTTTAAAGTAAAGTTTAAATAACTGTTTTAGTTCTCACACCAGTCACATGACTGACCTGGAGTTTATTGTTTTAACCTAAACTCTGGGTGCCCCTATTTTCGACACGGGCAGCTAGTAGTTTTGGTTTTGCAGATTTATATTCACAGGATCCTGATTTACAGCTGGAACGATGCTTGGAAAACTCTGTATCCGTGGATTACTTTCAGTTGTGTTTTGTATTGTTTTTCCGCTGCTATGTAATTTATTGTAACCTCTGATATTTGTCAAATGTGTAATATTCATTTATACTCTGTATATTCTTGTATTCTGATGAAATTGTTGTAATAAGCAATGAAATGTTCTTCTGTTTGCGTTCTGATTTGTCTTGTCCTCAACGCAATCCGGGCTCTCCTTCACGGGGAAGTTCGGGTCGTGTTAGTTTGGTATCAGAGCTTTGGTTTATAGAGCTCGAGAACAAGACACATTAGAACCATACGAAAGAATTCATCAGATATTGGATTAGTAATGTCCAATAAGAATGACTCGTTAGAGATAGGATCAGTAGTATCCTCGAACGAGTGTGAAGAGTATGTTTTTCAAATAAAACCAAATTGTTTTGAAGATTTAAACCTTATTCAACGTATTTGAATATTTTATTTTATATTGATTTGGACAATCGAGTATATAAAGATTTCGCATATACGCGTCATGAACGTATATTCGAAGTTTTAATATACTAGATAGATATAGGATCACATTCTAGACACCCGGGGATAATTCTGATGATGTGGCCATATCATCTGTATTTATGCTCGTGTATCGAAGGTGTGATATTTATATATTTCCATTAGACTGGTGTGAGAACCAAAACTAGATAGGTTTATTGTTGTGATTTGGCATCAAAAACATGATTTTCTGTATATATATCAAAATTATGAATTTGAAACGTTAATTCACTAATTGATCGATGGTTGTGTTGTTTGGTTATTGTTTGATTAATAAAAGGTTGAACCATTATACCAAATTGAACCGAATATTGAATTATATTGAAAAATGATTACAAATGCATGCATATACATGTACTTACATTGAACAGATCATAGCAAGGAGGCTAGAGCAGAAGAATAAAATTTTTTGCCCGACAAATAGGTACATGTTTACAAATTTATTGGGTTTGGATGATTTTATGAGCCGATTGGCTAGCTGCTTGGCTGTTTATTTTTCTTTTTGGATTGAAGAAGGCCATGGGAGGCTATATGAAATATCCCGAAGTCCTCGGTGCATGGGAGGTAATGGCGAAATTTTTCGAAAATTTAGGGTGTTAGCCAAATTTTAGAAAAATTTGAAAAGTTCTTAGAAACTGAAAAGTTGAAGAACTTAAGCCATAAAGAAAATAATGAAAGTTGAGTTGGTTTGTTAAACAACTTTCATCTTCGTTCCTTTTCGGGGACGGAAAGTTTTAAGTGGGGGAGATTGTAATAACCCGGAAATCTGAGCCAGTTTAAAAATTTTATTTTGGCGAATTTTGAATATTTAAAATGATTATTTTAAATAATATCGACGAGAAATTTATTCAGAATAGAATTCGAACGTATATATTTATATAGCTCGACGTTCGAATATAAATATTTATTTATAAATATAAAAGGAATTGAAAATGGCGCGGTAGTTCGATAATTCAATTTCAAAGTTCAAATGAATGTACAAGATTCAAAATAAACCGGATTTTAGCGAAACCGAAAATATTTGAATCTAATTGAGAATATCTTTCCAACGAATCCGAAAAATCAAAATTTCATAGCGGGGATCAAAAGTCATGTCCAGTTGAAAATTCAGAATAGTCGCTATGGAATTTTGGCCCTTAAAAATAGCCATTTTGCAAACGACCTCGGTTTTCGACGAAACCACTTTTGTTGGATCCGTGATGTCAAGTTATTGCTAGATTCCAAAATTCGTAATTTTTCGAATTAATATGTGAGCGTGGCGAAGGAAAACGCGTTTGACCAGTTTCAGTTGATTTTAATCGACTGGAAAATGGTCATTTTTTAAACGGTCTCAGAATTCAACGAAATTAGTTTTGTTAGGACCGTATCGTCAATACGAAGCTAGAAAATATTTTTCGGGAATTTGTAGAGTCAGTATGTGGCCCCGGTAAATTGAAATGTGCGTTCAAATTCAATATATAGAGTTATATTCTGATTTTGACGAAAACTGATCGAAACAGTCGAATCAGCCTACGATACATATCCCAATATGTTCGGAATGGGGGTAATTAGCTATGGACAACAGTTGGTGGGTTTGATTTTGAGTTCGAAAATAAAAGTTACTTTTTGAAATTAAAAATAAATAATAAATATATATAATTCCCTTATACTCTTCCCCCCTCTATTTCTCTCTCCCTCACCTCGTCAGATCTAAATCTAGAAAAAAAACCCGCGCTTGCCCTCGTCTTCCCCCCTTCCGTTCACCGCGCCACCGCAGGTGAGCCACCGCCGTCTCCTCCTCCAAACAGCGCCTCCGACCCCTCCTCTCCCTCCAATGATGCACCGCCCTCCTCCAACCCTCCCCAGTCGATCGATTCACGCGAGCACGAGCACCACAGACCCACCGCGGCGATCCGCAACTCATGACGCTCCAGCACCTCCTCGGCGCACCACCCTCCGCAGCCGCCCCTTGCTACCATCAACGATCTCCCCTTTCCTCCGACGAAGCCACACGCCCCCCCCCCTCGACAAAGATTTGATTTTTGGGCTAAAAGGTGAGTTTTATCATTTTTAATTCACATAGAAAAAAAACTGATTTTATTAGTAGATAAAAATTGATTTTTATTAGAAAATTTAGATTTTTATTCATATGAAGTATAGGTTTTCTATTTATAAAAGTCTAGATTTTTTTTAGGATAAAAATTTGATTTTTATCATCCTGAAAGCGAAGAAAGATTGGATTTTTAGTTAGAAAAAGAAGGGATTTTTTTTTATGTAGACAACGCCATATAAAAATAAGATTTTTATATATGAGAACATAAGGTTAAAAATATAATTTTTATATTATAGAAAGGTTAAAAATATAATTTTTATATTATAGAAAGGTTAAAAATATAACTTTTATATATGTGGAGATATAAAAATATAATTTTTTATATGTGTAGTAAAGTAAAAATTCGATTTATATATATATGAAGTGAAAGTAAAAATTCGATTTTTATATAGGTAGCGGATTGAAAATAGAATTTTTATATAACAGAGAATATAAAATTTTATTTTTTATTTATGTAGCGAAATAAAAATCTGATTTTTATTATATATATAGTGAAATAAAAGTGTGATTTTTATTTATATATGAACAACGTGAAAAGAAGTGAGATGGAACGGATTGAATATCAAAAAGGAATTCAGACGGTTCAGAGATTCAGAAATGAAATGAAGGAGTGGAACCCTCTGTGAGAACTTCTCACTTTAAATCTTGTTTTCTAGTTAAAATTATATACTAGGATGCAGACGGTGCTTAGCAGCACCCGACACCCGTCGTCCACAGACCATGGACGACTTGTATGCTTGTTTGATGTGTTGTGAAGTTTGTTTGTGATGTTAATGTGAAATGAATAATAAAACATTCATGTGTTGAAATAAATTAATTATCGTTAAAAATATAATTTTAACGTGAATATGGATAAATAAATATTCATTTACAAACCGGACGGTTTGTTTATGTACACCTATTTGAAAGATATTGAGTCGGACGATAAATTTTACACGTCGCCCAACTGCACAAATGATATTAAGTGTCTGTGGATTGAAACCCCACACGGGTGTTGGGATGATGTTTGGCGTACACTAATCCCATTTATTTAGTTGTATGTCTATCGATTGGTCGATAGACTGTGTAAGCGTTAATTATTTATATTTAATGTTTATGCAGTAGTGTGGTGCACTTTGGATGATGGTTGATTATATATCGTTGCTATTATATACATGTGTTGTATGGAATCCATATAATTAACATTATATGGTAATTGATTGGGCCTCATTCCAATTGGGAAAACAAAGAATATTATAAAATATAGATTCATGTGTTGAGTAAAATATTTTAACAATAAAATTTACATCTTTATCATATATAAGATTAGAAACTGACTGGAAAATAGATAAGATGAGTGGTCTCCTGGGTATTGATCTGATGTTGGTTTCGGCCTTCGGGGTTAATACTTAGGGAATCGTTCTCTTACTAATTTACGGTTGGAGTCTGATTAAGAATTAAACGATAGAAATCATAATTTTATAAAATATATTAAATAACAAAAATAGTCATGTGTTGACAGTACTCATGTGTTGAGATTAGTCATGTGATGAAAGAAATATAGATTCATGTGTTGAATAGAATAAATATTCATTTGTTGAATAGAATAACGAATTTATTGAAAAATATAAAGCCGTATTGATTAGAGATGCGCTATTTTGACGCGGACGATATTTATATCGATTATATTCATTTTTAAAATGATTATAGAAAAGAAAGTGATTTCAAAAATCGAATATTTTGAAAATGGAATTCGAATTGAATTGAATAGAAATGAAATTTGAATTAAATTGAAATAGAATTAAATTTCAAATTAAATTGAGATAGAATTGAAATCGAATTGAAAATGAATTGAAATCAAATAGAAATGAATGTAAAACGAATTTATAAGGAAAAATTCAATTTTGATTTGAATTTGAAATCAAAGTTGGAATCGTTTCGAAAATGAATTTAAAACGATTTATAAAATACGTTTTAAAAGGAAATCGATGAAATATATATATAATATATATATATATTATATATATAATGGCCTGAATAGAACGTGCCGCGCTACGGCAGTTCGTGAATTTCGACCATTGACTTCGAATGGACATTACGGGAGATCCGACCGTCGGATTCTCCTGAAACCAGAACCGTTGGGTTCGTATCGAAAAGAGCTTTCCAATGAATATTAGAAATTTGAAATCTACCGGTTGGATTTGGAATTATGTCCAAATCAAATTTGGAAATGGTCGCTGTAAGTGCAGTTCGATGGCCATTGGTGGAAATCGACTGTACGGGCCTTGATAAAATTATTCAAAATATTAATAATTTGTGTAAAATCCTAATAAATGAGCTGGAAAGAACTGGGATGAAATACTCCATATTTGAAAAGATAAAAATAGATTTTTATCGAAATGAACTAGTTTGGAACTAGAATTAAAAATCAATTTATTTTTGAAATGAATAAATTGAATTTGAAATTGTTTTGAAAATAACCAGAATTTCCGATATATAAAGTGGAAATGGATTTGAATCGAAATTGGCGTTGGAATATTCCGATGTTGAATTTCGTGATTATACAGATATTGTTATGGGAATTTGAAAGATATATTTATATCGTTATTTCCAATACGATATTTGTTGGTCGTAGAATTTGATATTGAATATAAGCCGATATATTTTCTATTCAGAGCCTTGTATTTAATATCAAATGTGATTTGGGTTCGTCGTGAATGGTGTCTTCATTAACACTGTTCTTGAACCCAGTTGAGAAAAGATTAAATCTTTCTATTTAGATTTAATGAAGTGTACCAATTAAATAATATTTAATTGGAATTGAATTTGAATTGGTTTTTGGGGTTTATCATGAGCGGTGTTTTGAATAACACCTGTTCTTTAACCCGATTAACAATAGAATTTGAAAGTGATTGTGGGTTTATCGTGAACCGTGTTTTAGATGACATTGGTTCTTTAACCCAGTTAAAGATTAAAACTAAGTGGGGTTTTAATGAATCTTTAATTAGATTGAAATGATCGAGAATGGAGTATCGCCAGTTTTGCTCCTAGCGATAGTTAAATCTTTAACTAGATTTGAACATGAATTGGTAATTAATTTTACCTATAACACCGTGGTGTTAGATATGGAGTATTACCAGTTGTGCTTCATGGGATGAATAGGTTGGGATTGGGAAATAAAATAAATAATTACTTCGGTGTGGTTCGCTAATCCTGACTAGTTTGGAAAACCTTAACATGGTTTGAAATGATATCCAAAGGAAGATTAAATAATAAATTTGGAAGAATTTATCTTTGATAAAATTAATGGGAACCTTTCCCTAAGAATGTGAAATTTAGAAACTAACTGTAGGTTAGCTAAGAAGGATGGTTTCCTGGGTATTGATCTGATGTTGGTTTCGGCCTTCGGGGTTAATATTTGGGGAATCGTTCTCTTTCTAATTTACGATTAGTGACTGATGAATTGGAATGAGGCGTATGTTGTGTTTGTGTAGCACTTGTTTATTATATACGCGAGTTATTCGGGAAGGCCGGGTTTATACCCATTCTGAATAACCGATTCGACGATAAGTCGAAGAAGAAGACGGTGGTTGAAGACCGGAAGTCTTCACATCGTTTGGGTGATTACTGACGATCTTGATTGGGCTGTACACCCAAGAGGAGGGAAACCGTTGGTGATAGTCCAGACGTACTTGGAGATCGATGGATATGCGAGGAAAGTGCCTCCGGTTTCGTTCAGACCCAGAACGAACTTGTAAATGGACTGTGTGTCTGACATTGGATTTTATTCTATGTTGATTGATCTCTACTAAATATACATCTGCTTGGCGGCGGAGAATTTATTCTCTTGCTTAACGCCCTTCTCTGAGACGTACGAGCTCAGAGGTTGTATATCGATGGACATCAGTCGCACGGAGTGAATTGTCTGTGTGGCACGCCTAAGTGGCAGATGATCAAGGCTTCTGTTGAAAATCAAAGTCTTGTGGTTGATGATCAAAGCACGGCCTGTGTGGCGCAACTTTGTGTATGGCGTTAATTCGCGAGCCTCACACCTCGGTATGAGTCAAAAAGGGGATAGTGACCGCTGGGAGGACACGACGTTTCTTTCTAGCTACGGTGGTGTCAGTGCTTAAACTGGCTGACATTTATATTATTTTCACCTTTGTGGTTGTTGGAATGCGAGGCGCCTCGGATATAGGTCTGATAGGACCGGGAAACGTGTGTTCAGGAATTGCCAATCCTCAAACGTAAGAGAGGACCGGCCCAGCCGATTCCAAGGGTTACCCTGGGAGAGTAGTCCTGAGAAATTTGCTAGAGTGTCTCGAAGCGGAGAGGAGCTTGCCCCTTGCCTCGACTCATGACGGAAATCCAATTTCCAATACGAGATGTTTCGGTTTTATTTGTAGAACCTAGTATGGCGACATAGTGGTATGGGACATTAATGTCGTCTATGATTGATATTTATGATTGAAATTGTTTTGACACTATACACTTATAATAGTATCAAATAATTTGTTTTAAACGTACCAAGCATGTTTGGTTGTTATAAGGTAAAAACCCTATCCTCCGGCTTGCGTTGCATTGTGTGATGGCACCTGGGTCTTATAATAGCTTCATTTTTCGAAAAAGCATTGCGTTGTTTATTCTATGCACTGGTGTTCTTGGGAGGAAACCCGTTCCGTGTTATACGGCGTGGTCCCTTGAATTACTCTCTTTTAAAGTAAAGTTTAAATAACTGTTTTAGTTCTCACACCAGTCACATGACTGACCTAGAGTTTATTGTTTTAACCTAAACTCTGGGTGCCCCTATTTTCAACACGGGCAGCTAGTCGTTTTGATTTTGCAGATTTATATTCACAAGATCCTGATTTACAGCTGGAACGATGCTCGGAAAGCTCTGTATCCGTGCATTACTTTCAGTTGTGTTTTGTATTGTTTTTCCGCTGCTATGTAATTTATTGTATCCTCTGATATTTCTCAAATGTGTAATATTAATTTATACTCTGTATATTCTTGTATTCTAATGAAATTGTTGTAATAAGCAATGAAATGTTCTTCTATTTGCATTCTGATTTGTCTTGTCACAATGCAATCCGTGCTCTCCTTCACGGGGAAGTTCAGGTCGTGTCATGCATATTCGGGATATATTTAGATTTCAATGTTTAGACCTGATAAAGAGCATACAAGTTTCATTACCGATAATGGAATGTACTGTTATAAGTGTAACAACCCGGATTTTTGCAAGGTGATAGTAACGACTCAGAAATTTTGACGTTTACGGTATAAATCAAATTAAGATTTAACGTTAAAAATAAATACCTATATTTGGGTCTCGACATAAAATTTGGACTTTTATTTGTTGTGAATGAAATTTAAATACACATATAAATGAATTCTTTTCATAAATTTAATTTTAACATGGACATTGTTAGAACAAACATCATTAACATTAATAGTTGATTTGAATCTGGGTAGAATACTGAAATTTAATGTTGGAATATAAATCTTGTAATTTAGTTGAAACAAAGGAAGAGAAGAAGAAAAAGGAAATTAGTTTATTTAACATTGAAATATAAGTAGTGTAATTAATTTAGAAATCGATGTCTATTTCGAAATATGAATTGAGACATATTTACAAATTTAAAAGAGCTAATTTATTTTAAAGTTTTTTTGAAATCAAATTGTTAAGTATAAAGTTAGTTTTGTAATGTGAGAACATGAAAGCAAATTTATATTTTAAAGCTTGGCATCGAATTTAAAAGTTTTTTTTTTAAAACAGTTAATTAATTTTGTTCAAATAAAATGTTTTAAAAAGGCTATAGTTTATATACAGTTGATGTAATAAAAGGAAGAAATGAATTGTGGAATATAACACGCGTATTATTGCGTTCACATTGAATTTAATTTATTATTATTGAATTTATAACGTAATAGAATAAGTAAACAACGTTCTGTATCGTTTACTAGTAATGTTTATTTAACCGCGTTCTTTTTATTCCGCAACGTTCAAACCATTTTCATCGTTCAACCCTACGTGTGATATTAACCCATATCTGATATAATATTTAGGCGGTTGAAATATTTTCCACTGGTTTCACAACGCTGAATCTAATTGCCACTTATTCTTGCCACTCTGTCAGTATCAACACTTGTCATTCCCTGTCTTAAATCGATTTACACATGGTTATTTATTTCTGCTATTGGTCACGTTTCGTTTGAATTAAAAAGAGGGCGTACCATTCTTTCTGTCCACCACGAACAAATTCCTCTTTCCCTTTATTTCATTTTTATTCTTCCTGCCAAAATGAGTTGCTCCTCCCCCAAAATTAATTTTTTCCCCAAATTCGTTATGGATTCCTCATCGATACTCTAAATCTGTCTACCATTTGCCGCTCGCCTCTTTCACCTTACCAACGTTGCTCTTCTCCCAAAACCATCTTCCCTTTTCAAAATTCGGGTCACCGACCCACTCATAGCCGTAGTCAACACCGAGACCGGCGACTCGCGCACGACAAGGACCACATCTTCGAGTATTGGCAGCGCCTCCTTCACTGATGTCCGGAACCCAAGTCGAAGCCGACAGTTTTGTTTTGCATGTAATCGTCGGTCACCAAAGTAGCCTAGCCGTGAGCTGCCATCACCGTTCTCTGCCTTAAACCATCGTTGCAAGTGAGTACATGCTCACGATTAATATTGGTTCTATGATATTGGCTTGGCTCTCACTGCTGTTTGCTTGCCTGGTCCTTGTTTACTTGTTGACACTTGAACATACTTTTGTTCATACGATTTGCATTACTAGGATGGGATTTAAGGCTAGCACGTTGGTTTATGCAATTGCTTTTGCCTTGATTAATTATGGTTACGAGTTAGTTATGTGGCACATTTCAAACTCATACACTTTTGTTGAGCATACATGCGGTTTGATATTCTGGGGTCTTGGATTTGTAGTACTGTTCCACACTTGTGTGAAGCATAATTTTTCAATGTTACATATATACTTTAATTTGCTCCAATTTTTGCTTTTTGGCTATGGCCAATCAAAGTTTATCCCCACTGGCTTTGCGTGTAAAATTTGGAGTATTCCCTCTAATTTATAACCTGCATGTTTGTAACTTGAAGTTTTTCCATGTCCTGTATATTCTAAAAGGAAAAAAAAGAGGAAAAAAGAATAAACAAATAAATAAATGCTGGTGTATGTTTAGTTTGAGATAAGTTGTTAATGTCACATATTTGCATATGAGTTATACCCAGTTAAGGCCTGCATATCGAACGTATATGTTGCCTGGCGATACATGGAGCATGTGTGTTCTAACATTGCCTTATGCTACTAGAAATATTCCATATACCCTGTAGTGTGAACTGTAGAGGCGGGGAACCTCAATTAATAGTCGTGCCATTTGATTATAATTTGTTGTCATGAGTTCACCAAAATGCTGAAACTATTGTTGAGACCAATATATATTTTTGGGCTGCTTTTGTTACTTTCGCATGCATTGGTTTAATTTGTTTTACTGCACGTATTAATTCAATTCATTTATTTTGCATTCAGTCTATTTATCGTTGTTTTGGATAAAAAGGTTCACGCATGCAAAATTATAATTTGCATGTCAGTTGTACCTTCTTTTATCTTAAACATATACTTGCTGCATGCAATTTTTAAATCTTGTGTATTAAGTCTGTCTGCATTTTGAAATGGACATATTGAAAGGACCCGAACTTCCCCGGTCCTCGAAGAGAAGAGAAAGGACAGATTGCTTTGAGGACAAGACAAATCAGAAGGCAAACAGAAGAGCATTTCATGGTTTATTACAATAATTCCATCAGAATACAAGAATATACAGAGTATGAATGAATATTATTCATCAGAAAAATATCAGAGATTTAAATTACATTTAAATACATCGCAGTGGAAAATTAATACAAAACACAACTGAAAAGAATATACGGATATAGAGCTTTCCGAATATCGTTCCAGCTGTAAACCAGGATCCTGTGAATATAAATCTGCAAGACCAACAATACTAGCTGCCCAACACTACTAGCTGCCCGTGCGGAAAATAAGCGCACCCAGAGTTTAGGTTAAAACAATAAACTCCAGGTCAGTCAAGTGACTGGTGTGAGAACTAAAACAGTTATTTAAAACTTTACTTTAAATCAGATATATCAAGGGACCATGCCGTATAACACGGAACGGGTTTCCTCCCAAGAATACCAGTGCATATAACAAAACAGCGCAATGCTTTTTGAAAAAATGAAGCTATTATAAGACTCTAGTCCTATCACTCAATGCAACGCAAGCCGAGGGATAGGATTTTCCCTTATAATAGCCAAATATGTTTGGTACTTTAAAACAAATCATTTGATACTATTATAAGTGCATAGTGTATAAAACAACTTCAAATATAAATGTATCAATCCTAGACAACATGGGTACCATATATCATGTTGCCAATACTAGGCTCTACAATCAAAACCGCAATAGTCACGTATTGGAAGTTGGATTTCCGTCTGTGAACCAAGGCAAGGGATCGTCCTTACCGCTTCAAGATGCTCTAGCCCGCCCCTCAGGATCAGAACGCATCGACCCTTGGATCTTCAGGGCCGGTCCACACGGAGTGGATTAAAATGCCTAAACAATGCGTTTCCCCGCCCTATGGGGCGTCAATGAGCCAAATGACTCCATCGGTCCCGGATCGACCGATATAACCGAGGCACCTCGCAATCCATCATCCACATAAGTAAAATGCCAGGGCGTGTAAAACGCTGACACCACTCCTAGCTAGAATGGAACGCATGCCCTCCCTGCAGTCCTCTCCCATTTCTGGCTCACACCGGGGTGTGAGGCTCGCGAATTAACGCTACACAAAGCTACGCCACAAAGGCCGCGCTTTGATCATCAACCACAAGACTCTGCTTTTCAACAGAAGCCATGATCATTTTCATCTCAGCATGCCACACAGGCAATTCACGCTATGCAACCGATATCAATCACACAGAATGAAATCCGATGTCAGACACACATCAATTTACAAGTTCGTTTTAGGTCTGAACGAAACCGGAGGAACCTTATTCCTCGCATATCCATCGATCTCCAAGTACGTCTGGACGATCACCAACGGATTCCCTCCTCTTGGGCGTACAGCCCAATCAAGATCATCAGTAATTATCCAAACGATGTGAAGACATCCGGTCTTCAACCACCGTCTTCATCGTCGACTTATCGTCGATTCAGTTATTTAGAATGGGTATAAACCCGGCCTTTCCGAATAACTCGCGTATATAATAAACAAGTGTTATAAAACACAACATATGCCTCATTCCAGTCCAGAATATTCCTTTATTCAAATATTCTTATATTTTGGGAAAGGTTCCCATTAATTTTATCAAAGATAAATTCTTTAAATTTATTCTTTAATCCTCTTTTGAATATCAATTCAAACCAAATTATGGTTTATCCAAACTAGTCGGGATTAGCGAACCTTACCGAAGTAATCATTTGTTAAATCTCACAACCCCAACCTATTCATCCCATGAAGTAAAACTGGTAATACTTCGTAACTAACACCACAGTGTTATCGGTAAATTCAATTACCAATTCACGTTCAAATCCAATTAAAGATTTAACTATCGCCTGGAGCAAAACTGGTGATGCTCCATTCTCGATCATTTCAATCTAATTAAAGATTCATTACAACTCCACTTGGTTTTAATCATCCCAAAAATCAATATTAATGATTTTTTAACTTGGGAAATCATATCCCATCTTTAACTGGGTTAAAGAATCAATGTCATTTAAAACACGGTTAACTATAAACCCAAAATCACATTCCATTCCATCAGCCTTTAACCGTAAATTAGCATGTGAACAATTCCCTAAGTATTAACCCCGAAGGCCTAAACCAACATCAGATCAATACCCAAGAAACCATTCAACTTAACTAATCTCCAGTTAGTTTCTGATTTTCTTAACTCCGTTGGGTCTAAGAACAGTATTATTAAAGATACCATTCACGACAACCCAAAATCACATTCCATTAACGATGGAATCTTCATGGAAAACAAATCGATATATATAATCGATATAAACTTCCATATCCGACTAATAATATAAATGGAATAACGGAGCCTTTTAAATTCCATATATATTAGCAATCCTCACCCACAGAAATTCACTTCGATTATTATCAAATCGAATTCCATTCCATTCCAAATTATTTTATTAAATTGGAAAACTTTGCTTTGGAAAATCTCCTTTAAATCTTAACGAAAGATTTATAAATTCCAAATCACATTTTACTGTAAATCGGGTTAAAGAACGAATGTCATTAAAAACACAGCTCACGATAAATCCAATTCACATTCCATTAATTATCGGGTAAAGAACAAATGTTATTTAAAACACCATTCATGATAAACCCTAAAATCAGTTCCAATTCAATTCCAATTCAATTCCAATTAAATATCAATTAATTGGTATACTTCATTAAATCTAAATTAAAAGATTTAATCTTTTCTCAATTGGGTTTAAGAATAGTATTATTGAAGACATCATTCACGACAAACCCAAATCCCATTTGATATTAAATACAAGGCTTTGAATTGAAAATATATCGGCTTATATTCAATAACAAATTCTGAAATCAACAAATATCGTATTGCAATAACGATATATATATGTTCCAAATTCCTCCACAATATCCGTGCAATCACGGAATCCAGTATTGAAATACTCCGAAGATATTTCCGATTCAAATCCATTCCAATTCATATATTGGAAATTCTGGTTATTTATAAAACCATTTCAAATCCAATTTATTTATTTGAAAATTATTGGATTATAATTCTAGTTCAAAACTAGTTCATTTCGATAAAAATATATTTTTATCTTTCCAAATATGGAATTTTTCATCCCAATCCTTTCCAAATCATTTCTTATGATTTTACACTAATTATTGATATTTTTAATAATTTTATCAAGGCCCGTACAGTCGATTTCCATAAACGGCCATCGAACTGCACTTACAACGACCTTTTCCAATTTTGATTTGGATATAATTCCAAATCCAACCACTAGATTTCAAATTTCTTGTATTCGTTAGAAAGCTCTTTTCGATACGAACCCAACGGTTCCGGTTTTAGGAGAATCCGACGGTCGGATCTCCCGTAATGTCCGTTCGAAGTCAATGGTCGAAATTCGCGAAATGCCGCAGCGCGGCGCGTTCTATTCAGACCATTATATTTATATACTTCATCGATTTCCTTTTCAAACGTATTTTATAAATCGTTTTAAATTCGTTTTCAAAACGATTTCAACCTCATATTCAATTTCAAATCAAAATTGAATATTCCATGTCATCGATATATAAATGACAATATTTTCAAAACATTATATTTTGATATCAATTCCTTTTCGATATTCATTATAAAAATGAGTAAAATCGATATAAATATCGTTCACGTCAAAATGGCGTCAATCTAATCAACACGGCTATATATATTTAAATATATTCGTGTCCATCCCAAATCGGACATCAAAATCATATTTTGATTCATTTCTGAATATTATTTGAAAATATTCGTTATTTTAAAATAACCGTTATTTTAAAATATTCTTTTCTTCTGAACTGGAATCAGACACAGTCAATTACCATATAATATGATTATATGGATTTCATACAACGCATGTATACAACAATAGTGATAAATAATCATCCATCATCCAGAGTGCATTCTACACTGCATAAGCATCAAATATAAATATTTAACGCTTATAACAGTCTGTCAATCAATCGATTAACATACAGCTAATTATTGGGATTAGTGTATGTCCAATTTCATCCCAATACCTGTGTGGGGTTTCAAACAATATCAGTCAAATCAGTGTACATATACAAATCGTCTGATTTGTAAATGAATATTTATTTTATTCACATACACGTTAAAAATTATATTTTTAATGATAAAACATTCATTCGGTTCATTTACACAATAAAAATAATTTTTTTATTGTTCTAATATATTTTAAAAAAAATCGGCGGCATAACGACACGATACTAGAAACGGGATAAGGCCTAACCTTATCCCCAGTCCAATAATGGCCTGCGCCATACACATACCAATCTAATCAATTCCATTTCATTTCCCCAAACCAAATTCAACCAAACAATCCAATCAACCAAACTAAACAATCACACAAGTCGTCTATGGTCTGTGAACAACGGGGAACAGTTCATATAAGCAGTTATAAAATAAACAATTGTATAAAAGAATTATAGTGAGGAGTTCTCACCTTGGGGTTCCACTCCGTCATTCTTTAGCGGACGATGGTCTAGATTTACCCCACATTCCAATTCAATCCTTTCACGATGTTCATAACAAAAATTACATTTTATTTTAACGCTGTATGGATAAAAATCTCATTTTTATTTCGCTACTACATAGATAAAAATCATATTTTTCTATTGCTAATAAATAAATAAAAATCATTACTTTCTCTTGCGAATGAACAAATAAAAATCATATCTTTCTCTTGCAAATGAACAAATAAAAATCATTACTTTCTCTTGCAAATGAACAAATAAAAATCATATCTTTCTCTTGTAAAAAAATTAATCTTTATACAATAAAAATGTTAACTTTGTAAAATAGAAATGTTAACTTTTCAACAAAGCTAAAAAACTGATTTTTATATAAAAAAACTAATTCATAAATAAATCAAAACACAAAATAACTCACATCATTTTCCAGCGAGGGGGGGGGTTGCTGAGTTCGTCGTCGACTGGAGGTGGCGGTGTGAGGTCGCGGTGGCGGAGCTCCAAGGCGACGGCAGATGGTTCTCGGATTGGTCGGCAGATGGTTCTCGGATTGGGGATTTTAGGGGTGACGGTTTTTAAATTGACGAAGGAGGAGAGAGAAGAGGAAGGGAGGGGAGGTGCGTCGGCCTGTTGGAGGAGGGCGGTGGCGATTTCGGCGGAGGTAAGGAGAAGGGGGATCGCGACCACGATGGCGGTGCTAGGTTTAAGATTGATCGATGGTTTTTTTTCTCTTTTTCAATTTCGATCTGGTCAACTTGGGGGGAAAGAGGAAGGTAAGGGGGTGTTTGACCAAGAGATCATATAATATATTATTATTATTATTTATTTCAAAAAGGTAACTTTTTAATACGAACTCGAAATCAAGCCCACCGACTATCACCGCTAACTAAACACCCTCATTCCGGAAACAATGGGAAATGTTCCGTAAGCCAATTCTAATGTTTTGATCAGTTTTTCTTTAAATTAAAATATTAATAAATATATTGCATTTTAACGTACATTTTAATTTACCGGCGCCTCATACTGACTCCAAAAATTATAGAAAAATTATTTCTATCTTTGCATTGGCGATACGGTTTTAAAAAACTAATTTCGTCAAATTTGGAGGCCGTTTGAAAAATGGTCATTTTCCAATCGATTAAATTTGACTGAAATTGACAAAACGAGTTTTCTTCTGCCACACTCACACATTGATCCCAAAAATTATGAATTTTGGAATCTAGCAATAATTAGACATCCCGGATCCAAAAAAAGTGGTTTCGTCGAAAATGGAGGTCGTTTGCAAAATTTCCATTTTTAAGGGCCAAAATTCCATAGCGACTATTCTGAATTTTCAACTGGGCATAACTTTTTATTCCCGCTATGAAATTTTGATTTTTCGGATTCGCTGGAAAGATATTTTAAATTAGATTCAAATATTTTTTGTTTGCCAAAATCCGGTTTATTTTGAATCCTGTATTTTCATTTGAAATTTAAAATCGAAATTTCAAACTTCCCATCATTTTCAATTCCTTTTATAATTAAAAATAATTATTTATATTCTAACGATGATTTGAATAAATATATGCCTTCTAATTCTATTCAAAATAAATTTCTCGTCGTCATTATCTAAAATAATCCATTTTAAATATTCAAAATTCATTAAAATTCCCAAAATAAAAAAATTTAAATTGGCTCGGATTTTCTGGGTTATTACAATCTCTCCCACTTAAAATCTTTTCGTCCTTGAAAACTCAACTTTCATTATTTTCATTACGGTTTAAGTTCTTCAACTTTTCAGTTTCTAAGAACTTTCCAATTCTTTAAAAATTTGGATAACACCCTAAATTTTCGAAAAATTTCACCATAACCTCCCTGCACGGGAGCTCCGGGAAAATCCCGAAATTGCCATACAGGCCTTTTCAATCCAAAAAGAAAAAGAAACAGCCAAGCAGCTAGCCAATCGGCTCATAAAATCATCAAAACCCCCAAGAAATACAATAAACATGTACCTATTTGTCGGGCAAACAATTTTATTCCTCTTCTCTAGCCTCCTTGCTATGACATGTTCAATGTATATACATGTACATATATGCATTTCCAAACAATTTTCAATTCAGTTCAACATTTGAGACAATTTGGCTTAATGGTTCCAAATTTTAATTAATCAAAACAATAATCAAACAACACAATTAGCAATCAATTAGTTGATTACCGTTTCAAATTCATAATTTTGATATATATAAATACAGAAAATCATGTTTTTGGTGCCAAATCACAACAAATAAACCCTATCTAGTTTTGGTTCTCACACCAGTCTATTGGAAATATATAGATATTCCACTTTCGAAACTCGAACACAAATACTGATGATGAGATCTCAATCATCAGCGTCATCTTCGGGCGACTAGAGTGTGATTCTATATCTATCTAGTATATTTGAGACTTCGAATACACGCTAGCTAGGCGTATATCCAAGATCTTCATATACTTGATTGTCCAAAATCAATATAAAAATAATATTCAAATACATATAAAATGGTTTAAATTTTCAAAACAAAAATTTGTTTTCTATTTTATTTTTAAAAATAACACTCTTTCGACTCATTCTAGGACGCTATTGATCCCATCTCTAACGAGTCATTCTTATTGGATATTACTAATCCAATCTCTGATGAATTCTTTCGTTCGGTTCTAAAATGTCTTGTTCTCGAGCTCTGTAAACCAAGGCTCTGATACCAAAATGAAACGACCCGAACTTCCCCGGTCTCCGAAGAGAAGAGAAAGGACGGATTGCTTTGAGGACAAGACAAATCAGAAGGCAAACAGAAGAGCATTTCATGGTTTATTACAATAATTCCATCAGAATACAAGAATATACAGAGTATGAATGAATATTATACATCAGAAAAATATCAAAGATTTAAATTACATTTAAATACATCGCAACGGAAAATTAATACAAAACACAACTGAAAAGAATATACGGATACAGAGCTTTCCGAATATCGTTCCAGTTGTAAACCAGGATCATATGAATATAAATCTGCAAAACCAAAACTACTAGCTGCCCATGCAGAAAATAAGGGCACCCATAGTTTAGGTTAAAAAAATAAACTCCAGGTCAGTCATGTGACTAGTGTGAGAACTAAAACAGTTATTTAAAACTTTACTTTAAATCAGAGATATCAAGGGACCACGCTGTATAACACGGAACGGGTTTCCTCCCAAGAATACCAGTGCATATAACAAAACAGCGCAATGTTTTTTGGAAAAATGAAGCTATTATAAGACCCTGGTCCTATCACACAATGCAACGCAAGCCGGGGGATAGGGTTTTCCCTTATAATAGCCAAATATGTTTGGTACGTTAAAACAAATCATTTGATACTATTAAAAGTGCATAGTGTATAAAACAAATTCAAATATAAATGTATCAATCCTAGACGGCATGGGTACCATATATCATGTTGCCAATACTAGGCTCTACAATCAAAACCGCAATTGTCACATATTGGAAGTTGGATTTCCGTCTGTGAACCAAGGCAAGGGATCGTCCTTACCGCTTCGAGACGCTCTAGCCGCCCCTCAGGATCAGAACGCATCGACCCTTGGATATTCAGGGCCGGTCCACACGGAGTGGATTAAAATGCCTGAACAATGCGTTTCCTCGCCCTATGGGGCGTCAATGAGCCAAATGACTCCATCGGGCCCGGATCGACCGATATAACCGAGGCACCTCGCAATCCACCATCCACATAAGTAAAATTCCAGGGCATGTAAAACGCTGACACCACTCCTAGCTAGAAGGAAATGCATGCCCTCCCTGCAGTCCTCTCCCGTTTCTGGTTCACACCGGGGTGTGAGGCTCGCGAATTAATGCTACACAAAGCTATGCCACAAAGGCCATGCTTTGATCATCAACCACAAGACTCTGCTTTTCAACAGAAGCCTTGATCATTTGCATCTCAGCATGCCACACAGGCAATTCGCGCTATGCAACCGATATCAATCACACAGAATGAAATCCGATGTCAGACACACATCCATTTACAAGTTCGTTTTGGGTCTAAACGAAACCGGAGGAGCCTTATTCCTCGCATATCCATCTATCTCCAAGTACGTCTGGACGATCACCAACGGATTCCCTCCTCTTGGGTGTACAGCCCAATCAAGATCATCAGTAATTATCCAAACGATGTGAAGATTTCCGGTCTTCAACCACCGTCTTCATCGTCGACTTATCGTCGATTCAGTTATTCAGAATGGGTATAAACCCGGCCTTTCCGAATAACTCGTGTATATAATAAACAAGTGTTATAAAACACAACATATGCCTCATTCCAATCTAGAATATTCCTTTATTCAGATATTCTTATATTTTGGGAAAGGTTCCCATTAATTTTATCAAAGATAAATTCTTTAAATTTATTCTTTAATCCTCTTTTGAACATCAATTCAAACAAAATTATGGTTTATCCAAACTAATCGAGATTAGCGAACCTTACCGAAGTAATAATTTGTTAAATCTCTCAACCCCAACCTATTCATCCCATGAAGTAAAACTGGTAATACTTCATATCTAACACCACAGTGTTATCGGTAAATTCAATTACCAATTCACGTTCAAATCTAATTAAAGATTTAACTATCGCCTGGAGCAAAACTGGTGATGCTCCATTCTCGATCATTTCAATCTAATTAAAGATTCATTCAAACTCCACTTGGTTTTAATCTTCCCAAAAATCAATATTAATGATTTTTTAACTTGGGAAATCATATCCCGTCTTTAACTGGGTTAAAGAACCAATGTCATTTAAAACACGGTTCACTATAAACCCAAAATCACATTCCATTCCATCAGCCTTTAACCGTAAATTAGCAAGTGAACAATTCCCTAAGTATTAACCCCGAAGGCCGAAACCAACATCAGATCAATACCCAAGAAACCATTCGACTTAACTAATCTCCAGTTAGTTTCTGATTTTCTTAACTCCGTTGGGTCTAAGAATAGTATTATTAAAGATACCATTCACGACAACCCAAAATCACATTCCATTAACGATGGAATCTTCATGGAAAACAAATCGATATATATAATCAGTATAAACTTCCATCAGACTAAGAATATAAATGGAATAACGGCAAAGCCTTTTAAATTCCATATATATTAGCAGTCCTCACCTACAGAAATTCACTTCGATTATTATCAAATCGAATTCCATTCCATTCCAATTTATTTTATTAAATTGGAAAACTTTGCTTTGGAAAATCTCCTTTAAATCTTAATGAAAGATTTATAATTTCCAAATCACATTTTACTGTAAATTGGGTTAAAGAACGAATGTCATTAAAAACACAGTTCACGATAAATCCAATTCACATTCCATTAATTATCGGGTTAAAGAACAAATGTTATTTAAAACACCGTTCACGATAAACCCTAAAATCAATTCCAATTCAATTCCAATTAAATATCAATTAATTGGTATACTTCATTAAATCTAAATAAAAAGATTTAATCTTTTCTTAACTGGGTTTAAGAATAGTATTATTGAAGACACCATTCACGACAAACCCAAATCCCATTTGATATTAAATACAAGGCTCTGAATAGAAAATATATCGGCTTATATTCAATAACAAATTCTTAAATCAACAAATATCGTATTGGAATAATGATATATATCTTCCAAATTCCTCCACAATATCCGTGTAATCACGGAATCCAATATCGAAATATTTTGAAGATATTTCCGATTCAAATCCCTTCAAATTCGTATATTCGAAATTCTGGTTATTTATAAAACCATTTCAAATCCAATTTATTTATTTAAAAATTATTGGATTATAATTCTAGTTCAAAACTAGTTCATTTCGATAAAAATATATTTGTATCTTTCCAAATCATTTCTTACGATTTCACACTAATTATTGATATTTTTAATAATTTTATCAAGGCCCGTACAGTCGATTTCCACAAACGGCCATCGAACTGCACTTACAATGACCTTTTCCAATTTTGATTTGGATATAATTCCAAATCCAACCGCTAGATTTCAAATTTCTTGTATTCGTTAGAAATCCCTTTTCGATACGAACCCAACGGTCCCGGTTTTAGGAGAATCCAACGGTCGGATCTCCCGTAATGTCCGTTCGAAGTCAATTGTCGAAATTCGCGAACTTCCGCAGCGCGGCGCGTTCTATTCAGGCCATTATATTATATATATAATATATACTTCATCGATTTCCTTTTCAAACGTATTTTATAAATCATTTTAAATTTGTTTTCAAAACGATTTCAACATCATATTCAATTTCAAATCAAAATTGAATATTCCATGTCATCGATATATAAATGACAATATTTTCAAAACATTATATTTTGATATCAATTACTTTTCGATATACATTATAAAAATGAATAAAATCGATATAAATATCGTTCACGTCAAAATGGCATCAATCTAATCAACACGGCTATATATATTTAAATATATTTGTGTCCATCCCAAATCGGACATCAAAATCATATTTTGATTCTTTTCTGAATATTATTTGAAAATATTCATTATTTTAAAATAATCGTTATTTTAAAATATTCTTTTCTTCTGAACTGGAATCAGACACAGTCAATTACCATATAATATGATTATATGGATTTCATACAACGCATGTATACAACAACGATGATAAATAATCATCCATCATCCAGAGTGCATTCTACATTGCATAAGCATCAAATATAAATATTTAACGCTTATAACAGCCTGTTAATCAATCAATCGACATACAACTAATTATTGGGATTAGTGTATGTCCAATTTCATCCCAATACCTGTGTGGGGTTTCAAACAATCAAACACAGGTTTTATTTGTGCAGTTGGCCGATGTGTAAAATTTATCGTCCCAATCAATATCAGTCAAATTAGTGTACATAAACAAATCGTCTGATTTGTAAATGAATATTTATTTTATTCACATACACGTTAAAAATTATATTTTTAACGATAAAACATTCATTCGATTCATTTACACAATAAAAATAATATTTTTATTGTTCTAATATATTTTAGAAAATTTCGGCGGCATAACGGCACAATACTAGAAACGGGATAAGGCTTAACCTTATCCCCAGTCCAATAATGGCCTGCGCCATACACATACCAATCTAATCAATTCCATTTCATTTCCCCAAACCAAATTCAACCAAACAATCCAATCAACCAAACTGAACAATCACATAAGTCGTCCATGGTCTGTGGACGACGGGGAACAGTTCATATAAGCAGTTATAAAATAAATAACTGTATAAAAGAATTATAGTGAGGAGTTCTCACCTTGGGGAACCACTCTGTCATTCTTTAGCGGACGATGGTCTGGATTTACCCCACATTCCAATTCAATCCTTTCACGCTTTTCATAATAAAAATTACATTTTATTTTAACGCTGTATGGATAAAAATCTCATTTTTATTTCTCTACTACATAGATAAAAATCATATTTTTCTATTGCTAATAAATAAATAAAAATCATTACTTTCTCTTGCAAATGAACAAATAAAAATCATATCTTTCTCTTGCAAATGAACAAATAAAAATCATTACTTTCTCTTGCAAATGAACAAATAAAAATCATATCTTTCTCTTGTAAAAAAACTACTCTTTATATAATTAAAATGTTAACTTTGTAAAATAGAAATGTTAACATTTTAACGAAGCTAAAAACTGATTTTAATACAAAAAAACTAATTACATAAATAAATCAAAATACAAAATAACTCACATCATTTTCCAACGAGGGGGGGGGGGGGGGGGGGTTGCCGAGTTCGCCGTCGACTGGAGGTGGCGGTGTGAGGTCGCGGTGGCGTCTTTGGATGGTGGCGGAGCTCTAAGGCGGCGGCAGATGGTTCTCGGATTGGAGATTTTAGGGGTGACGGTTTTTAAATTAACGAAGGAGGAGAGAGAAGAGGAAGGGAGGGGAGGTGCGTCGGCCTGTTGGAGGAGGGCAGTGGCGATTTCGGCGGAGGTAAGGAGAGGGGGGGTGGCGACCACGATGGCGGCGCTAGGTTTTAGATCGATCGATGTTTTTTTCTTCTCTTTTTCAATTTCGATCTGGTCAACTTGGGGGAAAGAGGAAGGTAAGGGGGGTGTTTGACCAAGAGATTATATAATATATTATTATTATTTTTTATTTCAAAAAGGAAACTTTTTAATACGAACTCGAAATCAAGCCCACGGACTGTCGCCTCTAGCTAAGCACCCCCATTCCGGACACAATGGAATATGTTCCGTAAGCCAATTCTAACGTTTTGATCAGTTTTTCTTTAAATTAAAATATTAATCAATATATTGCATTTTAACGTACATTTTAATTTACCGGCGCCTCATACTGACACCAAAAATTACAGAAAAATCATTTCTAGCTTTGCATTGACGATACGGTCCTAACAAAACAAATTTCGTCAAATTTGGAGGCCGTTTGAAAATTGGTCATTTTCCAGTCGATTAAATTTGACTGAAATTGACAAAACGAGTTTTCTTCTACCACACTCACACATTGATCCCAAAAAATTATGAATTTTGGAATCTAGCAAAAATTAGATATCCCGAATGCAAAAAAAGTGGTTTCGTCGAAAACGGAGGTCGTTTGCAAAATTTCCATTTTTAAGGGCCAAAATTCCATAGCGACTATTCTGAATTTTCAACTGGGCATAACTTTTTATTCCCGCTATGAAATTTTGATTTTTCGGATTCCTGGAAAGATATTTTCAATTAGACTCAAATATTTTTGGTTTCGCCAAAATCCGGTTTATTTTGAATCCTGTATATTCATTTGAAATTTAAAATCGAAATTTCAAACTACCCGCCATTTTCAATTCCTTTTATAATTAAAAATAAATATTTATATTTTAACGACGATTTGAATAAATTTATGCCTTCTAATTCTATTCAAAATAAATTTCTCGTCGTCATTATCTAAAATAATCCATTTTAAATATTCAAAATTCATTAAAATTGCCAAAATAAAAATTTTAAATTGGCTCGGATTTTCCGGGTTATTACAATCTCCCCCACTTAAAATCTTTTCGTCCTCGAAAAGGAACGGGGCTGAAAGTTGTTTAACTAACCAACTCAACTTTCATTATTTTCATTACGGCTTAAGTTCTTTAACTTTCCAGTTTCTAACAACTTTCCAATTCTTCAAAAATTTGGATAACACCCTAAATTTTCGAAAAATTTCGCCATAACCTCCCTGCACGGGAGCACCGGGAAAATCCCGAAATTGCCATACAGGCCTTTCAAATCCAAAAAGAAAAAGAAACAGCCAAGCGGCTTGCCAATCGGCTGTAACAACCCGAAAATCTGGGCCAGTTTAAAATTTTTATTTTGACAATTTCAGCGAATTTTGAATATTTAAAATAGATTATTTTAAATAATATCGACGAAAATTTATTTTGAATGGAATTCGAACATATATATTATATAGTTCGTCGTTAGAAAATAAATATTTATTTATATTTATAAAAGGAATTGAAAATGGCGCGGTAGTTCGATAATTCGATTTCAAACTTCACTTGAATGTACCGGGTGCAAAACAATCCGGATTTTAGTGAAACCAAAAACATTAGGATCTAATTGATAATATCTTTTCAGCGAATCCGAAAAATCAAAATTTCATAGCGGGAATCAAAAGATATGTCCAGTTGAAAATTCTGAATAGTCGCTATGGAATTCAGGCCCTTAAAAATGGGAATTTTGCAAGCGACCTCCGTTTTCGACGAAACCACTTTTGTTGGATCCGGAATGTCAAATTATTGCTAGATTCCAAATTTCATAATTTTTCGAATCAATATGTGAGCATGGCAAAGGAAAATGCGTTTGACCAGTTTTAGTTGATTTTAATCGACTGGAAATTGGCCATTTTTCAAACGGTCTCAGAATTTGACGAAACTAGTTTTATTAGGACCGTATCGTCAATACGAAGCTAGAAAATATTTTTCTGGAATTTTTCGAGTTCGTATGTGACCCCGGTAAATTGAAATGCGCGTTTAAAATTCAATATAGTAATTTAAATGTAAATTTAACGGAAACTGATTTAAACGGTCGAATCAGCTTACGATACATATCGCATTGTGTTCGGAATGGGGGTAAAACGCTATAGGCGACAGGCGGTGGACCTCGTTTAGAGGTCGTATGTAAAAGTCAACTTTTTGAAATATAAATAAATTAAAAAAATTAAATCTCTCCCCTTAAATCACGTTGCCCCCCCCGTTATAATTCATTTTCAAATTCAGGAGAAAAACAAATAAACAAAAACCTCGATCGACAGCCCCCCTCCCATCGTTCCCCCCCCCCCCCCGATTGACCGCCGACCTCCTCTTGAAACCCCCCCTACTCGCCAGAGGCGACGCGACCCCCTCACGATCCACCACAGCCGCCGCCCCCTTCCACCGATCCTCCAGCTCCCTTTCTCTCCTCTCTACTTCTCCACCTCGCGAAGACCGCGACGCCCCAATCGAAGAAGGCCGAAGCCCTTCACCGCCGTCGCCTGGATGGCCAGCACCACCGTGAGCTTCTGGCGATCCTCCCCGACGCCAGCGAACGCCCAAACCCCCCCCAGTCGCGAATCGAAAACGCAGCACCCCAATCCAGGAAATTAACGGAGAAAGGTAATTTTTCTTCTTTAATTTAAAATCTGAAATTTATTTATTATAAAATCTGAAATTTATTTGATTCAAAGTGTTTGAGTACAAAGATTGGATTTTTATTATGAGAAAGACGAGATTTTTTAATTATAAAAAGATTTGATTTTTGTGTATAGAAAGATTTATTTTCACGTATAGAAAGGTATGATTTTTAAATATATGAAGTGACTATAAAAATATGATTTTTATATTTTTAAAGAATTAAAAATATGATTTTTATATTTTTAAAGTATTAAAAATATAATCTTCACTATATAGAAGTGGTAGAAATATGATTTTTGTTTATGTAGAGAATTAGAAATATCATCTATATATGTGTAGAAAAATAAAAATGTGATTTTTATAGTGATGAAATTGAAAAGGTAAAATCTTTAAAAAATGAAAAGACGATATTTTTAAAATAGAAAAGATTAGATTTTAAAAATAGAAAAGGTAAAATCTTTAAAAATGAAAAGACGATATTTTTAAAATAGAAAAGGCGAAATCTTTAAAATAGAAAAGGCGAAATCTTTAAAATAGAAAAGGCGAAAACTTTAAAATAGAAAAGGCGAAATCTTTATTTTTATAAAGGCGAAATCTATATTTTTGAAAAGGCGAGATTTTTATATATTGAACAACAAAGTAAAAATTCGATTTTTATATATTGAACAACGAAGTAAAAATTCGATTTTTACATATGTAGTGAATACGGGCAAAGAAATTGACAAGAGGCGAGAACGGCGAAGATTTCTGCAAAGAAGAGTCGTGGGAATGGATTAGCTATCTGTGAGAACTTCTCACCTTTCAATTTAATTTTTCTAGTTCTAAATATATACTAGGATGCAGACGGTGTTTAGTAGCACCCGACACCCGTCATCCACAGACCATGGATGGCTTGTTTGTTGAATTGTTTGATTGTGTAGTTGGTTAGGTTATTTGGTTTGAATTGAATTGTTTGGTGAAATGAAATTGATTTGATTGATGTGTGAATGGCGTGGGCCTTCACTAGACCGGGGATAAGGCTAGGCCTTGTTCCGTTTCTAGTATCGTGCCGTTATGCCGCCGAAATTTTCTAAAAATAAGTTAGAAAAATAAAGATAACATTTTATTTAATAAATAACCGAATAGAATATTCATAGGTTGAATAAAATAGTTTGATCGTTAAAAATATAATTTTTAACGTGAATGTGAATAAATAAATATTCATTTACAAACCGGACGGTTTGTTTACGTACACCTATTTGAAGAACATTGAATGGGACGATAAATTTTACACATCGCCCAACTGCACAAATAAAAATCGGTGTTTGATTGCTTGAAACCCCACACGGGTATTGGGATGATATTTGACGTACACTAATCCCGATTGTTTAGTTGTATGTCGATCGACTGATTGACAGGCTGTTATAAGCGTTGAATATTTATATTTGATGCTTATACAGTGTAGAATGCACTTTGGATGATGGTTGATTATTCATCGTTGTTGATATATACATGTGTTGTAGAAAATCCATATAATTAACATTATATGGTAATTGATTGGGCCTCATTCCAGTTTTGAAAAAGAAATATTTAGAAATATTTGAAAAAGAAATATTTGAAATAGAAATATTTGAAATAGAATATTTGAAAATAGGAATATATGGAGCCGTGTTGATTAGATTGACGCCATTTTGACGTGAACGATATTTATATCGATTTTATTCATTTTTCAACGAATATTGAAATAGATTTGAAATTCGAATTATATTGAATAGATTTGAAATTGAAATCACATTGAAATGAATTCGAATTGAAATTGAATATAAATGAATTTGAATTGAAATTGAAATTGAATTGAATTAGGACTGAAATTGAATTAGAAATCAATTTGAATTAAAATCGATTTGAAATGAATTTAAAACGAATTTATATTGGAATATTCAATTTTGATTTGAAATTGAATATGAAGTTGAAACCGCTTTGAAAATGAATTGAAAACGATTTATAAAGCACGTTTTAAATTGAAATCGACGAAGAATATATTAAATATATTATATATATAATATAATGGCCTGAATAGAACGCGCCGCGCCACGGCAGTTCGCGAATTTCGACCATTGACTTCGAACGGATATTGCGGGAGATCCGACCGTCGGATTCTCCTAAAACCGGAACCGTTGGGTTCGCATCGAAAAGAACTTTCTAACGAATGTGAGAAATTAGAAATCTAACGGTTGGATTTGGAATTATGTCCAAATCAAATTTGAAAAAGGTCGCTGTAAGTGCAGTTCGATGGCCGTTGATGGAAATCGACTGTACGTGCCTTAATAAAATTATTAAAAATAGTAATAATTTATGTAAAATCATAAGAAATGATTTGGGAAAAATCGGGATGAAGAACTCCATATTTGAAAAGATAAAAATAGATTTTTATCGAAATGAACTATTTTTGAAATAGAATTATAATTCTATTTATTTTTAAATAAATAAATTGAATTTGAAATGGTTTTGAAAATAACCAGAATTTCCAATGATTGCACTGGAATGGATTTGAATCGAAATTGTCTTCGGAATATTTCGATGTTGGATTTCGTGACTATACAGATGTTGTTATGGAAATTTGAAAGATATAGATATATATATCGTTATTTCCAATACGATATTTGTGGGTCGTAGAATTTGATATTGAATATAAGCCAGGATATTTTCTATTCATAGCCTTGTATTAAACATCCAATATGATTTGGGTTTGTTGTGAATGGTGTCTTGACTAACACTGTTCTTGAACCCAGTTGAGAAAAGATTAAATCTTTTTATTTAGATTTAATGAAGTGTACCAATTAAATAATATTTAATTGGAATTGAATTGATATTGATTTTTGGGTTTATCGTGGACAGTGTTTTAAATAACACTCGTTCTTTAACCCGATAATTAATGGAATGTGATTTTGGGTTTATCGTGAACCGTGTTTTAAATGACACTGATTCTTTAACCCAGTTAACGATTAAAACTAAGTGGAGTTTTAATGAATCTTTAATTAGATTGAAATGATTGAGAATGGAGTATCACCAGTTTTGCTCCAGGCGATAGTTAAATCTTTAATTAGATTTGAACGTGAAATGGTAATGGAATTTACCGATAACACCGTGGTGTTAGATATGAAGTATAACCAGTTTTACTTCATGGGATGAATAGGTTGGGATTGGGAAATTAAAACAAATGATTACTTCGGTAAGGTTCGTTAATCCTGACTAGTTGAATCGAAATTCAAAAGGATAGATTAAAGAATAAATATAAAGAATTTATCTTTGATAAAATTAATGGGAACCTTTCCCTATGAATGTGAAATTTAGAAACTAACTGTCGGTTAGCTAAGCAGAATGGTTTCCTGGATATTGATCTGATGTTGGTTTCGGCCTTCGGGGTTAATATTTGGGGAATTATTCTCTTGATTAATTTACGGTTAGTGACTGATGAATGGAATGAGGCGTATGTTGTGTTTGTGTAACACTTATTTAAAATATACGTGAGTTATTCGGAAAGACCGGGTTTATCCCATTCTGAATAACTGATACGACGATATGTCGAAGATGAAGACGGTGGTTGAAGACCGGAGGTCTTCACGTCGTTTGGGTAATTACTGATGATCTTGATTGGGCTGTACACCCAAGAAGATGGAAACAATTGGTGATCGTCCAGACGTACTTGGAGATCGATGGATATGCGGGGTACTAGGTGCCTCCGGTTTCGTTCAGACCCAGAGCGGACTTGTAAATGGACTGTGTGTCTGACATTGGATTTTAGTCCGTGTGATTGATCTCTATTAAATATATATCTGTTTGGCGGCGGAGAATTTATTCTCTTTCTTAACGCCCTTCTCTGAGACGTACGAGCTCAGGGGTTATATATTGATGGATATCAAACGCATGGAGTGAATTGCCTGTGTGGCATGCCTAAGTGGCAATTGATCGAGGCTTCTGTTGAAAAGCAAAGTCTTGTGGTGATGATCAAAGCACGGCCTTTGTGGCGTAGCTTTGTGTAACGTTTACTTCGCGAGTTTCTCACCCCGGTTGTGAACCATAAACGGGAGAGGACCTCAGGGAGGGCATGCGTTTCCTTCTAGCTAGGGTGGTGTCAGTGACCTACCAGCCCTGACATTTATATACTTTTCACCTGTGTGGTTGTTGCTGTTGCGAGGCGCCTCTGTTAGATCGGACGATCCGGGTCCGATGGAGTCATTCGTTGGCTCATTTACGCCCCCAAAGGGCGGGGAAACGTAGTGTTCAAGCATAATAATCCACATCGGTGGACCGACCCTGTCGCTCCAAGGCTTGCCTGCGCGCTTGCCTGAGACACGGGCTAGAGCGTCTCGAATCGGTAGAGGACGATCCCTAGCCTCGGTTCATAGATGGAAACCCAATTTCCAAATACGTGACTTTGCGATTTTGATTGTATAACCTATATATGGCGACATAGTGTTATGGGGCATTCATGCCGCCTATGATTGATACTTATGATTTGAAGTTGTTTTATACACTATACACTTATAATATTATCAAATGATTTCTTTTAAACGTATCAAGCATTCTTGGCTATTATAAGGTAAAAACCCTATCCTCCGGCTTGCGTTGCATTGTGTGATGGGAACTGGGTCTTATAATAGCTTCATTTTTCCTTATTTAGCATTGCGCTGTTTGTTTTATGCACTGGTGTTCTTGGGAGGAAACCCGTTCTGTGTTATACGGCGTGGTCCCTTGATTTACCCAACTTTAAAAATAAAGATTAACAACTGTTTTAGTTCTCACACCAGTCACATGACTGACCTGGAGTTTATTGTTTTAACATAAACTCTGGGTGCCCCTATTTTTGACACGGGAAGCTAGTAGTTTTGGTTTTGCAGATTTATATTCACAGGATCCTGGTTTACAGCTGGAACGATATCCGGAAAGCTTTGTATCCGTATATCTCCTTCTAGTTGTGTATTGTATTATTTTCCGCTGCTATGTATTTAAATGTAATTTAAATCTCTGATATTTCTGTGTAATATTCATTTATACTCTGTATATTCTTGTAATCTGATGCATTGTTGTGATATACAGTTAAATGTTCCTTTGTATGCGTTCTTTTTTTGTCATGTTCTCAAACGATAGGGCGTTTCGAACGGTCTGGGTCGGTTTAGCGACTGGTTCGGACCGAGCGAAATTCCTTTTCGTCACATCGGCTCATAAAATCATCAAAAACCCCAAGAAATACAATAAACATGTACCTATTTGTCGAGCAAACAATTTTATTCCTCTTCTCTAGCCGCCTTGCTATGACCTGTTCAATGTATATACATGTACATATATGCATTTCCAAACAATTTTCAATTCAGTTCAACATTTGATACAATTTGGCTTAATGGTTCCAAATTTTAATTAATCAAAACAATAATCAAACAACACAATTAGCAATCAATTAGTTGATTAACGTTTCAAAATCATAATTTTGATATATATAAATACAGAAAATCATGTTTTTGGTGCCAAATCACAAAAAATAAACCCTATCTAGTTTTGGTTCTCACACCAGTCTATTGGAAATATATAGATATTCCATTTTCGAAACTCGAACACAAATACTGATGATGAGATCTCAATCATCAGTGTCATTTTCGGGCGACTAGAGTGTGATTCTATATCTATCTAGTATATTTGAGACTTCGAATACACGCTAGCTAGGCGTATATCCAAGATCTTCATATACTTGATTGTCCAAAATCAATATAAAAATAATATTCAAATACGTATAAAATGGTTTAAATTTTCAAAACAAAAATTTGTTTTCTATTTTATTTTTAAAAATAACACTCTTTCGACTCATTATAGGACGCTATTAATCCCATCTCTAACGGGTCATTCTTATTGGATATTACTAATCCAATCTCTGATGAATTCTTTCATTTGGTTCTAAAATGTCTTGTTCTCGAGCTCTGTAAACCAAGGCTCTGATACCAAAATGAAACGACCCGAACTTCCCCGGTCTCCGAAGAGAAGAGAAAGGACGGATTGCTTTGAGGACAAGACAAATCAGAAGGCAAACAGAAGAGCATTTCATGGTTTATTACAATAATTCCATCAGAATACAAGAATATACAGAGTATGAATGAATATTATACATCAGAAAAATATCAGAGATTTAAATTACATTTAAATACATCGCAGCGGAAAATTAATACAAAACACAACTGGAAAGAATATACGGATACAGAGCTTTCCGAATATCGTTCCAGCTATAAACCAGGATCCTGTGAATATAAATCTGCAAAACCAAAACTACTAGTTGCCCGTGCGGAAAATAAGGGCACCCAGAGTTTAGGTTAAAACAATAAACTCCAGGTCAGTCATGTGACTGGTGTGAGAACTAAAACAGTTATTTAAAACTTTATTTTAAATCAGATATATCAAGGGACCACGCCGTATAACACGGAACGGGTTTCCTTCCAAGAATACCAGTGCATATAACAAAACAGCGCAATGCTTTTTGAAAAAATGAAGCTATTATAAGACCTTGGTCCTATTACACAATGCAACACAAGCTGGGGGATAGGGGTTTCCCTTATAATAGCCAAATATGTTTGGTACGTTAAAACAAATCATTTGATACTATTATAAGTGCAGACTATATAAAACAACTTCAAATATAAATGTATCAATCCTAGGCGGCATGGGTACCATATATCATGTCGCCAATACTAGGCTCTACAATCAAAACCGCAATTGTCACGTATTGAAAGTTGGATTTCCGTCTGTGAACCAAGGCAAGGGATCGTCCTTACCGCTTCGAGACGCTCTAGCCCGCCCCTCAGGATCAAAACGCATCGACCCTTGAATCTTTAGGGCCGGTCCGCATGGAGTGGATTAAAATGCCTGAACAATGCGTTTCCCCCACCCCATGGGGCGTCAATGAGCCAAATGACTCCACCGGTCCCGGATCGACTGATATAACTGAGGCGCCTCGCAATCCATCATCCACATAAGTAAAATGCCATGGCGTGTAAAATGCTGACACCACTCCTAGCTAGAAGGAAACGCATGCCCTCCCTGCAGTCCTCTCCCGTTTCTGGTTCACACCGGGGTGTGAGGCTCGCAAATTAACGCTACACAAAGCTACGCCACAAAGGCCGTGCTTTGATCATCAACCACAAGACTCTGCTTTTCAACAGAAGCCTTGATCATTTGCATCTCAGCATGTCACACAGGAAATTCACGCTATGCAATCGATATCAATCACACAGAATGAAATCCGATGTCGGACACACATCCATTTACAAGTTCGTTATGGGTCTTAACGAAACCGGAGGAACCTTATTCCTCGCATATCCATCGATCTCCAAGTACGTCTGGATGATCACCAACTGATTCCCTCCTCTTGGGTGTACAGCCCAATCAAGATCATCACTAGTTATCCAAACGGATTGAAGACTTCCGATCTTCAACCACCGTCTTCATCGTCGACTTATCGTCGATTCAGTTATTCAGAATGGGTATAAACCCGGCCTTTTCGAATAACTCGCGTATATAATAAACAAGTGTTATAAAACATAACATACGCCTTATTCCAATCCTGAATATTCCTTTATTCAAATATTCTTATATTTTGGGAAAGGTTCCCATTAATTTTATCAAAGATAAATTCTTTAAATTTATTCTTTAATCTTCTTTTGAATATAAATTTAAACCAATTTAATGTTTATCCAAACTAGTCGGGATTAGCGAACCTTACCGAAGTAATCATTTGTTAAATCTCCCAACCCCAACCTATTCATCCCATGAAGTAAAACTGGTAATACTTCGTATCTAACACCACAGTGTTATCGGTAAATTCAATTACCAATTCACGTTCAAATCTAATTAAAGATTTAACTATCGCCTGGAGCAAAACTGGTGATGCTCCATTCTCGATCATTTTAATCTAATTAAAGATTCATTAAAACTCCACTTGGTTTTAATCTTGCAAAAATCAATATTAATAATTGTTTAACTTGGGAAATCATATCCTATCTTTAACTGGGTTAAAGAACCAATGTCACTTAAAACACGGTTCACTATAAACCCAAAATCACATTCCATTCCATCAGCCTTTAACCGTAAATTAGCAAGTGAACAATTCCCTAAGTATTAACCCCGAAGGTCGAAACCAACATCAGATCAATACCCAAGGAACCATTCAACTTAACTAATCTCCAGTTAGTTTCTAATTTTCTTAACTCTGTTGGGTCTAAGAACAGTATTATTAAAGATACCATTCACGACAACCCAAAATCACATTCCATTAACGATGGAATCTTCATGGAAAACAAATCGATATATATAATCAGTATAAACTTCCATCAGACTAAGAATATAAATGGAATAACGACAAAGCCTTTTAAATTCCATATATATTAGCAGTCCTCACCTATAGAAATTCACTTCGATTATTATCAAATCGAATTCCATTCCATTCCAATTTATTTTATTAAATTGGAAAACTTTGCTTTGGAAAATCTCCTTTAAATCTTAATGAAAGATTTATAATTTCCAAATCACATTTTACTGTAAATCGGGTTAAAGAACGAATGTCATTAAAAACACAGTTCACGATAAATCCAATTCACATTCCATTAATTATCGGGTTAAAGAACAAATGTTATTTAAAACACCGTTCACGATAAACCCTAAAATCAATTCCAATTCAATTCCAATTAAATATCAATTAATTGGTATACTTCATTAAATCTAAATAAAAAGATTTAATCTTTTCTTAACTGGGTTTAAGAATAGTATTATTGAAGACACCATTCACGACAAACCCAAATCCCATTTGATATTCAATACAAGGCTCTGAATAGAAAATATATCGGCTTATATTCAATAACAAATTCTTAAATCAACAAATATCGTATTGGAATAATGATATATATCTTCCAAATTCCTCCACAATATCTGTGTAATCATGGAATCCAATATCGAAATATTCTGAAGATATTTCCGATTCAAATCCTTTCCAATTCGTATATTGGAAATTCTGGTTATTTATAAAACCATTTCAAATCCAATTTATTTATTTAAAAATTATTGGATTATAATTCTAGTTCAAAACTAGTTCATTTCGATAAAAATATATTTTTATCTTTTCAAATAAGGAATTTTTCATCCCAATCGTTTCCAAATCATTTCTTATGATTTTACACTAGTTTTTGATATTTTTAATAATTTTATCAAGGCCCGTACAGTCGATTTCCAAAAACGGCCATCGAACTGCACTTACAACGACCTTTTCCAATTTTGATTTGGACATAATTCCAAATCCAACTGCTAGATTTCAAATTTCTTGTATTCGTTAGAAAGCTCTTTTCGATACAAACCCAACGGTTCCGGATTTAGGAGAATCCGACGGCCGGATCTCCCATAATGTCCGTTCGAAGTCAATGGTCGAAATTCGCGAATTGCCGCAGCGCGACGCGTTCTATTCAGGCCATTATATTATATATATAATATATACTTCGTCGATTTCCTTTTCAAACGTATTTTAAAAATCGTTTTAAATTCGTTTTCAAAACGATTTCAACTTCATATTCAATTTCAAATCAAAATTGAATATTTCATGTCATCGATATATAAATGACAATATTTTCAAAACATTATATTTTGATATCAATTCCTTTTCGATATTCATTATAAAAATGAATAAAATCGATATAAATATCGTTCATGTCAAAATGGCGTATTTCTAATCAACACGGCTATATATATTTAAATATATTCGTGTCCATCCCAAATTGGACATCAAAATCATATGTTGATTCTTTTCTGAATATTATTTGAAAATATTCGTTATTTTAAAATAATCGTTATTTTAAAATAATCGTTATTTTAAAATAATCTTTTCTTCTGAACTGGAATCAGACACAGTCAATTACCATATAATATGATTATATGAATTTCATACAATGCATGTATACAACAACAGTGATAAATAATCGTCCATCATCCAGAGTGCATTCTACACTACATAAGCATCAAATATAAATATTTAACACTTATAACAGTCTGTTAATCAATCGATCGACATACAGCTAATTATTGGGATTAGTGTATGTCCAATTTCATCCCAATACCCACGTGGGGTTTCGAACAATCAAACACATGTTTTATTTGCGCAGTTGGGCGATGTGTAAAATTTATCGTCCCAATCAATATCAGTCAAATCAGTGTACATAAACAAATCATATAATTTGTAAATGAATATTAATTTTATTCACATACATGTTAAAAATTATATTTTTAACGATAAAACATTCACTCGGTTCATTTACACAATAAAAATAATATTTTTATTATTCTAATATATTTTAGAAAATTTCGGTGGCATAACGGCACGATACTAGATACGGGATAAGGCCTAGCCTTATCCCTAGTCCAATAGTGGCCTACGCCATACACATACCAATCTAATCAATTCCATTTCATTTCCCCAAACCAAATTCAACCAAACAATCCAATCAACCAAACTAAACAATCACACAAGTCGTCCATGGTCTGCGGACGACGGGGAACAGTTCATATAAGCAGTTATAAAATATATAATTGTATAGAAGAATTATAGTGAGGAGTTCTCACCTTGGAGTTCCACTCCGTCATTCTTTAGCGGACGATGGTCTAGATTTACCCCACATTCCAATTCAATCCTTTCACGCTGTTCATAATAAAAATTACATTTTATTTTAACGTTGTATGGATAAAAATCTCATTTTTATTTCGCTACTACATAGATAAAAAAACATATTTTTCTATTGCTAATAAATAAATAAAAATCATTACTTTCTCTTGCAAATGAACAAATAAAAATCATTTCTTTCTCTTGCAAATGAACAAATAAAAATCATTACTTTCTCTTGCAAATGAACAAATAAAAATCATATCTTTCTCTTGTAAAAAAACTAATCTTTATATAATAAAAATGTTAACTTTGTAAAATAGAAATGTTAACATTTTAACAAAGCTAAAAAACTGATTTTTATATAAAAAACTAATTACATAAATAAATCAAAATACAAAAGAACCCACATCATTTTCCAGCGGGGGGGGGGGGGGGGGTTGCTGAGTTTGCCGTCTACTGGAGGTGGCGGTGTGAGGTGGCGGTGGCGTCTTTAGATGGTGGCGGAGCTCTAAGGCCGCGGCAGATGGTTCTCGGATTGGGGGTTTTAGGGGTGATGGTTTTCAAATTAACGAAGGAGGAGAGAGAAGTGGAAGGGAGGGGAGGTGCGTTGGCCTGTTGGAGGAGAGCGGTGGCGATTTCGGCGGAGGTAAGGAGGGGGGGGGTCGCGATCACGATGGCGGCGCTAGGGTTAAGAATGATCGATGTTTTTTTTTCTCTTTTTCAATTTCGATCTGGTCAACTGGGGGGAAAGAGGAAGGTAAGGGGGGTGTTTGACCAAGAGATTATATAATATATTATTATATTTTTTTATTTCAGAAAGGTAACTTTTTAATACGAACTCGAAATCAAACCCACCGACTGTCGCCCCTATCTAAATACCTCCATTCCGGATACAATGGGATATGTTCCGTAAGCCAATTCTATCATTTTAATCAGTTTTTCTTTAGATTAAAATATTAATCAATATATTGTAATTTAACGTACATTTTAATTTACCGACGCCACATACTGACTCCAAAAATTACAGAAAAATTATTTCTAGCTTTGCATTGACGATACGGTCCTAACAAAACTAATTTCATCAAATTAGGAGGCCGTTTGAAAAATGGCCATTTTCCAGTCGATTAAATTTGACTGAAATTGACAAAACACGTTTTCTTCTGCCACGCTCACAAATTGATCTCAAAAATTATGAATTTTGGAATCTAGCAATAATTAGACATCCCGGATCCAACAAAAGTGATTTCGTTGAAAACGGAGGTCGTTTGCAAAATTCCCATTTTTAAGGGCCAAAATTCCATAGCGACTATTCTGAATTTTCAATTGGGCATAACTTTTTATTCCTGCTATGAAATTTTGATTTTTCAGATTCTATGGAAATATATTTTCAATTAGATTCAAATATTTTTGGTTTCGCAAAAATCCGGTTTATTTTGAATCCTGTATATTCATTCGAAATTTAAGATCGAAATTTCAAACTACCGCGCCATTTGCAATTCCTTTTATAATTGAAAATAAATATTTATATTCTAACGACGATTCGAATAAATATATACCTTCTAATTCTATTCAAAATAAATTTCTCATCATCATTATTTAAAATAATCCATTTTAAATATTCAAAATTCATTAAAATTGCCAAAATAAAAATTTTAAATTGGCTCGGATTTTCTGGGTTATTACACATATGCCATGCATGCATTATGTAAGAGGTGAATTGTATAAATAAATACCCTACATTAGCCACCCTTATTCTACAGCCATACATGTTGTGTTGCTTTTGTTGTTGCTTTGATCCTTTTGGAAATATATGGGTGGTTTCTCAAGGGTTTTGACACACTCAGATTTTATTAAACAATTAGTGTTTATTATTTCATTTAAGTATTTTATTGAAGTTGACTTACTTGAACAAAGATTAATCCTGACCCGAGTTTTTTGTGTTTTTTGCATGTAACGCTCGAGTCAGATACGAGTGATGCAGATTTTAGATTTCAGCTCTTAAACAGGAAAGACATGAGAAGATGCATGTGCACGCAAAGCTCGGCAAAAACTGAAAATTTGTTTAAAGTAATTTAAGGATAAATTTACATTTTTCTGCTATTCAAAATATTGCAAACTCTGCTATTTACATAAAATTTTATTCCGCTACAATTATTGTGCACTATGATTATGTGCTAAATTCCATTTTTAAACCCTGTAAGCTAATAACAATCCGTCGTTTTGAACGCTTCGAGTTGGTTCAATCTCCGACTTGGGGCGGTCAAAATGGCGGGCTATTATATTTGGTATCAGAGCTATATGGGTGGAAATACCCTAGAATGAGCGGAATTGATACTAGAATCGCTCTAGAGAGGGCGCATTTTTGGAGGAATAAAATATTTTGATGAGATTTAGGATAATATATAAATAAAATATAATAATAAATTTTGAAGGAAATATTTTCAAAATGTAAGTCTCCTTATTGGAATTTCCATCTGAAAGCCCTTTGCGGCGAGAATTTCCAAAGTTTATCATCAAGGAAAAATATAAAAGTGTTTTAAAAGGAGATTTTTGGTTAAAAATCAAGATGGGTAATAAGTATGGGTTTATGAAAAATACTTAGAATCTTAACAAAGCGGAATTCAATCGATGTTCGAGGACGGTTAACGAAGTAAGAGTTGAATCAGTCTTGAAATTGATTCGGATTAGATTGGGGTTGGTGTTAACCACTTTAATATAATGTTAGGTTGTTGAACATAAAGTAAGGGGGCCGATGATAGTTAATAATGAAAACAACCAAGTGTAAACTAATTATTTTTCCTTTTGATTATTTAAATTTTATAAAGGCTTTCATATATATATATATATATGTATATATATATGTATTTATGTATATATATATATATGTATATTGTTTGAATTGAACATAATTTCCATCAAGGATTATGTGAAATTCTGTATGATGATGATTCTGAGTAAATGGTTTAGTAATACCAAATGGTATGGGACATTTGGTAATGCTTTTCTGATTACTCTCTTGACTTTTCACATGGAATGTTCGTTTGCTTTATATTTTCAGTTGGTGCGATTTGCTTCCTTATTATAAATATTCAAGTAACACAAGGTGATACATGAAGAATGAGTTATATTTGAATAATTATTATTTAAAAGTATACGACAATTACAATTTCCGAATTGAAGTGTTTCTGGGTCATTTCTAGTTGACTTGCCATGTGTATGATGATGCTTTTGTTCTATATTACAATAAGCATGGCCTGATTTAAGTGGCTAAACCACCACATTTTATAAAAGGGCCTATAATGGGCTTGTTCTTGTTTACTCTTTCATGATTAGAATGGTGATTTTGTTTTGTCTAATTTGGGTTGTGATTACCATTTTGCTTTATTATATGGTATTTCTCAAGTCAAGATTGAGTTTATAAAGTGTTTTGATGTTACATACACTTTGAATTCATGGCCAGTTTTTTATATATAAAATAGCAATTCAGGAATGTTTTTTATTTTTGGGAAATGGGGTAGATTGGACTCTGTTGTACCAAAGGGCCAATACTCCATCTTGGTCCACGTAATTCATAATCGCAACCTGAATCGGTGGTTTTTCATTTACCACCAAATGTCAATGGTCTACTACATTTTGTTTTGATCGGGATTCCCGATCAATGGGTCACGGACTACATTAGATGGAGGCGTGGGGATCCCACATGTAGTGTCGTGAATGGGTAGCTTACGGGCTTCGCCTAGACCGTCTTGGTAATCCTGGGTTGATCTACAGGTGGGTTATGGCGTCTTGAGTAGAATTATGGTGCTGATGTCTCGTTCTTTGACACCATGATTTTACAAATTAGCGTCTTTTTATTTGTTATGTTCTGTATCGGGTTATATTTATATGATAATCCGCTAATATTTTATTACATTACTATAATTGATCAATTGTATTATCGTATTGATTTATATATGATAATTGTTATGAGTATCGTATTGATTATATATGATGCTCTGACTTGATTTATTTTATCATATTGCTTTCACATATGATAAATTCCATGAAGATTTTATCGACTTCATTCATTTTATCATATTGGTTTATATATGATATTTTTTAAGAGCATCACTTTGATTTATATGTGATACTCTAACTTGATTCATTTTATCATATCGATTTAAATAATTATTTGTTAAGAGCATCGCATTGATTTATAAGTGATATTCTGTCTTAATTCATTTTGATTTATATATGATATTTATTAAAAGCATCGCATTGATTTATATGTGATACTTTGTCTTAATTCATTTTGGTTTATATATGATATTTATTAAGAGCATCGCTTTGATTTATATGTGATACTCTATCTTAATTCATTTTGATTTATATATGATATTTGTTAAGAGCATCACATTGATTTATATGTGATACTCTAACGTGATTTATTAGGAGCATCATATTGTTATATATGCTATTTTGTTATGAGCCTCATATTGGTTTGTGTGTGGTACTCTAACTCGAATTATTTTATCATATTGTCTTAAATATGATAAATGTTAGGAAATTTTTGATTTGTATATGCTACTCTATTATATTTTGCTTTTACCATCTCGTTTTAATTGTTACAAGTATCGTTGGAATTATAAATGATACTCTGACTTAATTCCTTTATCATATTATCATATATGACAAATGTTATGAGTATCGTATTGATTTATATATGATACTCTAATTTGATTTATTTTATCATATTGTTAAATGCAATGAAGATTTTATTGATTTATATACAATACTCTGACTTGATCACATATATAGTATTATGAGTATCGTATTGATTTATATATGATACCCTGGTTTGATTAATTTCGTCAAACTGTTTTACATATGAAGATTTCATTACATAATACTCCGACTTGATCGGGTATCATATTGATTTATATATAATATTTATTATGAGTATCATACTAATTTATATGAGACTCTAACTTGATTTACGTTATCATATTGTTTTACATATAATAAATGCTGCATAGATTTTATTGGCTCCTTATTAACTTATTTTATCATATTGTTCTTATATATGATAAATTTATGAAGATTTTATTGGCTTTGACTCATTTGTTGCGGTTTGTTATGGGTAACATATTGTTTATATGTAATACTCCATTATAATTTGCAATTACTATATTGTTTTAAATATAGAAATTGTTACAAGTATCTTATTGATGATACACTCGAATGGTTCACTCTTACCATCTTATTATTTGTTTGGTATTTGCTATGGGTATCAAATTGGTTTATATATGATACTCTTTTCAAGTTTACCATGTTTTCTAGAATTATTATTGCTAGAATCCTACTAATTTAAATACGATACTTTTCTTTAATTTATCATGCTGAAAATGATGAGAGTGTATCCTAATATGTGTATTTTATAAGAGTTGAAATTTTTACAAAATTGAGTAAACAAGTTGGGGAAGATTACAGAAGTTTCAAACTCATATGTTGGATACTTAAATTACCGAAGAGGTTATAGATGCAAGGTTGGAATTTTGTAATGTTGTATATTTACTCGAGTAAATTACGAGGACATGATTTCTTTAAGGGGGAGTCTGTAACAACCCGGATTTTTGGAGAGTGATAGTAACGATTTAGAAATATTGACGTTTAAAAATTAAATCAAATTAAGATTTAACGTTAAAAATAAATATCTATATTTAGGTCTCGACATAGAATTTGGACTTTTATTTGTTGTGAACATAATTTGAATACACGTATAAATGAATTCTTTTCATAAATTTAATTTTAACGTGGACGTTGTTAGAACAAACGTCATTAACATTAATAGTTGATTTGAATTTGAGTAGAATACTGAAATTTAACGTTGGAATATAAATCATGTAATTTAGTTGAAAAAAAGGAAGAGAATAAGAAAAAGGAAATTATTTTATTCAACTTTGAAATATAAGCGGTGTAATTAATTTAGAAATCGAAGTCTATTTCGAAATATGAATTAAGACATATTTACAAATTTAAAAGAGCTAATTTATTATAAAGTTTGTTTGAAATCAAATTGTTAAGTATATAGTTAGTTTTGTAATGTGAGTACTTGAAAGAAAATTTATATTTTAAATCTTGGCTTCGAATTTAAAAGTTCGAAAAATAATTAAATAGTTAATTAGTTTTGTTCAAATAAAATGTTTCAAAACAGCAATGGTATATATACGGTTGATGTAATAAAAAGGAAGAAATGAATTGTGGAATACAATACGCGTATTATTGCATTCATGTTGAATTTAATTTATTATTGTTGAATTTATAACCTGATAGAATAAGTAAACAACGTGGTATATCGTTCACTAGTAATGTTTGTTTAACCGTGTTCTTTTTATTCAGCAACGCTCAAACCAATTTCATCGTTCAGCCCTATGTGTGCTGCTAACCCATATTTGATATAATATTTAGGTGGTTGAACTATTTTCCACTAGTTTCACATTGCTGAATCTTACTGCCACTTATTCTTGCCCCCCTGTTAGTATCAACACTTGTCGTCCCCTATCTGAAATCGATTTACTCGTGGTTATCTGTTTCTCCTACTGGTTTCCTTTCGTTTGAACTAAAAAGAGGGCGTACCATTCTTTCTGTCCACCACAAACAAATTCCTCTTTCCCTTTATTTCATTTTATTCCTCCTGCGAAATGAGTTAATCCTCCCCCAAAATTAATTTCACCCCAAATTCGTTATGGCTTCCTCATTGATACTCCAAATCGGTCTAACCTTTGTTGCTCGCCTATTTCACCTCACCGACGTCGCTCTTCTCCCAAACCCATCTTCCCTTTTCAAAATCCGGGACACTACCACACTCAAAGTCGCAGCCACCATCGAGACCGCCTACTCGCGCATGACAAGGACCACCAACTTTGAGTATCGACAGCGCCTCCTCTACTGATATCCAGAACCGAACCCTCCAGCAAGTCGAAGCCGGTAGTTCTATTTTGCCTGTAGTCGTCGGTCACCAGAGTAGCCTAACCATGAAATGCTATCACCGTTTTCCACCTTAAACCATCGTTCACTTTAATATTGGTTCAAGTAATTTAACTTCAATCCTATGATATTGGCACGGCTCTCACTGCTGTTTGCTTGCATGGTCCTTGTTTACTTGTTGAAACTTGAACATATTTTTGTTCAAACGATTTGCATTACTTGGATGGGATTTAAGGCTAGCACGTTGGTTTATGCAATTGCTTTTGCCTTGATTAATTATGATTACGAGTTAGCTCTGTGGCACATTTCAAACTCGTACACTTTTGTTGAGTATAGTTACGGTTTGATATTCTGGGGTCTTGGATTTGTAGTACTGTTCCACACTTGTGTGAAGCAGAATTTTTCAATAATACATATATGCTTTGCTCCAATTTTTCCTTTTTGGCTATGACCAATCAAAGTTTATCCTTACTGGCCTTGCATGTAAAATTTGGAGTATTACCTTTAATTTATAACCTACATGTTTGCAGCTTGAAGTTTTTCTATGTCTTATTTTTTCTAAAAGGAAAAAAAGAGAAAAACGAATAAACCAATAAATAAATGCAGGTGTATGTTTAGTTTGAGATAAGTTGTTAGCATCACACATTTATGCATAGGAATTATACCGGTTAAGGCTTGTATTGTGGACATATATGTTTCCTGGCAATACATGGAGCATGTGTGTTCTAACATTGCCTTATGCTGTTAGAAATATTCCATATACCCTGTAGTGTGAACTGTAGAGGTGGGGAACCCCAACTAAAAGTCGTGCAATTATGATTATAATTTGTTGTCATGAGTTCACCAAAAATGTCAAAACTATTGTTGAGACCAATATATATATTTTTGGGCTGCTTTTGTTACTTTCGCATGCACTGGTTTAAATTTTTTACTGCACGTATTAATTCAATTCATTTATTTTGCATTCAGTCTATTTATTGTTGTTTTGGAATAAAAGGGATCACGCACGTGAAATTCTAATTGTCTTATTTGCATGTCAGCTATACCTTTTTTATCTTAAACATATACTTATTGCACGCAATTTTTAAATCTTGGGTATTGAGTCTGTCTTCATTTTAAAATGGACATATGCCATGCATGCATTATGTAAGAGGTGAACTGTATAAATACCCTACACTGGCCACCCTTGCTCTACAACCATATATGATGCTTTGCTTTTGTTGTTGGTTTGATCCTTTTGGAAATATGTGGGTGGTTTATTATAATAACCCGGAAATCCGAGCCAATTTAATTTTTTTATTTTGGCAATTTTAGTGAATTTTGATTATTTAAAATGAATTATTTTAAATAATAACAACGAGAAATTTATTTTGAATAGAATTAGAACGTATATATTTATATAGATCGTCGTTAGAATATAAATAATTTATTTTAATTATATAACGAGCCTGAAATGGCGCGGTAGATCGATAATTCGATTTCAAAGTTCAAATGAATGTACCGGGTGCAAAATAAACCGGATTTTGGCGAAACCAAAAATATTAGAATCTAATTGAGAATATCTTTCCAACGAATCCAAAAAATTGAAATTTCATAGCGGGGATAAAAAGTTATGCCCAGTTGAAAATTCAGAATAGTCGCTATGGAATTTCGGCCCTTAAAAATGGAAATTTTGCAAACGACCTCAGTTTTCGACGAAACCACTTTTGTTGGATCCGTGATGTCAAGTTATTGCTAGATTCCAAAATTCGTAATTTTCTATATCAATATGTGAGCGTGGCAAAGGAAAACGTGTTTTGACACTTTCAGTCAAATTCGATCGACCAGAAAATGGCCATTTTTCAAACGGTCTCAGAATTTGACGAAATCAGATTTTTTAGGACCGTATCGTCAATACGAAGCTAGAAAATATTTTTTAGGAATTTTTAGAGTCCATACGTGGCCTTGGTAAATTGAAATGTGCGTTCAAATTCAATATATATATTTATATTTTGATTTTGACGAAAACCGATCGAAATGATCGAATCAGCTTATGATACATATCCCATTGTGTTCAGAATGGGGGTAATTAGCTATGGATGATAGTCGGTGAGTTCGATTTCGAAGTCGAGATAAAAAGTTGCTTTTAGGAATTAAATAAATAAATTAAATATATATTATTAATAACCCTCCTCTCTCTCCCTCCCCCCCGTCACTTTCATATCTGAAAAGAAATAAAAAAAAAGAGAAGAAACTCTCGATCACGATGCTCCAGCTGACACCGCCGTCGCTCCGACACCCACCCCCTCGCCGGATCCGCCGTTGCTCCACTCCCAAGGCCACCGCTACCTCGTTAAACCCCTCCTCCCTCTGCTTCAGCCCAAACCGCGACCCACTCCCCCCAAAACCCTAAAACCGCCAAGACCCGACGCCGTGGGCCCCTAGCCACCAACCGCCGCCTAGCCGCCACCTCTATCACCCCGCGAAGCAGGTCCTCCCTCCTCCGATCAAATCACAGTAAGTTTTTCAGATTTTTGTTTTAATTTATTTTAATAAAACTCCGATTTTGATCACATAAATAACATGATAAAGGTAGGATTTTTGATGGTACGTATAGCATGAGGAATATCGAATCTTTATGTATATGTTAGCAAGATAAAAATCGGATTTTTATGTATATAATGGCGATTTAAAAATATGATTTTTATATTACAGAAAGAATAAAAATATGATTTTTATATTATAGAAAGAATAAAAATATGATTTTTATATTATAGAAAGAATAAAAATATGATTTTTATATTATATAGATAGTAAAGATTTGATCTTTATTATATGAGCACCGTTGTAAAAATAGAATTTTTATCTGTATAGTAGCGGTGTAAAAATAGAATTTTTATCTATATAGTAGCGGTGTAAAAATAGAATTTTTATCTATATAGTAGCGGTGTAAAAATAGAATTTTTATCTATATAGTAGCGGTGTAAAAATAGAATTTTTATCTATATAGTAGCGGTGTAAAAATAGAATTTTTATCTATATAGTAACGGTGTAAAAATAGAATTTTTATCCATATAGAGTGATTATAAAAATGTGATTTTTATATACATAGCAACAATATAAAAATGTGATTTTTATATATGTAGTGGCTACAGGCAACGAAATTGACGAAAGGCGAGCACGACGAAGATTTCTACATATGAAGAGTCGTGGTGTTGGTTTAACTAGTCGGTGAAAACTCCTCACTTTTATTTTTATTTCTAGTTTGAAATATATGCTAGGAATGCAGACGGTGCTTAGTAGCACCCGACACCCGTCGTCTACAGACCATGGATGACTTGTTTGTTTGGTTGCTGTGTTGTGAAATTTGATTGTGTGATGTGGAATGAAATAAAATATTTTATAGTGGAAAATATTTTATAGTTAAAAATATGATTTTTAACGTGTATACAAAATAAATAGTAATAAACAAATCAGACGATTTGTTTATATACACTGATTTGACTGATATTGATTGGTACGGTAAATTTTACACATCGCCCAACTGCACAAATAAAATCTGTGTTTGTTGATTTGAAACCCCACACGGGTATTGGGATGATATTTGACGTACACTAATCCCGATTGTTTAGTTGTATGTCAATCGATGGGTTAACAGACTGTGTAAGCGTTAATTATTTATATTTAATGCTTATGCAGTTGTGTGGTGCACTCTGGATGATGATTGATGATTTATCGTTGTTGTTATATACATGTGTTGTAGAAAATCCATATAATTTACATTATACGGTAATTGATTGGGCCTCATTCCAATAGAAGGAAATAAATTCATGTGTTGAATAGGAAATAAATTCATGTGTTGAATAGGAAATAAATTCATGTGTTGAATTGAAAATAAATTCATGTGTTGAATTGAAAATAAATTCATGTGTTGAATTGAAAATAAATTCATGTGTTGAATAGAATAAACATTCATGTGTTGAGTAAAAGCCGTATTGATTAGATTGACACCATTTTGACGTGAACGATATTTATATCGATTTTATTCATTTTTATAATGAATATAGAAAAGGAAGTGATTTCAAAATATAACGTTTTGAAAATATTATCATTTGTATATCGATGATGTTGAATATTCAATTTTGATCAGAAATTGAATAGGAAGTTGAAATCGTGTTGAAAACGATTTATAAATTACGTTTTAAAAGGAAATCGATGAAATATATATAATATATATATTATACATATAATGGCCTGAATAGAACGCGCCGCGTTGCGGCAATTCGCGAATTTCGACCATTGACTTCGAATGGACGTTGCGGGAGATCCGACCGTCGGATTCTCTTAAAACCCGAACCGTTGGGTTCGTATCGAAAAGAGCTTTCTAACGAATATTAGAAATTAGAAATCTAACGGTTGGATTTGGAGTTATGTCCAAATCAAATTTGGAAAAGGTCGCTGTAAGTGCAGTTCGATGGCCGTTGATGGAAATCGACTGTACGGGCCTTGATAAAATTATTAAAAATAGTAATAATTTGTGTAAAATCATAAGAAATGATTTGTGAAGAATTGGGATGAAAAACTCCGTATTTGAAAAGATAAAAATAGATTTTTATCGAAATGAACTAGTTTTGAACTAGAATTATAATTCTATTTATTTTTAAAATAAATAAAGTGGATTTGAAATGGTTTTGAAAATAACCAGAATTTCCAATAATTGAATTGGAATGGATTTGAATCAAAATTGTCTTTGGAATATTTCGATGTTGGATTTCGTGATTATACAGATATTGTTATGGAAATTTGAAAGATATATTTATATCGTTATTTCCAATACGATATTTGTTGGTCGTAGAATTTGATATTGAATATAAGCCGATATATTTTCTATTCAGAGCCTTGTATTTAATATCAAATGTGATTTGGGTTTGTCATGAATGGTATCTTCAATAATACTGTTCTTAGGCCTAATGGAGTTAAGAAAATCAGAAACTAACAGGAGATTAGTTAAGTTGAATGGTCTCCTGGGTATTGATCTGATGTTGGTTTCGCCCTTCGGGGTTAATACTTAGGGAATTGTTCACTTGCTAATTTACGGTTAAAGGCTGATGGAGTGGAATGTGATTTTGGGTTTATAGTGAACCGTGTTTTAAATGACATTGGTTCTTTAACCCAGTTAAAGCCAGGATGTGATTTTCCCAAGTTAAACAATCATTAATATTGATTTTTGGGAAGATTAAAACTAAGTGGGGTTTTAATGAATCTTTAATTAGATTGAAATGGTCGAGAATGGAGTATCACTAGTTTTGCTCCAGGCGATAGTTAAATCTTTAAGTAGATTTAAACGTGAAATGGTAATTGAATTTACCGATAACACCGTGGTGTTAGATATAAAGTACGACCAGTTTTACTTCATGGGATGAATAGGTTGGGATTGGGAAATAAAATAAATGATTACTTCGGTGTGGTTCGCTAATCCCGACTAGTTTGAATTGATATTCAAAGAAGATTAAAGAATAAATTTAAAGAATTTATCTTTGATAAAATTAATGGGAACCTTTCCCAAAGTATAAGAATATTTGAATAAAAGAATATTCTGAATTGGAATGAGGTGTATGTTGTGTTTGTGTAACACTTGTTTATTATATACGCGAGTTATTCAGAAAGACCAGGTTTATCCCATTCTGAATAACTAATTCGACGTGGTGTCGAAGATGAAGACGGTGGTTGAAGACCGGAGGTCTTCACGTCGTTTGGGTGATTACTAATGATCTTGATTGGACCGTACACCCAAGAGGAGGGAATCTGTTAGTGATCGTCCATACGTACTTGGAGATCGATGGATGTGCAGGGTACTAGGTGCCTCCGGTTTCGTTCAGACCCAGAACGAACGTATAAATGGACTGTGTGTCTGATATTGGATTTTATTCTGTGTGATTGATTTCTATTAAATATATATCTGTTTGGCGGTGGAGAATTTATTCTCTTGCTTAACGCCCTTCTCTGAGACGTACGAGCTCAAGGGTTATATATTGATGGATATCAAACGCATGGAGTGAATTGCCTGTGTAGCATGCCTAAGTGGCAGTTGATCAAGGCTTCTGTTGAAAAGCAAAGTCTTGTGGGTGATGATCAAAGCACGGCCTGTGTGGCATATCTTTGTGTAACGTTGATTCGCGATCATCACACCCCGGTTGTGAACCAGAAACGGGAGAGGACATCAGGGAGGGCATGCATTTCTTTCTAGTTAGAAGTGGCGTCAGTGGTTTGACACGCCCTGACGAGTTTGAATTATGTGGTTGTTGCTGTTGCGAGGCGCCTCGGATATATCGGTGACTGTGTGGAGCCGATGGAGTCATATGGCTCATTTACGCCCCAAAGGGCAGGGAAACGTAGTGTTCAGGCATAATAATCCACACCGGTGGACCGGCCCTGACGATCCAAGGGGCAGTTGCGACTGTTCCTGAGGGGCGGACTAGAGGCTCTCGAATCGGTAAGGACTATCTTTTGCCGTGGTTCACAGATGGAAATCCAACTTCCAATACGTGACTTTGCGATTTTGATTGTAGGGTCTAGTATGGCGACATGATATATGGTATCCATGCCGTCTATGATTGATATTTATGATTGAAATTGTTTTGACACTATACACTTATAGTAATAATAAAACATGAAATTTAGCGTATCAAGCATTCTTTGGCTATTATAAGGTAAAATCCTATCCTCCGGCTTGTGTTGCATTGTGTGATGGGACATGGGTCTTATAATAGCTTCATTTTTCTTTATTTAGCATTGCGCTGTTGTTTTATGCACTGGTGTTCTTGGGAGGAAACCCGTTCCGTGTTATACGGCGTGGTCCCTTGATTTACCCAACTTTAAAATAAAGATTAATAACTGTTTTAGTTCTCACACCAGTCACATGACTGACCTGGAGTTTGTTGTTTTAACCTAAACTCTGGGTGCCCTTATTTCGACACGGGCAGCTAGTAGTTTTGGTTTTCCAGATTTATATTCACAGGAACCTGATTTACAACTGGAATGATATCCGGAAAGCTCTGTATCCGTATATCTCCTTCAGTCGTGCTTTGTATTATTTTCCGTTGCTATGTAATGTATTTAAATCTCTGATGTTTATCGAATGTGTAATATTTATTCATACTCTGTATATTCTTGTATTCTGATGGAATTGTTGTAATAAGCAATGAAATGTTCTTCCGTCTGCGTTCTTTTGTGTGTTGTTCTCAAAGTATCCGCTCTTTCCTCCAGGGGAAGTTATGGGTTCTTATATTTGGTATCAGAGCTTTGGTTTACAGAGCTCGGAGAACAAGACACATTAGAACCATACGAAAGAATTCATCAAAAATTGGATTAGTAATATCCAACGGGAATGACTCGTAAGAGATGGGATCAGTAGTATCCTAGAACGAGTGTGAGGGTATATATTGAAAATGAAAACAAATTTTGTTTTGAAATTTAAATCAACTATTCGTATTTGATTATTTATTTTATATTGAATTTGGATAATGCAGTATATAAAGATTTTGCGTATACGTCTGATCCGCGTGTATTTGAAGTTTTAATATACTGGATAGATATAGAATCACACTCTAGTCGCCCGGAGATAGTACTGATGATAGCACGTGCATCATCAGTATTTATGTTCGAGTTTCGAAAGTGGGATTTCTATATATTTCCATAGACTGGTGTGAGAACCAAAGCTAGATAGGGCTTATTGTTGTGATTTGGCATCAAAAATCTGATTTTTTGGATATTTATCAAAGTTATGAATTTGAAAAGATAATCAACTAATTGATTTCTAGTTGTGTTGTTTGATTATAGTTTGATTAATTAAAATGTTGAACCTTTAGCCAAATTGTATCAAATAGTGAGTTGTATTGAAAATTAGTCGCATTTGCATACATATACATGTACTTACATTGAACAGGTCATAGCAAGGAGGCTAGAGCAGAAGAATAAAATTGTTTGCCCGACAAATAGGTACATTTTACTAATTTATTGGGTTTTGGATGATTTTATGAGCCGATTGGCTAGCCGCTTGGCTGTTTCCTTTTCTTTTTGGATTGATGAGGGTCATGGGAGGCTATTTGAAATATCCCGAAGTCCCCGGTGCAGGGGAGGCTATGGCGAAATTTTTCGGAAATTTAGGGGGTTAGCCAAATTTTTTGAAAAATTTGAAAAGTTCTTAGAAACTGAAAAGTTGAAGAACTTAAGCCGTAAAGAAAATAATGAAAGTTGAGTTGGTTTGTGAAACAACTTTCGGCTTCGTTCCTTTTCGGGGACAAAAAGTTTTAAGTGGGGGAGATTGTAATAACCCGGAAATCCAAGCCAATTTTTTTTTTTGGCAATTTTAGTGAATTTTGATTATTTAAAATGAATTATTTTAAATAATAACGACGAGAAATTTATTTTGAATAGAATTAGAACGTATATATTTATATAGATCGTTGTTAGAATATAAATAATTTATTTTAATTATATAACGAGCCTGAAATGGCGTGGTAGTTCGATAATTCGATTTCAAAGTTCAAATGAATGTACCGGGTGCAAAATAAACCGGATTTTGGCGAAACCAAAAATATTAGAATCTAATTGAGAATATCTTTCCAACAAATCCTAAAAATTGAAATTTCATGGCGGGGATAAAAAGTTATGCCCAGTTGAAAATTCAGAATAGTCGCTATGGAATTTCGGCCCTTAAAAATGGAAATTTTGCAAACGACCTCGGTTTTCGACGAAACCACTTTTGTTGGATCTGTGATGTCAAGTTATTGCTAGATTCTAAAATTTGTCATTTTCTGAATCAATATGTGAGCGTGGCAAAGGAAAACGTGTTTTGACAGTTTCAGTCAATTTCGATCGACCAGAAAATGGCCATTTTTCAAACGGTCTCAGAATTTGATGAAATCAGTTTTGTTAGGACCGTATCGTCAATACGAAGCTAGAAAATAATTTTTGGGAATTTTTAGAGTCCGTACGTGGCCTCGGTAAATTGAAATGTGCGTTCAAATTCAATATATAGATTTATATTTTGATTTTGACGAAAACTAATCGAAACGATTGAATCAGCTTACGATACATATCCCATTGTGTTCGGAATGGGGGTAATTAGCTGTGAACGATAATCGGTGAGTTCGATTTCGAAGTCGAGATAAAAAGTTGCTTTTAGGAATTAAATAAATTAATTAAATATATATTATTAATAACCCTCCTCTCTCTCCCTCCCCCCCGGTCACTTTCATATCTGAAAAGAAATAAAAAAAGAGAAGAAACTCTCGATCGCGATGCTCCAGCTGACACCGCCGTCGCTCCGACACCCACCCCCTCGCCGGATCCGCCGTTGCTCCACCCCCAAGGCCACCGCCACCTCGTTAAAGCCCTCCTCCCTCCGCTTCAGCCCAAACCGCAACCCACTCCCCCCAAAACCCTAAAACCGCCAAGACCCGACGCTGTGGGCCCCTAGCCACCAACCGCCGCCTAGCCGCCACCTCTGTCACCCCGCGAAGCAGCTCCTCCCTCCTCCGATCAAATCACAGTAAGTTTTTTAGATTTTTGTTTTAATTTATTTTAATAAAACTCCGATCTTTATCACATAAATAACATGATAAAGGTAGGATTTTTGATGGTACGTATAGCATGAGGAAAATCGAATATTTATGTATATGTTAGCAAGATAAAAATCGGATTTTTATGTATATAATGGCAGTTTAAAAATATGATTTTTATATTATAGAAAGAATAAAAATATGATTTTTATATTATATAGATAGTAAAGATTTGATCTTTATTATATGAGCACCGTTGTAAAAATAGAATTTTTATCTATATAGTAGCGGTGTAATAATAGAATTTTTATTTATATAGTAGCGGTGTAAAAATAGAATTTTTATCTATATAGTAGCGGTGTAAAAATAGAATTTTTATCTATATAGTTGCGGTGTAAAAATTGAATTTTTATCTATATAGTAGCGGTGTAAAAATAGAATTTTTATCTATATAGTAACAGTGTAAAAATAGAATTTTTATCTATATAGTAGCGGTGAAAAAATAGAATTTTTATCTATATAGATATAAAAATGTGATTTTTATATACATAGCAACAATATAAAAATGTGATTTTTATATATGTAGTGGCTACGGGCAACGAAATTGACGAAAGGCGAGCACGACGAAGATTTCTACATATGAAGAGTCGTGGCGTTGGTTTAGCTAGTCGGTGAGAACTCCTCACTTTTATTTCTAGTTTGAAATATATGCTAGGATACAGACGGTGCTTAGTAGCACCCGACACCCGTCGTCCACAGACAATGGATGACTTGTTTGTTTGGTTGCTGTGTTGTGAAATTTGATTGTGTGATGTGGAATGAAATAAAATATTTTATAGTGGAAAATATTTTATAGTTAAAAATATGATTTTAACGTGTATATAAAATAAATAGTAATAAACAAATCAGACTATTTGTTTATATACACTGATTTGACTGATATTGATTGGGACGGTAAATTTACACATCGCCCAACTGCACAAATAAAATCTGTGTTTGTTGATTTGAAACCCCACACGGGTATTGGGATGATATTTGACGTACACTAATCCCGATTGTTTAGTTGTATGTCAATCGATGGGTTGACAGACTGTGTAAGCGTTAATTATTTATATTAATGCTTATGCAGTTGTGTGGTGCACTATGGATGATGATTGATGATTTATCGTTGTTGTTATATACATGTGTTGTAGAAAATCCATATAATTAACATTATATGGTAATTGATTGGGCCTCATTCCAATAGAAGAAAATAAATTCATGTGTTGAATAGGAAATAAATTCATGTGTTGAATAGGAAATAAATTCATGTGTTGAATTGAAAATAAATTCATGTGTTGAATTGAAAATAAATTCATGTGTTGAATTGAAAATAAATTCATGTGTTGAATTGAATAAACATTCTTGTGTTGAATAAAAGCCGTGTTGATTAGATTGACGCCATTTTGACGTGAACGATATTTATATCGATTTTATTCATTTTTATAATGAATATAGAAAAGGAAGTGATTTCAAAATATAACGTTTTGAAAATATTATCATTTGTATATCGATGATGTTGAATATTCAATTTTGATTAGAAATTGAATTGGAAGTTGAAATCGTGTTGAAAACGAATTCAAAACGATTTATAAATTACGTTTTAAAAGGAAATCGATGAAATATATTATATATATATTATATATATATAATGGCCTGAATAGAACGCGCCGCGCTGCGGCAGTTCGCGAATTTCGACCATTGACTTCAAATGGACGTTGCGGGAGATCCGACCGTCGGATTCTCCTAAAACCGGAACCGTTGGGTTCGTATCGAAAAGAGCTTTCTAACGAATATTATAAATTAGAAATCTAACGGTTGGATTTGGAGTTATGTTCAAATCAAATTTGGAAGCTGTAAGTGCAGTTCGATGGCCGTTGATGGAAATCGACTGTACGGGCCTTGATAAAATTATTAAAAATAGTAATAATTTATGTAAAATCATAAGAAATGATTTGTGAAGAATTGGGATGAAAAACTCCGTATTTGAAAAGATAAAAATAGATTTTTATCGAAATGAACTAGTTTTGAACTAGAATTATAATTCTATTTATTTTTAAAATAAATAAAGTGGATTTGAAATGGTTTTGAAAATAACCAGAATTTCCAATAATTGGATTGGAATGGATTTGAATCGAAATTGTCTTTGGAATATTTCGATGTTGTCTTTGGAATAAATAAATTGTCCTTTGAATTCCTACTTCGCCAACAAGGTCTTACAATCCTTGGCCTCATGGCCATGCAGTTGCACCTCGTACCAGTCTTCGCTTCCTTTTTGAATTTACCCCCTTTCTTCTTATTCTTCCACCATTTCTTCTTCTTATTCTTGTTGGTACTCCCTTCTCCTTTCTCACCTTCTTTATCCTCCTTGGAACCTTCAGTTGTGCATAAGATAGCTGTCTCTACTAGGGTTTCAAAAGTTGCCTCAAATGTTACTTGAGCCAATATCGTTTCCTTAAGTAGGGAATTTAACCTTTAACAAACCTCAAGGCTTTGTTCATGGGGGTGTCTACCAAACCTCTCCCAAACTTACATAATTCGATAAATTTGACCACATACTCTTGCAAGCTCGAGCTTCCTTGCTTGAGGTGGATGAATTTCTCCAACTAGAAAGTCATTTCGGCCCTTGGCAAAAACTTTCACTACACCAAACATCCCATTTCATCACGGTTTCCTAGCCTCATGTAGTAACAGTTATATTCGTTATTAATTCATCACGTTTATTATAGTTATAATCGGTCATAGTGGTTATAACCGTTACAACGTTTGGTAATACTGTAAATAAATTTAAGTTAGGTGGATGAGTTAAGAACTTTACTTTATCCTCGAATGTTAACGCATTCACACTTTATTTGTTTCCTCAAGTCAAAAAAAAATTCCCCAAATTTTGACGTTGCCTGCTAGGGTTTTCCTCCTTCTACAGCCGCCGACGTTTAATTTACGATCAACTTATCCTCGATCTGTCAGCCTTCTCCTTATCTATTCAGTTGATCAGGTAATTTATATATGATTGAATCTTTTCTCTGATGGTTTTGTGAATAATTGCAGTAGCCTTTAAAAAATTGGACCTGTTTTTGTGATTTATTTTCAAAAAATGATTGTTGGTTATTATTCTAAGATGAATAGTTTAATGGAGTCGGTTTTGTGAATAATTTCAGTAGATAGTTTTGTCAATAATTTCAGCTGCATTTTGATGGCCGTGACTTTCAGTTTACGAGCAATTGTTTGCTCATATTTGTGGTGTACAATTTAGATGTGAAAGTCAGATGTGTGTCAACGTAAAAGATAAATAATTTAAGTTTGTGAAATATTTCACTCATTGTTATCCCACATATAAAATGATGTCAGTATAATAATACGAGAAGTTACTCGGAATATATGATAGTTGTAACCTGCTAGTTATTCGAACAAGAGCTGTTACTTATTACTTAGAAAACTTGTACACTAAAATACCAATACGAACGTTGCTTGATAGGTACACTGAACTTCCATTTCCTATATTGTTAAAAATGAGACTGACCTTGTTGTAGTAGTTTTTGGATAAATACTTTCCCCTTTTAATGAATACCTATTTGTTAAAGGATTGAAAATTTGATTGTAGGTGAAATTTGTAAGCCAATTTACAATTTTTCTGAATTTTATTAGAGTAGAGTTTTCCTTTCTTATTTAGGTCACTAAGATAGTTGATTTAACAAACACAGGCGAAAGTAATTGAAAACCATGTAAAAGTAATTGAATTTGTAAGCATATTTTATAAGCTAATTAAATTGTGTTTTCTGTTTGGTGAAGTGCCTTAACACGAAGCTTCTTCTTTCTTTATTTTTTTAACTTTTTTCCCTGATGCCTGAAGTTGGTGAATCTAGTTTGCTGGTCCTGGGGACTTTATATGTACTTGTAAATTATGGAAGGAACTAATTTATTGTTGTTTGTTGGCTTAGAAAAGGCTGGTTATATATGGTTTTCTATTCAAATGTTATGTTATTGCTATTTAATTGAGTTGAATCTTACTAAAGTGTAGCGTTTTGAAGAATTTAGATATTGTTTTTTCTAGATTGATATTTTTCAGCCATAGTTGTGTATGTTGGCCTTTTCATTTGGTATGCAAGATGTCTAAGTGATGCTTTGCGTAGATCAGGGGCTTGGGAGGGTATGTTTTTGGTGTTTTAAGTTTTATATTGGAACACATTTTGTCATTATTCACAGTAGTATTTATTGTATGTAGTTTACTTCCAATTTTTACGTCATTTACACTGTCAATGTATGAGCTATTTGATTAAATGGGTAAAATAAGTGCCTCAAGCATCTTAAATTTTTTCATGCTAACATTTATGTAGATATGTATGATACTGTGTAAATGGGTACACAATGAGCCACTCAAAAGCAATATGTTCCTCAACTATCATTTACAAATTTCTTTGTATGTTGTAGTTGGTTATGGGATTAACTCATATTATTTACAGTGGAAGTAATTCTATCTATTTAGGGGTGGCGGCTACATATCATTGGAAAATGTAATATACTTCGCAAGGAACTACCCAGTAAATAATACTATTTTTGATTAAGATATATAGTCCTTGTACTTTGTACTTCATTTTCATTTTTATTCCTATAACCTGCTTAATTATGGTAAAGGACTATTTTCAAGTGTTGCTTCACAAACAGGTTCTTTTTCATCTAGCTGGTGCCAATATAACATATTTGTTGGTTCAAATGTTGAATTTACAATCAGGTTCTTTTTCATCTTAATCTATTCTTTGGATTTAAATCTTGTGTTTTAATGTTGTAATATGGCATCATTTGGGATTGCAAGCCGATATGCTTTAGTCATCTTGAGTAGATTGTTCCGTGTGGTTGCAGATGTATTCTAAAATGACATGGCTATAGATTTGATGTCACTTACTGGTTCTCAACTTCTCTAACTTTCATCATTTAGTATCAGATCACCAAATATAATATGGGTTACAGAATGTGCACTTATTCATACTAGCACCTCTACAATTTCTCTTCATATTTTCATGAAGTAATCATTAGGGTGCGTTTTTTACAGGTCCCTATTAAGTTTCAAAATATAAAAAAAACCCGGTGATAAAAACAATATAAAATACATCCTTGTTTTTGAACTTCCACTCAAAAAATCCCAGGTATACCCTTGCGAACGTAAAAACCTTTACGTCATCATCTACTCAGTCAAACGTTCCTTCAATCTCGCTGAAAACCTAATCCCTCACTCCAGTCGTCCCCAATCTACGATCTGACATCGCCGTCGTTCCCCTATGCAACAGACGCCGCGCCGACCACTGTCCCCCCTGAAACAGCCGCGCCGCCCATCGATAGCTCCTCCGCCGTCGACAAACCCTCTTCTTCCTCCTTCTTCACCAATCCGACCCCCACCGAACCTCTACAGCCCCAAAACGACACCCAACAGCGAAGTGACAACTGACGCCGCCCCTGATTGAAATTTAGTTATTCATAATACCTGCATATTTGTGTGCATAATTACGACATTACTGCATTTATGAATGCATATTTTTATACACCAATATTATGTTAATCAATTATGAATTGATGCGTGCTAGTATGCAAAAACAAACAGATAATTGCACAAATATATGAAGATAATCAGCTAACCTGATTGCAAGTTTACATCTCTGAATTCAAATGTGAAGTATAAATGGAAAGTTTGCAAATTTGAACAAATTGTTGCATATTTGCATGCAGATAATTAGAAAATGTTGTTTACAAGTGTGCAATTATTTGTCCAGAAAATTTTTAATTCTTGCATAAACAAATAATTTTTTTAATAAAAGTTGCATGGTATGTGCATTTATTACATGAATTTTTGTGAATAATTGTACTGGTATTTTGTTTTCAAACTATGGTATGCTGATTATTATTTTCAATAATGACTCGCTGGAGAATATTACTGCTGATTTGTACGCATGTATTTATATTAATTTGAAGCTATTTATTTATTTTGATTATTGCACATGTAGGGTTTCAAGTTATATTTATTCTATATGATACTCTGGAATTTTTACATTCTGGTGTGCAGTTATTCAAAATATTAGCATCATTGTATGCAAATATTTTCGAAATTCTGCAAATTTGAATTGCAGAATTTATTTACTAGCATACTTATATGAAAATATTATCATTACTTGCATACAAATATGCAGATAATACAAATACAAATTGCATGCATATAATTTCAGCTTAAAACAAAAAATGGCAATCAAAAACAATTTTGCAAGAAAATACTGAACTGATTTTATTACATCACATAAATATTTACACCAAATGGTAAAAGTAAACAGTACAACCAAGTGTCTTAAAAATAAAATAACAAAGCAAGTCTAATGGTCTTTTGAAGAACAAGCTCTTCAGTTAAGACCCAGCTTATTGCACAAAAACATCTAGTAATCTCTGTAGAATCAACTGCAGATTTAAATGTTTTGGAAGAAAATGGAGGACCTGGAATTCTTCAATCTTTTTGGAGGAGCACTGTAATAAAAAAAAACAGTAATAAGCCTAATGTGCAATAATCAAAATAAATAAACAGCTTCAGATTACTATAAATACATGCGTACAAATCAGCAATATAACAAAAATTCTGCATAGTTAAATGCAAGTATTCTATATATATGCATACATATATAAATATATATTTAAAATATCTGTTTTTCTGCATATATGATAAAAAAGTTGCATACAGATATGAATATATTCCGAATATATGCACATTTGTAGGCAACTTTTTAACAGACTGCTGAATACAGATATTTAATATATATGCATATTTGTATGCATATATGTAGAATATATGCCTATTTATACTCAACTTTTCTGAGTACATGAACACCAAATGTTATAACACTAGTTTCAGAACAATTAAATAATTTCAGAAGAATAAAAGCAAAAACCGACGTCAAAATGAAATCAATAAACTCCACTCGACCCCGCCGTCGTTCCCCCCTGCAACAGCCAGTCGCGCCGCCCACCAATGGCTCTACCGTCGTCGACGCACCCTTCTCTTCCTCCTCCATCCCCAATCCGACCCCAACCAATCCTCTACAGATGCAAAACTGAAACCAACCGCGAAGTGACCACAACCGCCGCCGCCACTGACTGGAATTGCTGAAGAATTTGTCGCCATTAACAAGGAAGAAAACACTGAATCAGTGATTTTAAAGTAAGAACGAAAGAATCCAAAGACAAAAAAATAAATCGTTACCGCCGCCGCCATGGATGGAAAATCCCTAATGCGGAAAAAATAAAACCCATAAACGTTAATTACATCGTAAATTTAAATGAGGGCATTTCAGTAAAAATAAAAGCTGCGTTTTAAAAATAGGGATGTATTTTATATGTTTTAAAACAGAGGGATGCGAGCCAAATTAACTTTGGTTTTAAGGATGTGACACTAATATTCACTAATCATTAACCATTGTTGGTTTAATTCCAGACATACCATCTACAAAAGTGGGAGCTATATTTTTACTAAAATTAAAAAATAGATATGAATAAGTTATTATATTTTTATTATAAGATCATTAAAATCAAAAATTAGATTTGAAGTAACCGTTAATGATGCTTAACACTGTTAGGGAATGTGGAATGGATCGTTACGGTAAAAATAACACTAAAGGGGGGTGAATAGTATTTTTAAGAAATCTAAAAAAATCTAAAACTTGTATGATCTACTAGATGAATTACACACCACATAAACAATCACAAACACAGAAATAAACAAAAATAAAATGCAGAAAAGGAAAGAACACACTGGATTTTATACTGGTTCGAATTACTTCTACGTCCAGTACCACGCAACGCTGGATTGCGCAAAGTTTTATTACTATATCAATATCCAAGTACGACACCCTTGATTTCACGGGCACAAGGTTAACACCGATTCCAACACTCTTGATTTCATGGCTACAAGATTACCACTGATTCCATTGATCAAGTATATTCCCTTGATTTCCCAGCTATAAAGTTAACACTAACTCCTTCCTTGATTTCATGGCTACAAGGACACACCATTTCAAAAACTATCCCAAGTGATTACAGCAACCCTATAACTCTTCAATAGCACTTCGATTCAGAGAGTAATGAATAGAGAGTGAGAAGGGAATAAGTTTTATATAAATAGAATTGAATTCGGCAGAGTATAAGTGTAGAAACCATAAAAATATGAAATATTAATAGTGTAAAGAAAAGGGATGGATATGGAGAAGAAGAATGATTAAAAAAATCGAAGTCAACCCATATTTATAGGATTTGAAAGGTTGCAGCGCTTCTGGAACATTACAAATAGTGAAAAGACACTTCCTTTCAAAATAAAAAATATGACACTTAAATGTCGACTTGGCCTATTATGTATGTCGACATATCCCTTTGTAAATTGAATTTTGAGAATTTTTGAAGCGTTTTAATATATATATATATATATATATATATATAATTCTAGAAATTCTTGAATTAAAACATAGTGTTATAAATAAGTATTGTAGGTAAAAAATCATATGAAACCATAAATATAAAATATATGAACATATTTATAAAATTATAAAGTTTAAAACTATATAAATATAACTATGTGAAAGTATATAACTATATAAATATATAAACTTATAAAACTTGAGTTTAAAATCAAAAGTAAAGTAGAGAAAGTAAAATAGAGAAACTTAATAAAGATTGAAGATAGAATTTGAAAATAGAATTTGAAGTTTGAAAATCATAAACTGAAAAACAGAATTTGAATTTGAACCTGGAGTGCTATTCAGAGTCTTATATAAACTAGACTCTATTACTATATTTATCTTGAACTCTTGAAATCTTGATTACTCATGAGTCTTGAATCAGCTCTGAATTTAGAATCTCTAGAGGCTCTTAAACTGTACAGTCTTCAACATAAATTCCTATATAAAAATCCTGCATATGTGTGAATATATATGTATATATATTTTAGATAAAGGTGTTAGTATATATTTTATAATCAATTAATATTGAAATAAGGTTGTTGGCATCAAAACATCATTCTCCAACAAACACCATCGTTAAATGTTGTTGTTTTAATTCTACGCCCTTTTAATTTTCTGATATGTGCTATGCAAAGTGGTCACAACTTTCTTTTATTAATATATAATTCCGTAATAAAATAAAGGGTAGCAAATTAGCATAAAATGGTAGGCTGCCAACTGCATAAGGTTGTTAGACAAGAAATTGCATTCATCCTTATATAAACCATAAATGAGAATATAAAGAAAAGATGGTTGATTAATTAGTTTTGTGTCTTCCATCTTCTTCCTTCAGTGTCTCCTTTAGTTTTTGTTTTCTGCTTCTATAATTTCTTTTATCTTCCAAGTTATAGCATTTTTGTTTGGTAACAAGTCTTATTCGTGTCATTTCCACCTATTGTCAATGTTGATTTTTATAATGGAAAATCTTTAAGCGCTATGGTGGCGTACGAGTATAAACTGTCATGTTGTGTAAAGTGTTGTACGTTTTGGCCTCTTCCTCCCCATTGTAATGGCCTGACTAGTATATGGGTTCCCAATCCATCGGTTGTCGAGTCGGACAGAGTTCCTCTGTCTATGACGGGCGAACTTGTCACTGTTGATCGAGCTACCACATGTGAAGACCATGTGCATGCTCATGCACTTCATTTCGTGCATATCACTGGCCCTGCAATGCACGTTGGATCTTGTGATAAACTTTTGCATGTCGCACTACAAGAAACACACAGTATAGCAATGGGGCCTTCCAACGGGCTCCAGCGACAAGCTCCAACGGCTTCCAACAGAGCTTAATTCTGGTAATTTCTTTGCGTAATAAAAAAAGGAAGTTGGAGGCCGTTGTTTATAATCACGTTGGAAGCCATTGGTCACCATTGCATCGTCGAGCAGAAAATTGCCAAAGCAGTTTCCTTCTTCTCCATTTCCAAACCCTGCTCGATTTTTTTAGTTTTCCCCCAAAATTGTTGCTCCATAAATTCTGAAATCGGCCTCCACGCTCCATGACCCGCCTATAGTCTCTCCAACACCTTCAAGGCTCTCCTTCCTCCTCTCTAATCTCCAATTCATCCCCAATTTCGAAGATATGAACCCTAATTTTATTTATTACCCTAGGTTTGCAAATTTAAGCTTAATTTGTTTGGTAGATTGTATGTGTATATGTGTAGTTGTTGTTAATACATGTATATATGGATTGATTTGATTATGTTGCAAATTTAGGGTTAATTATGTTGTATATGTATATGTGCATATATATATATATATAGTGTTGCATTTATGAGTTAAAATATTATAATCCCATGGTATCTTGATGCACATGAAGATATACGTATGGTTGAATTTTGTAAACATCCCAATTCATTGAAAACGATATTTATTTCGTCGAAAACGTGTAGTGGGACTGGAAATAATTAAGTTTATATTTTATAAAAAATTAGCGAAAACATACGTTAATATAGTTCGATTTAATGTTTAAAATATACGTATATGTGATAAAATTCATATACGTACAATTAAAGATCGAAGAGCACCAATCATAATATATTATATTCATAAAGCCTTAGAGAGTTTTTTTGGCCCCGTCTGATAAGTATTGCATATAATTGTTATGTGAATGTTTGTTTTATCAATGGAATGTACATTTATATTTATCATGAACAATATTTGTTGGATTTGTCCTTTGTATTGGACAAGTTACGAACACAATAACGAAATTAAATCTCGTAAGTCATTTCATTTTAAACGGTTCTCAAAATTTCGAAAGCACTTCCTTTATGTTCCCTGTGTACACACAACTGTGTACTATTCAGGGAACTAATGGGAAGTGCAGCTAAAATTTTGTTGAATCGTTTAAATTGAAAAGATTTACGCGACTTAATTACGTTATTGTGTTTGTAATGGGAGGTAGGATGACCCACTAGTAAATGATCAATTAACATAACATGCATTCGGCAATAAAATTGTTTTAATAAAATTTCAATGCAAATTTTATCATCATTAATACGTAAAAGAAATATTTTCATTAAAATACAAGCTTAGCCTTCGAGCTTTCAGAATGGAAATAGATATTAATATTTATCATAATTAGGATACGAATTTATGACCGCATATATCAATTATAAGGGAATTTTATCATACTTTTTAATTTTATATATACATAGGAAAAATGGACGATTATTTTAATGATCGAAGTTGGATGTACAAACGAAGAGAAACTGATGGCACAATAAACAAACAATTTATTAATGGTGTCGGCGTGTTTATTGATTTTACTTTAAGTAACAACGGAAACGACGTCGAAATCAGTTGTCCATTTAGTAGATGCAAATTATTGAAGAATTTGATACCGCAAATGGTTAGAGTTCATTTGCGTCAGTACGGTTCTGTGCCGAACTATTTGGTTTGGGATCGTCATGGGGAACCGTCAGCATCTACTTTTGTACAAGTTAAGGAGGTAGTGAATAATGAAATTGCTATGACGAATCTCATAGAACAAATGGTTGAAGATGTTGCACGTTCAATGTTCCCGGTTCAACAATTTAATGATGACGATGGTAATGATGAAGAAGAACCAAATATTGAAGCCAAAAAAAAATATGATTTATTAAATGCCGCGAAAAAAACCCTTTGGGAAGACTGTGAAAGCGGAACACAATTATCAATAACTATTGAATACATTGCGATGAAATCTAAATACAACCTCATAGAAGCTGGATTTACAGTCGTTGTACAAGCTGTGAAGCGGCATATGCCACCCAATAATTTAACGTGCGAAAATAATTATGAAGTAAAAAAAATGATGTCAGTCTTTGGTTTACCATATCAAAAAATAGATACATGTCTAAAGGGTTGCATGCTATTTTGGAAGGAAGATATCAACCTAAAGAATTGTAAATTTTGTAATCAGGAAAGATACAAACCGAGAAAGAAAAAGGGAAAGGAAATCATATATAAACGTATACATTATTTACCTATTATTCCTAGACTTTAAAGGTTATATACATCTTCTGTAACCGCGCAACATATGAGACGGCATAGTGTGAGAACACAGGAAGAAGGTACGTTAACACACCCATCTGATGGAGAAGCATGGAAGCATTTTGACCAGAAGTATCCCGATTCTGCATCTGAGAGTCGTAATATTAGACTTTGTTTTCGCATGGATGGATTTTTACCATTTTCTCAATTTGGTTCTAAATATTCATCCTGGCCTATAATTGTCACATCTTATAATTTACCTCCGTGGATGTGAATGAAAACTCCTTATATGTTTCTCACAATTGTTGTCCCTGGTCCTGATGATCTGACACAAGGAATCGATATTTATTTACAACCATTGATTGAGGAATTAAAAAAATTATGGTACGAAGAGATAGAAACATATAATACTTCACAAAAAAGAATTTTCGTATGCATGCTTCTTCGTTGTGGACAATTAGCGATTTTCTTGCGTATGCAATGCTTTCAGGTCGGAGTACGGCTGATCATTTAGCTTGTCTGTACTGCATGGAAGAAACAAGAGCATTTTCTTTACCTATTGGAAAGAAAATTTCATGGTTTGACTGTCATAGATGTTTTCTTCATATTAATCATCCTTTTAGAAGAGATAAGAATTTTTTTTATAGTTAATAGGCAGGAAACTACGAGACCACCTAAAATATGGACAAGTGAATAAATTTATGAACTTGTACAAGATTATCCAAAGATTCATGAAACCAGAGTACAGACAGAAATTCAAGGTAAATCAACGATTCATAATTGGTGGAAACAAATCATATTTTGGGAGTAGGCTTATTGGAAAGATCTCATGATTCATCATAATATTGACATGATGCATAATGAGAAAAACATGTTTGACAATGTATTTAATACAATTTTGAATGTCAAGGGGAAGACGAAAGATGATTTGAAATCAAGACGTGATATCAAAGTAATATGTAATCGTCCCGAGCTTCATATAAAGACAAATGACACCAAAAAACCAAAAGTGTGCTATGAACTGGACGGTAATCAAGTTAAAATACTTCTAAAATGGATGGAAGGATTAAGATTCCCGGATGGTATATCTTCCAATCTTCATGGATGTGTTGATTATAAAAACAATAAACTTAGTGGGATGAAAAGCCACGACTATCATGTTATGATGGAAAATTTATTGCCCGTCGCTTTCAGAGAGTTGTTTCCCGTAAAAGTTTGGACTGTTGTAACAGAGCTTAGTTTTTTCTATAAAGAGCTTTGTTCTACTACATTAAAAATTGATCGTCTATGTAAACTAGAGGAAGAAATTCCCATATTTCTCTGCAAATTGAAAAAAAAAAAACTTCAAGTTTTTCCAATGTGATGGAGCATTTACCTATTCATCTTCCATTAGAAGCACATCTTCGAGGGTCTATTCAATACGGATGGATGTATCCATTTGAAATATATATTAATATTTATTTAGTTAAATTTTGGTTAATGAAATGTATAAAAACATAATTTACAATAATTCTTAATAGGTATTTAAATCATCGAAGAAGAAGCTTTGTTTTTCTCTCTCATTATTTTAGTGATCATGTGAACATATCATTTGCAAGTACTGCACATAATAATGAAGGAATTGATCAAGATGACTGTCAAGCGACTTTATCTATTTTTTTAAAACATGGTCGGCCTTCTGGTAGATGTGTGGAAGAATGGCTGAATGATAGAGATTGTAGTACAGCACACACATATATTCTTCTCAATTGCACTGAAGTTGCATCGTTCGTTAGGTAATGAACTTAAACATCTATATATACATGTACTGTATCTTTAATCATATATGTAACATTTGTCCTATAATTGTAGCATTTTTGAATCACAGTATCCAAATGACGATATCAGTAAAGAATTCGCTAGTTGGTTTACTAATTATGTTTTTGATCCAACAAATTGTGTTGTGGATGAAGGATTGAAACATTTGGCAATGGGACCAAAAAGAAATGTCAAGACATATCCAATATTCTTTGTCAATGGATATAAATTTAGCACTAAAGAATATGGTGCTGAGAAATTAACTGACAATAGCGGTGTATTTATTAAACACAGTGATGATCCAAATGACCATATACACGATTTTTGTGGCGTGCTAACCTAGATTCTGCAATTGACATATTTCACATGACCTGCGGAAGAAGTATTTTTGTTTAAATGCAACTGGTTCAGCAATGTTCCAGGTTCTGGAATCAATGTGCACCCAAAATATAATCTTGTAGAAGTAAGACATACTTTTGTTATTATAAGTACGATCCTTTTGTACTTTCCAAACAAGCTCTTCAAGTAAATTACGCTCCTTATCCGTCTATAAGAAGAGACAAAATAGATTGGTAGGCTGTTTTTAAAACAAAGGAAAGGTTTACATTTGACGGACGTAATATTCCAGACGACCAAGCTTATCAAGCAGATGTCGAGAAAAATAGAGGAATAGTAATAACCGATGATCGAACATATTTTGGACCTCTAAACGGCGAATCAAATGCATTAATTGAAGTATTTGAGACTACAGATGAACCATATATAGAGGAGGAAATAGAGTCCGAATTCGAAAGTGACAAGGACTAACCAATAATTCTCATTTAAAAAGGTAATTTTATGTTATGTTATTTTATATATATTTCTTATGTTATCTATTAGCAATTAAAATATTTTTACTAATCAAACTCATATGTTAATTAACCAGACATTTCTATGAATCAAACTCATATGTAACATTTCTATGAATCAAACTTGTAATGTTAATCAGACATTTGTATTAAGAAGTAACATATTTTTTATGTTATATCATGTCATATTCTTATGTTATGTCATTATCATCTACTAACATAAAGAATCATAGCCTTTCCTACTTTTTTATATCACATAGTACTCTTATATATGTTATCTCATACTATTTGTTTTACATACCTCTTTTATGTAATGTTATGTTGTTGTTTGTAATAGGTATGACGTCACAAGATCCTGTAGGTAGCAATGACAGTGGTCCATAGCAGAAGCTAGCCTGTCCCGCGGTGTGGCTTAAGCCAAAAGCCAACAAAGGGTATAAATTTAATTTCTACACAATAAATTATGTGAATAGTTGTTCCAGTAGCCATGAAATGTTTTATTTTGTTTAACATAGGGGTTTTGAGTTGGAGGCTTCCAACACAGTCTTGAGTACATCAAGACGCGCTTATCAGGCTCGTATGACTAGATGTTGGCCTACGTGGACGTCGATACCCGACATGGTCAGGGAGACGATTTGGCAGGATTTTCTGGTACGTACGTGTGATATATCATTTATTATGTAATTAAGTAGTCATGCTCCTATATTATCAGTTCATATTTATGCTATTTTAAAAAAAATTACAGGGAGCCGTGGATCTCAAGGAGACCGATTTAGACCTCGTCAAGCGCCACTGGAACTTTAGAGTGGCAAAAAACCATAGAGAGACGATGAAAAACATAAAATCAGGTGGGAAAAGACCTGACTGGATGAGCGGGAAGGTATGGATGACTTACATACTTATTGGAATAATAATGACGAGTTTCTGTTAAAGTTACCACAAATTTAATTTAAAATTTTCTATTCAATTAATATATAATTTAAAATAAAACATTTTTTTTTAAATTTAAATGTATCGGCCAAGTCCGTTAGAAATGCAGCAAACAGAGTAAGAATCCAGTTACGCATCGGGGTCGGTCTATGACGTTTTAGCACCATCGTGAGGACCTGGTATATTTATTAATTACATAGTTAAAGATTTTAATTTATAAGTTGTTAAAATTAATAGTTGATTGAACTTATTTCAAATTTACACACACATGCTTATTTCAAGAGAGACAGCGTGGTGTTCCTGTGTCATATTGGGATGTATTTGAGCATACACATGCATTGCCTGAGGTCGATGACACAGGCTCAGTTTCCTACTCTTGGGACCACAGTGCCAAGGCGCGTAAGGCATATGTAAGTATAATATAGTTAATTTAAAGTTATAATTTAATTATAGTGTAATCTAAATTCAATTGTTTTTTATTTAACAGGAGAAATTTTAGGAACAGAGGCCGCTGATGTTGGATTCCAGTTGGAGGACTGAGTTGACTAAGGAGGATGAGGATAGGATATTTGATGTTGTCATCGATCCACCTACCCGGAATAGACGATATGGTTTTGGCAATCTAGAGGTATTGAAACTAAAATTTATAATAAAAACTGAAATTTACTCCAATTGCTATAATTAAAACTTTAACAAACAATTGCGAAGTATATGTCATTTTTGACATTCATAACATTAAAACCGACGTTGGCAAATGAAGAATCCCTAGAAAATGATGACTATCAGTACTGATAAAGCATTGACACCAAATTTATATGATGGTGTAGATGAAACGTTGACTTTAATAAAAATTTAGTGAGTTAGGCTAAAATATATGTCAAAATAATATACCATTAATGTTCTCACGGACTTAATTTAAAACCCAGAGATTCCAAAAACTAGATTTAACAAATGATAACAAGTATCGACTGTCGCATTAGTTAAATCATTTCATTTTCTTTAAGTAAATATAAGCATGAGATCTTAAAACCATAAAAGGATAAGAATTTTGTTTCTTAGAATTCAAGTAAGACATCATTTGAACATTGAGAAATGTAAAACAAAATTATTAACACTTGCTAAATTAAATTAAATATCTTTAGTGTCAATTTAATAAAATGCTACACCTTTTTTCATATTTCACTTTTTTCATGGCATCGTCCTCTGCTCCACCCTTCCGTCCTATCAACCATACCCACCTTACCTCGAGCCACACCCCAATAGTATCACCCTCTGACAACCCTCCACCCCTCCCTCCTAAGCCTCCATTTGTCCCTGCTGCTCCTTCCATTACCAATAATATCCCCAATATCCTAACCCACGAACATGCAATCCCCAATGTTCAATTTTGTCAACAGCCCTAGACTTCTTTTCTATTCAAGCGTAAACCAATGAACGCGGGGCAGTACACACCCGTTGACATTACCCCTATGATTGTCGATGATGCTCTCCAGCTAGTTGAAGGAGTTACTGAATCGGGAACTGAAGTTTGGCGTGACTTCCTTGTGGGCTTCTTTCTAGACTATCTGCTCTCTTATTCGGTTGTAATCAACAAGCTGCTGCCGATCTGGAGACTGAAAGGAACGGTCAAGGTTAGATTTAATGGAGTTCTGTTTCTTTTTGAATTCTCGAATGATGATGACAAAATGAGGATTCAGCAAGCTGGTGCGATTATTCTGAATAATAAGCTCTTCATAATAAAGCCCTATGACCCTTCAGTTAGCAATGTCCGTGGTAAAATTAAATCTGTCCCGGTTTGGGTGCTACTATATAATATTGCTTTCTTTGCTTGGTCGAACTTTGGGATCAATTGGCTATCATGTAGACTGGGTAAATTGTTTTGTATGGACGCTAAGATGGAAACTAGAGAACGAATCCAACATGCCAAATGTTTAATTGAAATAAACCCAGATAAGGAACTTGTGAACGACTTTTTAGCTAAAACACCAGAGGGAGGAGTGCAAAGAATTTATGTAGAGTACCTATGGAAACCCGACATCTGTGTAACATGTAAAGCTTTTGGACATCGAATAGTGAATTGTGATAGCAGCGATAGAGTTGAGACAGAAGAGAACATAGTCAGGCATTACAACGGTAAAGAATCAGTGAGTAATATTGCACCGTTACGTGAACAACTAACATACAGAGCCCTAACGATAGTGAACAACAGCAATGTAACATCCCATAATTTTAACAACACTAAAGATGATAAATTAAAGAATAATTAATAATTAATTTGATATTCATAACTAAGGGAAACGGACTGCGCCATTGCGTTCGTCTCAGAATTCTGGTCAAAATAGACATATGGTTTGCGTAAAACGGACACCGTTGAAGAAGTTATTAAGGTATGAAGTTTGTATACACGCAAGAAGAATATATATATATATATAAAAATCCAGACTTCAAAAATTAGTTCGAAATTCAAAATTTGGGGAGGCGGAAAAAATCACGCTCAGGGGTGTCGACCCATGGGTCGACCCCATAAGGCGGGTCGACCCCCTTGCGGCAAATCTGGCAGATTAGGGTTTTGGGGTTGGCTATAAATATGGCCTCATTTCTCATGTTTTTGCACACCAAAAATAATGGAGAACTAGATGCTGCCTCTATCCATATTAAATCAAGTCTTTTCTTCTTCTGCAATCAAGTTATTAAAGCTTAGAGATATGTAATTCAACGCCAGCAATCCCTTTTCTATTTTTCTAGATCCAAACACTGTGAGTGTATGTTAATTTTAGATCTAAATAATTAAAAAGTTAATCTTGACATGACCATAACTTGGATCTATGCCAATGACTACTTGAATCATATCAGATCTGTTATAACTTGTGTATCTATGATATTCAGACATGACTATGACTTAGATCTTAACCTTTATCATGTCAAACCTACCATTTTTGTAGACCTAGTCCATTGTTTAGATCACGTCGTGCTTGTTACCATTATGTTTGTGGCTAAATCAGATCTGTTATAGTTAGTTATCTAATTCATTAGATCTTATCATGCCTGTTATGACATCCCTATTATATTAGAATTAGCTTTATTGTCACATGTTTATCAGATCTGTTCATATATGCTTATCTTTTCATTATGCCACTATATGCTTATTGCATTACATGTCAACCTTGTTAATATGATCATTTCTGTCATCTTCCCTTCATCCTTATCCTTTTATTTTTATAGTCAGGCTACTTTCGAGCCTAGGCATGCCACTAAATTATGCGAATGTGTTAAATTGGGAACGAGGGGAAAACAATATAATTTGGGGCATAACTTGAAATTGAAAATTTGGCATAACTTGAATGAAATATATGAATATAAATTTGGGCATATAATTTAGTATGAACATGACTTAGGAAAGGGGCATGAAAACCTATAACAACATAGGAATAATTGGTTGATAATTGGAGTGCCTAGGATTACAGTAACTAGAAACTATAACCGCGCATAGACACGAGGTTAGATTACACTTGTGGTGCACGTCTTCCCGGAACCACCCGGCATATCCAGCGATCGCAAGTGGTGAATCTAATATGAGGGGTCTAAGTGCATAAACACGAGACGTGCTAAGACACGAGGTTAAGTCTGACTTATGGAAGAAGTCTGCCAGGAACCGACTGGCATATCCAGCATCCATAAGTGGTAGGCTTAATGTGGGAGGTCTAGCACATTATAACCATAAATGAATATGGTAGTAAAGTTGAATACTTAACCTAGTTGAATCCATAAGGATTGTATGAACATGCTAAACTGAATAATGGTAAAGTAAACTTATTTGAAACTGTGGGTGGGTTAAGTATATCTTGGGTTGGTGGGTAATATTTATATATATAGGCCCACAAAATTAACCTGCTGGGATTATGCAATTTTATGATACCAGTAGGTAGGCATAATCTGTGGAGAACCTAGAATTAGGGATGCAAGACAAAGGGGAGAGCTTGCACCATCTTGTGTGTGGGACCTGTTTTAGTCAGTAACCCATATATAGGTATCAAACGAGCTCTTCGAACTAGGTTGGAACCGGGGCACACTTACCGGGCTGATTGTAAGAGATCCAAACATAGGGGACGGTGTCGACGATGCATACCGACTGGGTCATGTGCATGCATGGTTCGTACAGAGGAGGATAAGATGTTGTGACACCTGTAGATATGGTTGTGCATATCTTGAAAACGAAGGGTTACCATTTTTGGGAGTGATACATCCTACTGTTGGGCCAGCACAGGGTATCCACGGAGTAGGAAGCCGATCGATTAGGGTAGTAATTAGGGTACATTTAGACTCTGGTATGTTTGGGAGCCCGTTAGTACCCTTAGGGGTAACTCCGGTATGTTGGGTTTTCTGTTGATTGTATAGGGTGAAAAACTCTCACTGGAAGTACACCTAAATCTACCATCTTGTACTTGTTGGAGATCATTTAGTTAATAAGGCACTAGTATTGGTGCCGAGAAAGAGAAAAAGGAAAGCGTTAGAGAAGCGCTATTTATTTTATCCAGTTGTCCTTTTTACCTTGTCATACTTGCCTTATATGTTGTTATCTCTCTTATCCACTTTATATGCCTATCATAATACTTTTACCTTATCATACTTGCCTTATATGTTGTTATCTCTCTTATCCACTTTATATGCCTATCATGATACTTTTACTTATTTATTTGCTAAAAGTAACTGGACTCGCCAGACTTTATGTCTGACCCATTTTGTTTCCTCTTCTTTCTTTTCCGCCCCCCTCCCCCAGGTTCTCAGGGTAGGAATTATGTTTTTAAATTTGGGGAATTATGCTTTTTTTATTATTATACTTTGATATTTTAACTACAAGACGGAAATTTTAAGATGATGTACTGGGTTTATGTATTTTCAGACTTATGGTGTTTTGAACCACGATGTTACGCTTTATGACTAATAAAAATTTTAAATTCCGCTACTATTTTATATCTGTCTTGTAATGTTTATGTTTCTATTTACCTATAACACTTCACGAAACTTAATTCATTCTCTTAATGAGTGATATTAACAGACGTAGGGTGTCACACTTGGTATCAGAGCTGAAGGCTACCAAATTAGATAAAAGTTCATGAAAATTATTTTCATAAAGATTTTAAAAGAAAGCATTTTCAAAAGAAAAGTCTATTTTGAAAAACATATCCCCCAAAGCCATAAATAATATCTTTTGATCCTTTGTCTGAATCCCTTTTCTTTTCAGCATGTCTGGGGAACCTAATATTCCTTAGGGCATTACGATACCAACCTGGTCCCATAGGTATCTAGAGGCCACGACACCTGCCGGTGGTCAAGTTGACGTTCCTCCCCCAGCTGCACCCGTCGTTCCTCCTCCTCCTCCGGGTGTAGATAACTTCTCTAAGATCTGCAAAGATTTCTGTGCTATGGGAGGAAAGCCATTCCGTGGAACTGAGATGTTCGTAGAGGCAAGGAATTGGATCAAAGAAAAGAAGGATCTGTTTGGAATTTTTGAAGTGGACGATTGTAGGAAGATTCAGTTAGCTGCCTAACTACTAAAAGATGAAGCTTCGTTCTGGTGGGAAGTAATGCAAGCAGAGCATCCGATGGAGACTTGAACAGTGGTTTGAGATAAAGTTTCTTTCTCAAGCTGAAAAGCATGTAAATGGAAAGGTTCTTGGCGCTCAAGCAAGGAGGCATGAATGTTAAAGAATATTTCAACAAATTCAACCAGCTAGTGAGATTTGGATTGGAGCTAGTAGATACTCCGCATAAGAAAGCTTTCCAGTTTGCTGGAGGACTGAATGAACCCCTTCATGGGTTAGCTATGTCTCATATTCCAATGGGAGCAATGTAACACCCCACCTCCGCCAGGGTAACTCTTGCAAGCACACTAGCTTTGGAGGGGCGTTAAACAAGGTAAACATGCATGCAAATATCACAAGAACAGAACATATAAGTAAAACAGAGTAGTAAAGCAGCGGATAAAACTAGCATTTCAAAACCATAGTTAAGTTACAACAAAGTACTTGGTCATTATTTTCCAACAAACAAAGTCTAGAGAAAAGCATAAACTAAAAAACTGAAATACATAAAGTATTATTCCCAAAGTGAAGTGATAAACCATAGCTAGCTCAATGTCCAAAACCGTACATGAGAAAATCCAGTAAGCAAGCTATAAAGATCCAAGCTAAGCTCCAATGTTCCCACCCTGAGGACCTGAGGGGGAGGAAACGGAAGAAAAGAGGCGAAAGAAAACAGGTCAGTCAAAAAGACTGGTAAGCCCTAACTACTATCAGTTCATGAACTAGTAAAGTTAACTGGCATGAGAAGCTGAGATGAACATAAGGATAACAACATACTGGCATGGTGATTAACTAACAAGATAGATAAAGGTGTCATCGCATAATCAAGGTTAAGTTTTGCACCACGGGTGTACTAGCATTCTAACATGTCAAGTAAAAAAACAAGAATTGATCCCTTGGCCCAAGCTTGGCCCAATATCATGAGGTGACCTAAATCAAGGTCCAACTACACGGTCTAGTTGATCGGCTCCCTATAAGCCTAACTCGTCAAGTGTCGGTGTCATACGGCCCAAACATGAAATGTAGTTAACTGCGCTAGGTCCACCCTAGGGTGTATCAAGCCCTAGGGTGTCAACCTCGGACACAAATCAAGTATGCACAGTCTAGATCTACTGGTACCCGTGCCTGATTTTCCAACTCCGGACTATGTGCACGACCATAGTCCGCCTGGACCTACACCGGCGTACCTACTCAACCGTCGTTTTGGTCGCTTACATGTCAGCCCAGTAATCGTGCCCCACCCTAGCCTAGTCCCTAGGGTCTTATGATACTATCAAGAGGGTTACTGCTGAAAAGGACCACACAACTAGGGTTTCTTAACGGGTTAAATGTGGTTAACCCGATCCAAACGTGGATTAAATTGGTTAAGTGTACCCAAGGTTCATGACTTAACCCCGATTAACCCATCAAGCCCAAATTGGTTAAGTATTAAGTGGACCATGACTTAACCCTAATCAGGAGGCATTAATTAACTTAATACTTAACAAGGTCTAATGTGAGAGGTTAAAGCACATTAAGTTAATTAATGCCTCCTGATTAGGGTTAAGTCATGGTCCACTTAATACTTAACCAATTTGGGCTTGATGGGTTAATCGGGGTTAAGTCATGAACCTTGGGTACACTTAACCAATTTAATCCACGTTTGGATCGGGTTAACCACATTTAACCCGTTAAGAAACCCTAGTTGCGTGGTCCTTTTCAGCAGTAACCCTCTTGATAGTATCATAAGACCCTAGGGACTAGGCTAGGGTGGGGCACGATTACTGGGCTGACATGTAAGCGACCAAAATGACGGCTGAGTAGGTACGCCGGTGTAGGTCCAGGCGGACTATGGTCGTGCACATAGTCCGGAGTTGAAAAATCAGGCACGGGTACCAGTAGATCTAGACTGTGCATACTTGATTTGTGTCCGAGGTTGACACCCTAGGGCTTGATACACCCTAGGGTGGACCTAGCGCAGTTAACTACATTTCATGTTTGGGCCGTATGACACCGACACTTGACGAGTTAGGCTTATAGGGAGCCGATCAACTAGACCGTGTAGTTGGACCTTGATTTAGGTCACCTCATGATATTGGGCCAAACTTGGGCCAAGGGATCAATTCTTGTTTTTTTACTTGACATGTTAGAATGCTAGTACACCCGTGGTGCAAAACTTAACCTTGATTATGCGATGACACCTTTATCTATCTTGTTAGTTAATCACCATGCCAGTATGTTGTTATCCTTATGTTTATCTCAGCTTCTCATGCCAGTTAACTTTACTAGTTCATGAACTGATAGTAGTTAGGGCTTACCAGTCTTTTTGACTGACCTGTTTTCTTTCGCCTCTTTTCTTCCGTTTCCCCCCTCCTCAGGTCCTCATGGTGGGAACATTGGAGCTTAGCTTGGATCTTTATAGCTTGCTTACTGGATTTGCTCATGTACGGTTTTGGACATTGAGCTAGCTATGGTTTATCACTTCACTTTAGGGATAGTACTTTATGTATTTCAGTTTTTCAGTTTATGCTTTTCTCTAGACTTTGTTTGTTGGAAAATAATGACCAAGTACTTTGTTGTAACTTAACTATGGTTTTGAAATGCTAGTTTTATCCGCTGCTTTACTACTCTGTTTTACTTATATGTTCTGTTCTTGTGATATCTGCATGTATGTTTACCTTGTTTAACGCCCCTCCAAAGCTAGTGTGCTTGCAAGAGTTACCCTGGCGGAGGTGGGGTGTTACAAGCAACTTTTGAAAGGCTCGTTGATATTGCATTAATGCGTGAGGAAGATAAAGCTGAAAAGAAGGAAGTTAAGGTTGAGGAAGCACAAAATAAGAAAGTATGGCCCAAGAAGGGACAACAACAACAAAATAAATGCGGAAAGAATGACAAGGCTAAGGATAAGAGGAAATGTCATAATTGCGGATGCGAGGGTCATTTGATCAAGGACTGCAAAAGAAGGAAGAATGCTTACTTCAGTTGTGGAGAGATCAGACACTTTTCTAAGGAGTTCCCGAAGAAGTAAGGACAAGGTCAAAGGGCAGGAGCCTTTTTGAGGGCAAGTGCATGATCTCGCGATTAGTGCTCTAGATCGAGGTAGGAAGATTTCCGTGGAAGGTTTGATTTCTCTTTCCAATCATCCTATTATAACTCGTTTTGATTCTGGCGCTTCGTATTCATTTATATCTAATTCTGTGGTTGAGTCTCTACACCTAAATACTAGTATGGTAGTGGATTCCGTTGTTGTCTCAAACCCCATTAGTGGTTTGGCTCATTTGTCCATGATTTTCGAGGTTTGAGAATATCCGTGTTAGTCATCGAGTTTGAGTGCGACACATATGTGCTCGGTTTTATGGGATATGGTTTGATTTTAGGGATGGATTGGTTAGCCATGTATGGTGACATTCTGGATTGAGAGAGGAGGGTCATTAGACTTTTGAATTGCTATGGGAGGATCCTCGAGATTTCTTGTGACCCAAAGGGGTCTGTCATGCTTAGTTTCCTAGAGTCACTTGATGCATCTATCGATGATCTATGATCTATACCAGTAGTCCGGAAGTATTCTGATGTTTTTTAGGAAGTTTGGGGATTACCTCCATGGCGCGAGATCGATTTTTGTATATACTTGGTGGACAATGAAAAGGCAGTTGCATTGCATATGCGTTATATGGCTCCAAGAGAAAGGAGGGAGCTTAGTAAGCAAGTGGGGGAGCTACTTGAAAAGGGGTTTATTAGGCGAAGCATATCTGAATAGGGTGTTCCGGTGGTGTTCGCAACTAAGGCGGATGGTTCTCTTCGCTTATGTGTGGACTATAGGGAGTTGAATAAACTCACAAAGAAAAACAGGCATCCACTCACATGGATAGATGATTTGTTTAACCGGCTTGTTGGTGCATCTGTATTCTCTCAGTTAGACTTGGCCACGGGGTTTCATTAGTTGAGGGTGACCGAGAACAGTATAGACAAGATCGCTTTTAGGAATCTGGATGGTTTCTTTGAATGGCTTGTTATGCCTTTTGGATTGACGAATGTACCCACCTATTTTGTTGATCTGATGAGTTGGGTGTTTCTAAATAAGTTCGTCGTGATCTTTGTTGATGATATCTTGATCTTCTCAAAGAGCGAGGAAGAGCATGCCCAACATTTGAGAGAAGTTTTGAAAACTCTCTGTGCGCATCAGCTTAAGGAAAAGTTGTCCAAATGTCATTTTTGGAGAAAAGAAGTGAGATTTTTAGGTCATGTAGTCTCCAAAGATGGGATAGCAGTAGATCCCGCAAAGGTAATTGCAGTTCAAGATTGGCAGATTCCAAATAATGCAACGGAGATGAGAAGTTTTCTTGGATTGACAGGCTATTATAGGAAGTTCATTAAGGACTTCGCAAAGATATCAACCCCACTCACCAGGCTGACGAAGAAGAATTTGACGTTTTCATGGGATATGGATTGTGATATTGCTTTCCAGCGATTGAAGAGGGCTCTGACAACAACCTCAGTCTTGACCTTGCCCGATGGAAGTAAAGTGTTTACAGTATACACTGATGCATGTGGTACAGGGCTTGGAGCGGTTCTAATGAAAGAGGGAAAGGTAGTATGTTATGGGCGTAGACAGCTAAGGGTTCATGAGAAGAACTACCCTACCCATGATTTAGAGCTAGCTGCCATAGTATTCGCGCTTAAGACGTGGCGTCATTATTTGCTTGGGGAGAAGTTCGAGTTGTACACTGATCATAAATCTCTTAAGTACTTGTTCTCGCAAAAGGATCTTAATTTAAGGCAACAAAGGTGGATGAAGTTCCTAGCTTCTTATGATTTCGAGATTGCTTATACCCCTAGCAAGGGTAATGTGGTCGTAGATGCACCGAGTAGGCAGAGGATGGCCTTAAGTCCTCTGTTTATGGAGAGGAAAAGCTTGGAGCTCATATCAACTTTTGACTTTAGACCCTTCACCGAGTTTTTTCCCGGTTTATTTGCATCACTAGAGATACGACCGACTCTTATGGATCAGATAGGAGCTTCGCAGCGAGAGGATCCACATATTTTATACATCTTGGATAGGCCTAGTAAAGGGGAGACTTCTAGTCACCTCAGTAGGTATTCCATAGATGATAAAGGGTGGTTGCGACGAGATGGGAGGCTTTTTGTTCCCCAAACTGGGAGTTTGTTAAAGACAGTCCTAGTGGAAGCCCATCATTCAAGGACGACTATTCATCTAAGCGGTGATAAGATGTATAAAGATACGAAGACGGTTTTCTTTTGGGCTGGGATGAAGAAAGATGTGGCGGAGTTTGTTTCTCAATGTTTAATTTTCCAGCAAGTTAAAGCGGACCAAAAAAAGCCCGGTGGTTTACTTCATCCTTTGGAGGTTCCACAGTGGAAGTGGGAGAGCGTCTCTAAGGATTTCATCAATGGCTTACCTAGATCGAGGAAGGGAAACACCAATATTTGGGTTGTAGTAGACAGACTTACTAAGATTGCGTATTTCATTTCAGTTAAGAGTAAGAGGACAAAAGCTTGGTTGGCAGCAGTTTACGTTCATGAGATAGTCTGTTTTCATGGAGTGCCTTCTAGTATCGTAAGTGATTGTGACCCCATTTTCACTAGTGAATTTTGGAGGAGCTTGCAAGAAGCATTAGGTACACAGTTGTGTTTGAGCACCGCTTATCACCCACAGACCGATGGACAGACAGAAAGGATGAATAGTGTTCTTGAGGATCTTTTACGGCTGTGTATCCTGGACTTCGGAGGGACCTGGGAAAAGCATCTTCCTTTAGTAGAGTTCGCCTACAACAACAGTTATTAAGTTAGTATTGGCATGACACCCTTCGAAGCATTGTACGGACAACCCTGTAGATCACTGACTTGTTGGTGGGAATCTACAGAAAGGCTACTATTTGGACCAGATATGGTTAGAGAAATGTCCGAGAAGATTGATCTGATTAGACAACGAATGAAGACAGCTCAGGATAGACAGAAGTCATATGTAGACAAGAGAAATACTGACCTCGAGTTTGAGGTAGGAGACTTGGTTTTTATCAAGGTGTCACCATTGAGGAATGTGATTCGCTTTGGATCCATAGGGAAATTGGCGCCAAGATTCGTAGAGTCATTTCCCATCACGGAAAGGATTGGCCAGATGGCCTATAGAGTAAAGCTACAAGAAATACTATTCAGTGTTCATGATGTTTACCACGTTTCTCATTTACAAAAGTGCTTGCATGATACCGTAGAAGTAGTTGAGCCGAGTATATTGGAAGAAGTAGAGGTGGAACGGTTGGCGACGGTTAGAAGAGTTCCCACCTGTATTCTTGGATTAGAAGTTAAGAAGTTATGCAACCGAGAAGTCAAGTTGGTGAAAGTTCGGTAGGGAGATAACCCAGAGGATGCGACTTGGGAGATCGAAGACAATATTCGTGCTTCGTACCCTTTTCTTTTCGAGGGTATGTTCTTAACTTCCTTTCCAAAGTTTTTGCTTTCACTTGTTTTTATCATTTGAGTATATCCTATCGATCGAATCTTCGACCTTTAGGTAGGAATCCCATGAATAAACAAGTGTTTGAGACATGTTATGTTTGATAGATGCAAGTGGATGCAAGTGTTTGCTAGCGGTTGCTCGTTGATGCATATAAACACACATTAGGCACTGGATTGGCTCAATCACTCTCATACTGCATATGGATGTGTCTGCATTTTTTTAATGAATAACAATGGATGTATCATCATATGGATGCTGCATTTGGACGGATGATTTTGCACACATACAGAGCTCACATGTTATAACAAGGTTATTTGCATAAATGATGGATTCATGACACTAATATACATTGCATTAAGTAGGTCAACTAAATCAGTAGACCTCCTGATCTTCGCATTAGTATTGGGACATATACACACACCTTTGCATATGTTCATATAAGCATTAGAGAACTTTTAAGGACAATGGATGCCTATGATTGGTGGATGAGTAGATGGATGTAAATGATAGGATATACATTCTTCTTAACTTAGAGATTTCGGGGACGAAATCCTTTGAGTAGGGGAGAGTGTAACACCTCTTTATTTTAACTATACTAAAGGTGATACATTAAAGAATAATTAATTTAATATTCGGAATTAAGAGAAATGGACTGCGCCATTACGTTCATCTTGGAATTCTGGTCAAAATAGACACTTGGTTTGCATAAAACGGACACCGTATGAAGAAGTTATTAAGGTTTGAAGTTTGTATATGTGCAAGAAGAATATATATATATATATAATTAAATCCAGAACTCAAAAATCAGTTCGAAATTCAAAATTCGGGGAGGTGGAAAAAATCACGCTTAGGGGTGTCGACCCCTCAAGGGGGGTGTCGACCCATGGGTCGACCCCATAAGGGGGGTCGAGCCCCCTGCGGCAGATCTGGCAGATTAGGGTTTTGGGGTCGGCTATGAATATAGCCTCATTTCTCATGATTTTGCACACCAAAAATAATCGAGAACTAGACGCTGCCTCTACCCAGATTAAATCAAGTCTTTTCTTCTTCTGCAATCAAGTTATTCAAGCTTAGAGATCTCTGATTCAACTCCAGCAATCCCTTCTCTATTTTTCTAGATCCAAACAATATGAGTCTATGTTAATTTTAGATCTAAATAATTAAAAAGTTAATCTTGACATGACTATAACTTAGATCTATGCCTGTGACTACTTGAATCATGATCTATTATAACTTGCGTATCTATGATATTCTGACATGACTGACTTAGATCTTAACCTTTATAATGTCAGACCTGCCATTTTTGTAGATGTAGTCCATTGTTTAGATCACATCGTGATTGTTACCATTATGTTTGTTGCTAAATCAGATCTGTTATAGTTAGTTATCTAATTCATTAGATCTTATCATGCCTGTTATGACATCCCTATTATATTAGAATTAGCTCTGTTGTCACATGTTCATCAGATATGTTCCTATTTGCTTATCTTGTCATTATGCCACTACATGCTTATGCCATTACATTTCAACCCTGTTAGTATGATCATTTATGTCATCTTCCCTTCATCCTTTCCCTTTTATTTTTATAGCTAGGCTACTTTCGAGTCTAGGCATGCTGTTAAAATATGCGAATGCGTTAAATTGGGAACGAAGGGAAAACAGTATAATTTGGGGAAAAACTTGTAATTGGAAATTTGGCATAACTTGAATGAAATATACGAATATGAATTTGGGTATATGGTTTATTACACTACAAGAAAAATATTTTTTAACAGCAACCAGGAACAGCGTTAGCAGAGGCAGTGCAGTTGTTTCAACCAGGTTTTCGTAAATACAGCGTTTTCTAGTATTGTGCGTAGAAATCAAATTTTAAGCTTGGTTCTTATGTTTGTTTCCGCGCGACGTGGCTTTGTTATTTTCTATCTCCCGCTTCACACTTTCTTTCTCCCGCTTCTCACTTTCTTTCTCCCGCTTCACACTTTCTTTCTCCCGCTTCTCACTTTCTTTCTCCCGCTTCTCACTTTATTCCTTCCGCGCTTTCCCTTTCTCAATCACAAAAAACGAAAAAAAAATCCTAAAAAATTCTGCCTATGAATCTCTCGTAGTTCGATAAAAAATTGCAATCTAATATCCCACTTTGCGTTGTTATTACTACTCCCAATCGCACGATCTGACCACGAAATTGTGTTTTTCTCTGCCACTTTGATCTTCTACCGATTCTTCTGATTTGGTGCTCTTGGACCTTTCGCTATCGAAGAAATATCCTGGTAAAACTCTCTGTTCTTTGCAAATGATTTGAGTTTATTTCAGCTTATGTAGAAGTATATATTTAGAACCATTATTTTTGCATCATATACAATGGGGTCTATAATATTCATTACGTAAACAAGTATCATCATGATTCGAGTACGTTGTTTTTGAACTGAAATACATGTAGATTTGGAACTGAAGCACATATAGAGTTGGTCAAGGATGCCTTTGATGAAATGCCAAATCACTTACTGTCTTTTTGAGACATTTACATATTAATTACAAGTGGATGAGTAACATACTGATTACATCCTATTATGTGATTCCCTGGTGAATGTTGTTTAATGACAAGATTCAAAATGATGTTGGCCTTTTGTGTTAAGTCCAACTGAATATACATACTTGAATGTGCATGAACATATGATTTTTTTTGAAGATATTATAAACTTTCCAATCTCGGCAAAGAATATTGTTTCCTAATTTGTAAATGTATCGATCCATACTTTTCTTGTTAACATATGAATATAATTTCAAAAAAATAATTAATTATGGAAATAATCAAAATTGTATATTACATTGTTTTTATCTATCAAAATTCATGATATAAAAAAGAATTAGTTGTCAAACACCATTATATTGGTGGTAAACGCCTATCTTAAATTGTTGTTAAAGATTTGATATTTGAACCTAGTGCATACTTTGTAATTAATGTTTGTAAAAGAAAAAAAAATTAAGAGTAAAAACAGCATAAAATTTGGAGCTTGTTAATTGTAACTATAAGACTATATGGGAGGTATTTTTTTTATTGTTAATTGTAACTATAAAATTCCGATGTTTGAGTAAGTTGTCTATGTGGGAGGTATTTATTGAAGTTGGATAGCAAATGGTGTGTCGGGTCTATTTATGAAGTGCTGTGGTGAAATACTATGGTTAGTTTATATGGTAGCTATGAATGAATGGTGCTAGCAGAAGCTTGGATGGAGGTTTGTATGCCTTTTTTGTAGATAACATGAAGAATACATCATTACGCATTTGTCCTTTAGTTGTCAATTAAAATATGACTATTGGAGCTGTGTGTGTTAGGCAAGAGCAAAATGCGTTTACCATCAAATGGCATTGTAGTGGATAAAAATTTATAAAGCCATTAGGTAGAGAATTCAACAATATCTGGAATTGTTTCTGCTTCTTAAGACCTTTATTATTATTATCTGGAGTGAGAGGAGTACAAGGGTATTTTATAATAAATGCGAAACTGCATCTGTTAAGAGTAATGAGTTGTACCATAGGATAATTTCCAACATGTGCGTGCATGGATTATTAATTGAGGCTGAAGCTTCATTGACGTGGTCCTGAGAAGTTGTACAGACCTTTCCTTTCCTTTTCATTTTCCTCTGTTTTGTTTACATATTTTCTTGCATGTTGAACCATTTTAACCTTTCTTATAAGATCAAACTTATGGCAACTGTGGTCACATAGGAGCTGCAAGGTGACGACTTTGTATAAGAGCCTCTCAGTTTATCACAATATAGTTGAGATTTTAGGAAATCACTTTATCACAATATGGTTGGATAGATCAATTTGTCATAATAAACAGAGATATGAAGCCTCAAGCCTTCATAGTATGTCAAAATTAAAGGTTGGTGGCCTATGACTCAGCATGTTTTACATATAGTTAACAATTTAATAGGAATTTTAGTTTTGACTTGGGTTACCAAACATTGAAATAATTAAATAAATTGACAGTGAATGGTACATTCTATATGTATCCCATTACCTCATAAACTTGTGAGCATTGAGCTCATGTTGGAGTATGTTTGGTGAGTTATGACTTGATGTACTACGTGCTTAGCAAATGAAAATAGGTAGGGCATATTTAAAATGATACCAAATATATAATACTATTGTTATTTATATTGTCACTTAGATTTGACCATCTTGATTTTCATATTTAGCAGAACTTTTGCTTTTATATTTGTGTTTGCAATGCTACCGGTCTAAGCTTCATACTAAGTAGTCATGATGTATAGTTGAATATATGCATATGAAAACTTTTTATTAGCGTTGCATCTTTGTATTGAGAACCCATTTTGTGAAAATCATCAATTTTTCATATTTTTATTTCTTTTTAATGTCCCTTGACTGGACTTCTGCATGTTGACAATGTACCACTTGTTTGAAAGGGCATTCCATATTTGCTATAATAGTACATCTGCACCATAGAAAATAACTAATATACATAACTGTAAGTATGTTGTCCATGGATTGATTGTCACCCATACTCAGGTGAACTTATCATTTCAATTTTTGAGTTATGTCTGACTAGCTTTGCTTGTATTTTTTTATGCACAACATTGCACTCGTTCTTCAATGAAAGATGACACTTTCTTGTATAGACATGAACAATTATATGCTTGGATTTACATATCTTTCTGTATCATATTGTGAAGAAGACCACCAAACTATAACTGAAACAGAAGATGACACGTTAAATGCTGTGAATCATACCAATGATTATTTCATATATTGTCGCTCATTTGATGTTCAATACAGTGCCTAGTGTGTGCATAAATCAATTCTATCCTCCTTGCAGCAGCTTGGCAGAGTCCAGTTTCAATTCATGTTCACTCCAAATCACCCTTCTTGTAGCTCCTATGCCCCCTCCCATGCCTGCACCAACTCCTGTCCATAAATGTTGCATGTAGCAGCATTTCCCATGCATTATGCTCTCTGAATGGCACCCTCATGCCTGTTGTATGCGACAGTCCTGCCACTAATTAGCATTGCGGCCAATACTAGATCAGATGTAGCGTTCATTTCAGACATGCCTAAATTCATTTTCCTACATTTCCAGTGATGATTCCAAATTCATTCGCTATGATCAATGGAAGGTGGTAGGCATTTGAAACTCGTATAAGATATATCTGCTTTTTCCTTAATATTTTGGCACATGATCTGTAATGTTTTGTTAGTTATACATACACGACTTAACAATGTGAAAAGATTTATTCATTTGGTTTGAAAGATAATCATTATCACGTCATGATAGTTCTGAAATCATGTTTGAGTATAGTTTTGTTTTCATCCGGAATATTGTTCCGCTGCACTTTTATTTTCCCTTTCTTTATTCCTTTCATTAATTTCACCAGTATGCTACTTCAGATTCATGTCCTTACTAGATAAAAAAACTTAAATTCCTTGCATCATGCCATTTAACATAATTTTTATTGCAGTTAGATTTTCTTGGAGTGCACCATGGATAGTTACAATTGTGGAAATATAGCAGCAGCTTGGTCTAATGCTTTGCTGTAGAATATATTTGTAGATATGTAGCATGAACAGGTGGATGATATGCAATTATGTAACTGCATTATAGTTTTATATGTATGAATTAATACAGAATAATATATATTAAATTATTAAATATGTATGCAAATAAACTAAATTATAAATTAAACAAAACATATCCCATTTTTTTTATCATAAGGACAATTGCTTTGAGGAAGAAGCCGATGAACATGAAGAAACTGATTGGAAAAACACCCTTGAGGATGTATTTCAGTACCCGAATAGCTAAACTTATCCACCACTTGTCTTGGTTCTGGCGCTCAACTATTTGATTGTAAGTTTTTTAGCAATCATAAGCTGTACTCTTTTAATTTCATTATATAAACAGAAAAAAAATTCTATTACAAAAGGTCGTGTGTAATTTTAGGAGCTTCTCAATGCTTTTCAGGACAATTTTAAATTTTACTATTACACAAAACATCAGGATCAACCATTCGTAATGGTTATAAATAAATTTTGACATGGTATGCAAGCCAACATGGATTAACGTTCTATTAATATAGATGCTTCAAATAATTATTGTTTGAGGTGTAAAAGGGTGAATATTAAGTGTTAACAGAACACTGGTACCCCGTTCATATTACAAACAAATGGGCCTCAGCCTTCAGCCCAAACTCTTTCTATTCAGTTTTACAAGTCCAGCACGTTATGTATATAAACGTGTACAATCTGTGTAATAGCACTATTCAGTTTAGAATACAAACTATATTTTTCTCTGTTTCATTTTACAAATGAATATGGTATCAGAGCTGTGTTGCTAAGTGCAATCAAGAAACTCGATCCGCATACACTAATCTCTGCAAATCTATCGAGAAGATAGATTACCCATCAGAAAATTGTCATCACTTGGGTACCTCTCATCCAAGATTGTTAATCCCTTCATTCGAGATTTGTGGCTGTAATTCAAAGACAGTGCCTCGCCAACAATCAATGACTGCACCTGTCTTTACACTACAGCTTGGTGGTAAACATTTTCTAAAGCTTCAAATTCGATCAAAGAACCTGAAGAAATCATTCACTGAAGCAAAAAGCCGTCCTAGAAAGTCAACCTGACATCATTTTGAACAATCTGGTTTCTTTTAATCTGAATTCAGATTGAAAGCCATCCAAGATTGTAATCAGTCAATTCAGAATTCTTATCAACATTGAATTCTGGTTGCATTTTCTTTCCAGTCAAAGAAATCAATCAGATTCTTCAATTCAAGAACTAGAAGTTCAGTAAAGTTTACCTCTCGTGGGACTGAAGCAGTCTGCATCTTGACATCATGGTTGAAGGAGATCCTCCAACATCACCAAGATCATCAGCTAGATCGAATCAGACAAGTGCAGCAAGCACTGAAGACCTCATCAAAACCATCATAAAGCCTCAAAGTCAAATAATCTCAATTCAACTCGATGAATCAAACTACCTCCTGTGGAAGCTGCAAGTTGAAACAGCAGCAAAGGGTTATGGTCTTGAAGAATTCATCTATGGAACAAAACCAGTTCCAGCAAAATATACAAGAGACACCAATAACAGTCTTGTTTTTAATCAAGAATTCACAAACTACCAGAGGTAAGACAATTTAATCAGTGCATGGTTAATGTCATCAGTAAGTGCATCTCTTATGCCACAGTTAATAGGTACAAAGACTGCTCATGAAATCCGGATAGCTTTAGAAAGATCATTTACAAGTCAGTCCGCTGCTAGAGTGTTGCATTTCAAGAAACAACTTCAGAACATAAAGAAAGAAAACTCAAGCATGAACGAGTATCTTATGAAGGTTAAAAACTTGTGTGATCAACTTGCAAGCACTGGTAACAAAATTGAAGAAAAAGAACAAATTATGTATATTATAAGTGGTCTTGAAGATGAATATGAGACAGTAATAGCATTTATCACATCAATTGAACCCACTCCTTCACTACAAAGTGTCTATAACATGCTTCTTGCTCATGAAGGGAGATTAATGCAAAAGAAAGACCAAGGTTCTGATTTCAATGTTAACTACACTACTACAGGTAAACCCAAGAATCAACAATACACTCAAAGAAATCAGAATTCTTACCCAAGAGGTGCTCAATCAAACCGTGGTAGAGGCAGAGCTGGGAGATGGAATCCCAACAACAGGCCAAAATGTCAGATTTGTGATAAACTTGGACACACAGCCAACATATGTTACTTCAGATTTGATAACAGCTTCAACACAAATCAACAAGGGAGTAACAATAACAAAAACAACAATCCAAATGCTAATATGGTAAACAGTCAGTCAGAAAGCAAAGGCAAACAAGATTTAGCATTGAACACTGCCAGTATTGAAGACATTCAAGATGATGCATGGTACCCAAATTCAGGGGCAACTCATCATGTTACTAACAATTTAAATAACCTGAATCTTGGCAACCGTGAATACAAAGGTAAAAAATCTCTAATTATGGGTAATGGTAATTCCATAGTCATCTCTCACACTGGACATGCTAGTATCAAAGGTGCCAAACAACTTTACTTAAACAATTTACTATGTGCACCACACATAAGAAAAAAATTAATTAGTGTGTCACAGTGTGCAAAGGACAATCAAGTGTTCTTTGAATTTTACCCAAACCACTGTGTAGTTAGGGACCTAATGACTAGAAATATTTTATTGCAGGGTAACCAACAAAATGGATTGTACAAGTTTGACTCTGGATGTACCAAGACTAATGAATTAAAGGAAAATGTCTGTAATATGACAGTGTTAGACAAACATAATGGCTGCAGTGATTTTGATATGTGGCATCTTAAATTTGGACATCCAAGTTTCAAAATTATGAAAGAAATTTTAAATAGCAATGGCATTTCTGTGGATATTCCTAATAATTATATATGCACATACTATCAAATGGGAAAAAGTCACAAGTTGCCATTCACAAATTCTGAAACTAATTATCTAAACCCCTTAGAGTTAGTTGATGTTGATCTATGAGGCCCAGCACCAATAAACAGTGATTATGGATATAATTACTATATTTCCTTTTTTGATGCTCACTTCAGATATGTCTGGATCTATTTCTTAAAATCAAAGTCTGACACTTATAATATAGTTATGCAGTTTATAGCTAATGTTGAAAACCAGTTAAATCATAAAGTCAAGGTTCTGCAAAGTGATGGTGGTAAGGAATTTTTGCCCCTAAGACACTACTTCATAAAAAGGGGCATAACACACAGACTGACATGTCCACACACCTCCGAACAAAATGGTCTTATTGAAAGAAAACACAGACACCTTGTCGAGACTGGGTTAACACTGCTGGCACAGGCATCATTACCACTAAAATTCTGGCCTGATGCCTTTGCTACATGTTAACTATCTAAAAGCTCGATCAAGCATATTATCGAACAGAGTTAGTGCACTATATCACGCCTGGTCGGTCATGAGACGAGCACCGCCTATTCGGGTACATCAGCACCTCTGGTCGAGCAAGGTCTGGTCGAGAAAAGCACCACCACCTGGTCGGTCGAGCAGCAGCTTCCATGCTGGTCACGTTTGTCTCAGCAACTCATCGGCCAGCAACAAGTCGGTCATCGGGCGCCTGGTCGGTCAGAAAGTGGTCGATCTCCAGGTGCTGGTCGGTCGGTCAAACTACGTCATGGGTCGAGCAACAGATTCTTGGTCGTTCACATTTGAGATCGAGCACTGTGAACAAGCGGCTTCATTTATGAATGAGCAGAAAGAATTATAAAAAGGAGTATATGGCCGACCAGCATAAAAAGGAGTGTATGGCCGACCAGCTTAAAAACGAGTGTATGGCCGACCAGATGAAAACGAGTGTATGGCCGACCAGATGAAAACGAGTGTATGGCCGACCAGATGAAAACAAGTGTATGGCCGACCAGATAAAAACGAGTGTACCGACCAGCTTAAAAACGAGTGTACTGGCCAGCATATAAAAAAGGAGTGGCAGTTTTGTTAATACCACAATGCCAACCAATCGCCAACTATACACTCTATAATTATAAGTGTGCCACTACCCCTTAACTCCAACTATAAATACCTCCCATAATTCACATAAGGAGGGGGAGGAATTCTCATTTCGACGACGAAAGGCCGCCGAACCCCGAGCTCTTTTCGAAGCTTCATTAATGGCCGCCAAAGTCTTCTTCTTTCGCCATGGTCGATTCAATCAAGTGATCTCCTCTAATCTCCATTAGCAAACGGATCGGATTTCCTCCTTCATCCACTAGAAATCATTCAAAACTCCACAGGAGCAATCTCCAAGGCGAGATCCACCATTCTCAAAGCGAGATCTACCTTCTTCATCATTCTCAAGCTTTAATGAGAGGAAAGAGAAAATTGAATGTAAAAAAGAGTTTATGCATATTGTAAATGGAATCTCGTAATGAAAATGCTTGGAAAGTGGACGTAGATTCATCTCGAATCGAACCACTATAAAAATTCTCTTGTCTTTACTTTGTATTTTTACTTTTGTGATTACGGTTTCACATTTCTTCATACACGCTTTCATAGTGCCTTGCCCCCGATTAGGTGACGTGCTTTCCTAGCACCTTACCTCTAATTGGGCGACGCGCTCTTAAGGCATCGTATTTGGTGTTTGATCATTTTTTGATTAAAACACTACAGCAGTATATTTAATTAATAGATTTCCAACAAAGATACTGAATTTGAAATGTCCCTTTGAGGTATTGAACAAAGTCAAACCCAACTACAATGACCTAAAAGTTTTTGGGTGTCTGTGTTTTCTCACATAAGACCTTTCAATAAGCACAAACTTGACTTTAGGTCTACACCATGTACATTTTTGGGGTATTCTTCTAATCATAAAGGTTATAAGTGTTTAGACAGCAATGGCAAAATATATATCTCCAGACATGTTATATTTAATGACAAAGTTTTCCCATTCAAGAATGATTCTATCAAACCAACAAAAAAGATATACAATCCTAAGACTGTAATTCTACCTGCTCCTGAAATTATAAGTGAGACTGAACATGTGCCACATTCAAGTGACAATGTGACACATACTCAAAGCCCACAAGCTACCAGGTCATCAAAAAATGCCGCCACAAGTACTGACAATAATCAAAACAGTGCTGGAGAAAATGATGCAGACTCTCAGAATCAAGACACAAGCATTAATGAAAGCAGTCATGAGGAAAGCACACATTCAGATTAAAACAGGGAAGCCACTCAAACTTATAATCAGCATCATATGATAACAAAGGCAAAAAGTGGTATCTTTAAACCAAAAGCTTATTGTATAGAGTTTGATAACATTGAACCATCCACTTATCATCAAGTTGTGCAAAATGGTAAGTGGAGGTCTGCCATGAAAGATGAACTAGACGCATTAAATAAAAAACAAACTTGGCATCTTGTTCAGGCACCCAAACATAAAAACATAATTGGGTGCAAATGGACTTATAGGATAAAACGACAAGTTGATGGTACAATTTCAAAATACAAGGCTAGGTTAGTGGCAAAAGGGTATTCACAACAGTGTGGGATTGACTTCAATGAGACATTCTCACCCGTTGTGAAACCAACCACTATTAGAATCATATTAACCATAGCCTTGCATAAAAATTGGACCATCAAACAAATTGATGTCAATAATGCTTTTTTAAATGGTGAATTACAGGAAGAGGTATATATGGAGCTGCCACAAGGCCTTGATGAAAAGAAAAACACAGGAATGGTGTGCAAACTAAACAAGGCTATATATGGTCTAAAGCAGGCTCCTAGAGTATGGTTCAATAAATCGAAGTCAACTCTATCAAAGCTAGGGTACATGCCTACAAAATCTGACAATTCACTGTTTACAAAATTCACTGCAGACACTGTTACCTATGTCTTAATTTATGTGGACGACTTCATAATCATAGGAAATAACATCTCAAAAATCAAAAGCATTACAAATCAACTAAACAGTGAATTCTCAGTAAAAGATTTAGGTGACCTATCCTATTTCTTGGGAATTGAAGTACATAGAACTAGTGAAAATGAACTTCAATTATGTCAAAGAAAATATATTTCAGAGATTCTGTCTAGGGCTAAAATGGAAGGTGCTAAAGCTCTACCTACCCCAATGGTGACCAACATTCATCTAAGTAAAAACAAAGGAGAGACTACATGCAATGAGAAGCTATATAGAAGTGTTATTGGAGCTCTGCAATATGTGACCATAACCAGACCAGATATTTCATATAGTGTCAATAAGGCAAGCCAGTTTATGCAAAAACCACTAAGTGATCACTGGCAAGCTGTCAAGAGAATCCTACGATATCTAAAAGGCACGATCAATCAAGGTCTTATCATAAAGCCAAGTATGAATTTGAATATAAGTGCATATGCAGATGCAGACTGGGCAAACGATTACGATGGCAGAAAGTCAACAAGTGGATATTGCATATTTTTGGGTTAAAATCCTATATCTGGTGTGCTAAAAAGCAGAACACAGTTTCAAGGTCAAGCACAGAGGCTGAGTATAGAAGTATTGCCAGCGCAACAGCTGAAATTATGTGGATTCAATCTTTACTAAGCGAAATAAAAATTAGCACTAATATTAAAGCAACAATATGGTGTGACAATATGAGTGCTATAGCACTTACTGCCAATCCTGTACTACATTCTAGAACCAAGCATTTAGAGCTGGACATACATTTTGTGAGAGATTTGGTTCAAAAAGAGAAACTGGAAGTCAACCACGTACCTTCGACTTACCAGACAGCTGATATCTTGACCAAGCCCCTTTCAAAACACAGATTTGAAGAACTTCAAAGCAAGCTCTGCATAGCTGAAACAAACAAGACTCAGTCCCAGGAAAGTCCGAAGTTCTCTGCAAACAAAGATCAAAAAATTAGAAATCCTAAAGAAGAAAGCTCTCTATCAATCAACAAGGATGATACTTCCCAGGAAATTGAAGAGAATCGATCTACAATCAGCAATTACTGTCAGCACAACCTCAAAGATGACAAATCAACTGCTCACAAGCTCATAACCGGGACTGGAAGTCGTATTCTGAAGAATAAAGAGTGGAAGAAGAAAGAGCACACGTGAATTAAAGAGATTTCATCGAAGAGATGAGAAGCTGAAATGATTGTGGTTGCCATATTTCGTCTCCAAACCCTAGCTCTAATACTAGGGTTTGCGGGGGAGGGGGGTATTAAGTGTTTAACAGAACATTGGTACTGTTAGGTGTGGCTCGCATTGGAATGGAGTGGGTGAGTGGATTGAACGGAAGAATTGTCCCACATCGCAAGATATTAAAAAAGACCGTGGTATATATATGGTATTGGTGGCATGTAACATTGGGGATTCCTTATGTTACAATAAGTGCTTGCCAATACCAAATTATATGCTCGATGGGAGGCAATGAGGGATGTTCAATCGGGACGCCGGCATGAGAGACTTCGACCGTTGACTCCGATAGACACGGTGAAGCGCGTAAGGTACGCAGGGAATGCCGAAACTCAATAGGTACCCCGTTCATATTACAAACAAATGGGCCTCAGCCTTCAGTCCAAACTCTTTCTATTCAGTTTTACAAGTCCAGCACGTTATGTATATAAACGTGTACAATCTGTGTAATAACACTATTCAGTTTAGAATACAAACTATATTTTTCTCTGTTTCATTTTACAATTGAATAGTGAAACTGATGAAAATTTTGGATATAGTGTAGAGTTTGAGAGAAGTGATCAAATTAAACATATGAGAGAAAAAATTATGGCCGCACTTGAACATATTTAAATTCATGAAATTTTGAATGTTTTGTTTATTTAATTGTAATTAAAAGTGGTTGCGTTAATTAAAATGCAAACATTTGATAAAAAGCTCATCTAAATCTTTAATGTCTGAAAAGGTTTTGATTAGCATTAAAATCTGCAAAGGTTTTGACAGTAGCCTGATTTTTGCTCATTATATCATCATATGTAAATGCACAATTACTAAAAACCAAATTTATGAAATGGAACAATAACAAAAAAAGGCATAAGTATTCTAGGAAGGATCCGGTCAGCACTTGTAATTAAAAGCAAAAAAAAGGCATGCAAAGTAAATTTAATTAACGAAAGTTTATTAGCAATGTAAATTTTGGGAAGTTATTAGTGGAAATTTATTAGCAATGAAGTGTATATTTTGGGAAGTTATTATCGGAAGTTTATTAGTGATTGAAGTAAATACTTATTTCCTGCAATATCAAAACAATAGAAGAGAAGATTAGCAATTTCTATTTTTTTCAACCCTTCTATTCTTCATGCTTTTATCTGCACTCTTATAGCTACCGGATTATCAGACATATTATTATCAAAAGAGTTAAGCTTCTAAATTCTTTGTCATCGCTATCTTGTAAGTATTATTTTTCAGGTAATCTCCCTTATTTATTTTCCTGTAAACAAGTTTGCTAATTCCATTCTAAGCTATAGACTGGGTCGCCAATTGTTAACGCTGCCATGTTTCCTAGAATTGTCTTCACATTTTGCACTGCAGCTAAACCAGGTTTAAACGAATTGTCATTGCAGTGTGGATCCACATTAACGCATGTCACAATCAGCAGAGAAACCACCAGTACTGACACACTCAGGTTTTTAACGTCCCATTATTTAAACTTTTTATGCAACTTTAGATGGTAATAAACATTAATGCATCACTCCCCTTGGAATTTATATAGGAACTGGATATTGTTTCTGATTATCCAGCATACTTCTCTAACCTTACATATGCCATCTTATAAATCGTGGTATGACTAGTTAACCGTTTTGTAAGTATTTTGACAAATTGTAGACAAATACTTACATAAATTAATTAAATTTTATGAAAATTGACTAAATATTATAAAAAGTATTCATGTCCATCAGCATTTTTTTGGGCAGACTGCTTTTTACCGTGCCTTACCTTTTCTTATATCCACTTGCATGCATGTGAGTTTAACAACACAGTTAAGAGGTTTAGTGGCAGTTGGATCTTAAAGTAAAGAGAAAGCAGTTTTTTAAAGATGAAAGAAAAGTTTAATAAGGAGATGGCAGTTGTGGGTTAACAATAGAGACCTACAATGCAATAAATGCTAATGCTGTTTTCAAAAGATACGCCAGTAAGCATGCGATCTGGTATGTGAAACTTAGTTTCTCCATTTTACTTTTCTGTGTCGTATTACATAAATGTGTGTATTCTTAGGCATGCACAAACATACACACATATACATATGCATGTGCACACATGGATAAGTAAGTGTACAAAATTAAGTAAATTTGTCAAAAATTAGCTAAGTATAAAAATTAAATTAATATATGAAAGTTAACAAAGTTTTATGGAAATTAAGTTTAGAAAAAATGTCTAAGTTTATAAAATTTAGTTAAGATTTTAAAATAGAGTAAGTTTATAAAGATAACGAAGGTAATAAAAATTAATCAGGCTTTATAAACATTTGACAAAATTAATTAAGTTTGTAAGATGTAACCAAGTTTTATAAAACTTTAACAATTTATAAAATTAACTAACTTGTATAAAATTTTAAATAAGATAAAAAAGTTTGTAACAAATTTAATAATTATCTAAATATTAACAAATTTTTAGGAACAGTAAATAAAGTTATAAAAAATAATAAAATTAATGAAAATTTAATTATCTAAGTTTTATAGAAATTAAATAATTTTATAAAAATTAATCTTATTTATAAAAAGTAATGTGTTTTGTAATAGTTAAAAAAGTTCTATAGAAATTAAGCAAGTTTATGAAAAATAACAAAGTTTATAAAATAAAATTAAGGTTTGAAAAATAATGTAAGTTTATAAAAATAACAAACTTAATAAGGTTCAACTAATTTGTATAAAAGTTAACCAAGTTTGATCAAAGTTAAATAATTTTCTAAAATTGACTAAAATTTTCAAAAACTTAAGTAAATTTATCAATATTAACTAAGTTGTATAAAATTTGAATAAAATAAACAAGTTTTATATAAATTAAATAATTATCTAAATATTGAGGAATAGTAAATAAATTTATAAAAATTTAACAAAATTATCTAAGTTTTATGAAAATGAAATAATTTTATAAAAACTATCCTAATTTTAAATTAACTAATATTTATAGAAGCTAACTAAATTTTATAGAAATTACGTAAGTTTATAAAAAATAATAAAGTATAAAATTTAATTAAGGTTTGAAAATAAATTAAGTTTGTAAAAATAATAAAGTTTAACTACTTTTTATAAAAGTTCACCATGTTGGATGCTACCTACCAACAACACAACTGCCATGTGCTGCTCCTATTGTATGCAGCAGCACATGTTAGCCATCTTTTTGACCACCTGACCAAAGTCGAGGAAGGGTGCTGGCTTACTTTGTCTGCGATGTAACACCGTCCTTGGCCTTGAGACCAATTTCTCTATACATAAAAAATAGAGTGGAAATTTAAGCTCAGTGAGCAGTGAATATATATTTACTTTGCGTGTATTATTTGTATTGCATATTTTTGGGGAGAGTATTTGTAAGTGAATAAATGGCATGTTCTCATGCATTTTGGAAGCTACTTATTGTTTAGGGTGATTAACTTTGCTTCTGGATGTACTAACAATAATGAAATTTTTTATTTTTGCTTTACAGGTAGATAGACGACGCTGATGGAAAACATTGTTGCGATTACCTATGGGTTGAAGTTATTTTTGCTGCTAAGACTATATTTTGGTTTGTAAGAATGTATGAACTACTATTTCTGATCGTTACTACTTTGTATATGTGTATGTTTGGTGTCTGACTACTATTTTATGAAATATTGTGTATGTTTAATGTAAGAATATTGCATATTTTGATTATAAAATATTAAAATTTTACTTGTTGGTTATGAGTTATGTGATCAATATAAAATGTGTTATCAATATGAGATGCATTGATTATAAAATGTGGTATTGAATCTATTGATATAATATGTTGATTATAAACAACCATAAAAATACTAATATTGATTTTGGACTTTTTACGGCGTTTCTAAAACGCTATTGAAAATTTCCATGGTGATTTTTCAATGGCGTTTTTAAAATGCCATAAATAGTTTATTCAAAAATTATAAACACTAAAAACAATTCATAAATGCTGTAAATAAATATCACAACAAAAATTAAACATTATAAAAAATCAAACTAAACGCTGTGAAATGTATTAATGGCACAAAGGAAACGCCATTGGACAATACTTTTCACAGCGTTTCATAACTGCTATTGTATGATTCTGACTATTAACTACATATCGATACACATCATATCTAAAAACGCTGTTAATACCTTTTATGGCATTTTTTAAACGCTGTAAAAAGTCTTATTTGTTGTAGTGTTGTGAACATGACTTGGGAAAGGGGCATGAAAACCTATAACGACATAGGAATAATTGGTTGATAATTGGAATGCCTAGGATTACAATAATTAGAAACTGTAACCGTGCTTAGACACGAGGTTAGATTACACTTGTAGTGGAAGTCTGCCCGAAACCGCCCGGCACATCCAGCGACCGCAAGTGGTGAATCTAATGTGAGGGGTCTAAGTGCATAAACACGAGACGTGTTAAGACACGAGGTTAAGTCCGACTTGTGGAAGAAGTCTGCCCGGAACCGACCGGCAAATCCAGCATCCACAAGTGGCAGACTTAATGTGGGACGTCTAGCACATTATAACCATAAATGAATATGGTAATAAAGTTGAATACTTAACCTAGTTGAATCAAAAGGGATCGTATAATCATGTTAAGCTGAATAAGGGTTAAGTAAACTTGTTTGAAACAGTGGGTGGGTTAAGTATATCTTGGGTTGCTGGGTAATATTTATATATATAGGCCCACTAACTTAATCTGTTAGGATTATGCTATTTTATGACACTAGTAGGTAGGCATAACCTGTGGAAAACCTAGTAGTGGGGATGCAAGACAAAGGGGAGTGCTTGCATCATCTTGTGTGTGGCACCTGTTTTAGTCAGTAACCCATATATAGGTATCAAACGAGTAATCCGAACTAGGTTGGAGTCGGGGCATGCTTACTGGGCTGATTGTAAGAGATCCAAACGTGGGGAACGGTGTGGGCGGCGTGTACCGACCGGGTCATATGCGTGCATCTTGAAAACGAAGGGTTGTGCACATCTTGAAAACGACCGGGTCATGTCCGGACAGACGAGGATAAGACGCCGTGACACCTGTAGAAATGGTTGTGCACATCTTGAAAACGAAGGGTTGCCACTTTAGGAAGTGATACATCCTACTGTGGGGCTAGCACAGGGTATCTACAGAGTAGGGAGCCGATCGATTAAGGTAGTAATTAGGGTACATTTAGACTTTGGTATGTTTGCGAGCCCGTTAATACCCTTAGGGGTAACTCCGGTATGTTGGGCTGTTTGTTGATTGTATGGGGGTGAAAACCACACACTGGACGTACACCTAAGTCTACCATCTTATACTTATTGGGGATCATCTGGTTAATAAGACACTAGTATTGGTGCAGAGAAAGAGAAAAAGGAAAGTGTTAGAGAAGTGTTATTTATTCTGTTTACCTTGTCATACTTGCCTTATATGTTGTTATCTCTCTTATCCACTTTATATGCCTGCCATGATACTTTTACTTGACTCGCCAGACTTTTTGTTTGACCCATTTTGTTTTCTCTTCTCCCCCCCCCTCCCCTAGGTTCTCAGGGTGGGAATACTCAAGTTTGACTGGGATTCTGCTTACATTCTTCTTGGAGCTGCTTAGATGTATTGCTCGAGCTCTTATCTTTTCTACTATGGCTATGTTTTTAATTTTGGGGAATTATGCTTCTTTTATTATTGTACTCTGATGTTTTAAGTACAAGACAGAAATTTTAAGATGATGTACTGGGTTTATGTATTTTCAGACTTATGATGTTTTGAAGCACGATGTTATGCTTTATAATTAATAAAGTTTTTAAATTCCGATACTATTTTATATCTAGCTTATAATGTTTCTATTTCTTTTTACCTATTACGCTTCACGAAACTTAATGCATTCTCTTAATGAGTGACATTAACGGACGTGGGGTGTCACAAGCAATCAGAGGTGGCAAGTGGTTATAAACAAAAAATTATAATTCTTCGAATGCAGGGGCTAGCAGAGGTAAATTCAAATGTGGTAAACGCAGTGACTAGTAACAATGTGATGAGAAAGAAGAATACAATTGTGCCAAGTAACAGCTTTGGTATACATGAAGAAGGAAATGTACAGAACGTGGTGAGTGGGATTAATGCGGTGAGTGGGCTTAATGTGCAAAGGAATGACAAGGAGATTAAGACTAACAACGGGTTTGGGATACTTGAGGAAGGAGAAATCGAACATGAAGCAATCGAAATAGATGAAGAACAACATTTCATTCAGGAACTAGAGGAACAGGGTATGGATGACATTAGTTGTATTAAATGTCCATCTCTGGAAGAAATCATACAACAAGATTTTGTGATGCCTTTTCCAGCGTTTGCTATGCAAAATGAGGTAATTTGTATTGACGATGCTGAAGAAATAAACTAAGAAAGAGGAATCTTTGAGTTGATTAATGAAATAGTTATAGAAGGATTGCATCAAGCTAGTGTTGATGTGAATGTTAGAGACAAACATGTAGTCCAAGCTAGCTCCAAAAACAACTATGTAGTAAATGTGGAAAATAACTATAACACTGAGCCTTTGCATGCAGTAGTTCCCTTACCAACCTCTGCATTCAATTCCCACCGCAAATAACAGCCACTTAAATGACCCAAATGTCGGCTAACCCATGCATGAACTAACTCCCACTCCTTTGCCTTCTCAACCTAACTTACTCGAAATTCCACCTCCTTCCTTGATTACTCATGTCAAAAACCTATATGATAATCTTATTCCTCCTCTGGCCTTTAAATCTCCACCCTCAGATTCCTTTATTCCCATTAATTACAACAACTTTTGCCTCGGTACCTTGCTCGTACGGGCTAAGAAGTAAGAAAAGAGCCTTATCCATCCCTTCATCGGTTTAATCAATGACGAAAACCCTTGGACTATGGAACATCAGAGGTTGTCACAAAGAAACAAAACTTGACCAATGTAAAAACCTGATTGCTGAAAATAATCTCTGCTTCCTTGCCTTAGTGGAGACTAAACTCAACCTTACCTTAACCTTAAAAGCCTCGAAATATATCAACCCGATGTGGCATCTGTTACATAACCTTGCCGAAGCACCCTATGGTAGAATTTTGTTGCTTTTTAATCCCAACCTAATCCAAATATCACCTATCATCTCAACATCCCAAATGATACACTGTAGTGTTTTTTACACTCCGACCAAATTCCCTTCCACTTGACTATGGTGTATGCTGTGAATTACCTCAATGTCAGGCAATCCCTCCTTAATGAAATCCCTCGCTCAGTCAAACCTCCCTTCCTTGGATAATCATAGGAGACTTCAACTACTGCTTCGAAGTCTCGCAACGTACTGGTGGTAACTCTCTATCCTTGTCTGAAATCCTTCCGCTGAAAAATGCTATTGACAGAAGCAATTTGGTTAACAATAGTAGGACTGATCTCCCTTTCTCCTGGAATAATAAAAGTCGATCTAGGCCTAGAACTTACTCGCTTATTGACCACGCTTTCTGTATCCCGTTAACTTCCAACGTTTGGTCTACCATCTCCTATAACCTTCCTCCTCCATTTCTCTCTGACCATACTCCTATTATCCTTAACCTCAGCGGACATATCATGAAAAAATCCTCTAGTTTTAAAATTTTTAACTCCTGGGTCGATGAAACTGATTTTCTAGAGGTATTTCTAGAAGCTTGGGGGAGATCAAAATACGGTAACCCTTTGTATATTTTGCAGCAAAAACTGAAAGAGGTCAAACATGTTCTTAGACTCTGGTCCAAGCAGAGATTTGGCAAAGGCAATAAGAAAACAACATATTGGAGAAACAAACTCGAAGAGATTCAAACAGTAATGATGAGTGATCTCGCTAATCCTATTCACTCTAACACGGAGAAAATAATCATAAAACAATACCAGGATGCACTTGAAACTGAAGCCGCTATGACTAAACAAAAAAGCAAGTCTCAAATGGAAGCTCGAAGGCAACGTCAACAACGCTTTCTTTCATGAAACGCTTAAAGATAAGCACAATAGAGAAAACCTTGTTACCATTGTCGATAAAGACGGTAAGTTTGTTAACACTCAAGTTGAAGTTGAGAATGCTTTTATAAAATACTTTTCGAATGTGCTGGGGAACAAGGATGGCTTTCGTCCGGACTTTGAGTCAATTGATCCATATATCTTACCAAACTTATCCAATGAAGTCCACCAGTCCTTATGCGATGTGACGGCCCGCCCCGCACCAGCCTACATTTCCTCCGAAAGTGCGCTGTACACATGCCCGACTAGCACAGGACGGTCGTCAGGAGAAAGGAAAGAAGGGAACGAACTGATCAAGAACCTGTAGAATGTCTCACAGCGCATGGAGTAAAATATAATAATAATAACATACTTGACATAAAACAGGTGAGACAGTGCATAAGCTGATAACTAAAATCAACATCAGAGCAGCGGAAATCCAAATACAGCTTATTACAACTTTCCAAATTTACTGTCTCTAAACAAAAGAAAGCTAAAGTAGAAGATGCACCACTAATGCCCAAGCAGTGATCTTCAACAACACAGGGAGAATACTATATATATATTACGTGGAAGCCTCCTGCTCGTCTCCGAATCATCTACCCGTGCATCACCAGCTAACCTGTCTCTAGTCTGCTCGTGTGAGCACCCAGAGTAATAAGAGGAGACATAAAACTCTGGGTCAGACATAAAGCCTGGTATGAGCGATAAGCATCTAAATAGAACAATAACAGGTATACTAAACCATACCTGAACTTGGACCTGCAACCAAAGAGCTAGTACCACATACCGTACAGTACTCTAAGGTGCCATAATAGATAGTGTAAAGAATACGGGGGTGGGGTGAGCATGTCATAGTGATAGCAAACAAATCATCCATAGCAACCATCCTCACATCTCTCACTCAGTGCGTAAAGCATACGATGTCCACCACTGTCAATCACTAGACTCATCGAAGTAGTGACGGAGTTCAACTTGTACAACTACTGCTACTACCAAGCTTTCCACATGGAGTCATGAGCAAATCTTTACAAATGACCCCACTTCATTGGTTTATATCCCTTTAGTCGTACCTAGGCCATTGCAGCCCTGAATCCATTCACGTACTTCCCATACATAGTGATCCAAAGTCATAAACATCGACTGCCCCTTGGCACACGTCCCGCAGCAAAGCCCAATCATGAAGTGAACTCATCGGTTCCCAACTGGATCCTAAGCTCTAACTTCCCATATTGGACTACCTTTGCATCTCAGGTTATTGGTCAATACTGGGTCGGGTCGGGTTCCTTTCAAGCCATCGGTTCGGGTCGGGTCCACTGAGTTGCGTTGATGCATGGTCTTCCTCTGATAGCGGTTCGGTTCGGGTCCACTCCATCGCGTCGGTTCGGGTCGGGTGTCCTCCTCCGGATCGGGTGTCCCACCTCGGGTCGGGTCGGGTGCCATCTCCCTTCCAGTTCGTGCTTCCGCTCTGATCCGCTCCCTCGTTCTTCACGTGCTCCGATCCGATCCCTCCTTCTTTATCCGATCCGATCCCAGTTCAATTAGCGTGGCCTTCCTTCTTTCCAGTTCTCCCAAGTGTCAAGTTCCGATCCGAGCCCTTCGTCCTTAAGTCGATCCGATCCCCAGCTTAACCAACATGGCCTTCCTTTTTGGCAAGCCTCTTTTGTGCCAGACTCCAGTTCGGGTCGGGTTCCTTGCTCAGGTCTCCAATCCGATCCGAGCCCATATCCGATCCGATCCGAAACCCTGCACAACTTACTGCAACTTTTTCCAGCAACTTGTTTACGCCATTCGACGACGTTTTCGACAAATCTAACTATACTAATCAATCACAAATCATCCCAAACAGTCATAGCAACATAACAAACTAACCACAAACACCAAAACAATGAATTTACATGTCAAAATGGATCAAATATACCCAAGACCCCTTATTTTCCCTTAAGCATGTTTAAGTAAAACTAATCATAGGGTTAACAAAACTTAATCAAATTAAACCAAATTTCCACCAGAGGCATAAAATATTATTTTCGAATTTATAGATATTTTTCCAGAATTTATCAGTGTATAAATTCGCTAATCTTCACTAATTACCCTTAATTAACTGTAATTAGTGTCAAAACGATGCTAACCACTCACCTTGGCCACAAATAAAATTCTCAGAACTGAAACCTCGTTGATTTGGGTGAACACTGATGTCTAACAGCAGCTCTAGCCTTGCTTTCGTGTTTTCTCTCCTTAATTTGATGTAGATTAAGCCAAAACTTGATTAGAAAGTGATTAGAAGGTGATTTGGGTGTTGGAGGCCATTGCTAGGGTTGCAAGAAAGAAAGTGGCGGCTGAAAGAAATGTTTTCTAACCCTAATCAGCCCCTATACATCTCAAATCCCGAAATCCCCTTTGGGCCTAGCTGCTAATTACCCGGTTAAGCCCAATTAAGCTGTTTTTCACCATCTGAAACTTGTTTCAGCCATATCTCCCAAACGGTGAGTCTGTTTGGCTAATGTGACCACTCTACGGAATTGTAAACCATCATCCGGAGCCAATGGAAGTGGTTTCAGGTCAAAATTCCTTTCCAGTCAAAAGTTATGGCCAAAACAGTACCAACGAGGGGTAAAATGGTCATTTAAAAATCGACAAAAATCATGAACATGGGAAATGACCCCAATAGTCGTCTCCCAAAGTTACATGACCATACGACTTCGTATGTGAAAGAAAGAAATATTCTACGATCCTATGATGCGTAGAATACGGGTCGTTACACTCTCCCCCCCTTAAGAAATTTCGTCCTCAAAATTCCTTAACCCAAAACATACAAAAGATCCCACATGCCTAACAGCCACATACAACAATCAAACATGCAAAACAAGCAAACAAGCCTATCCTAGCATGCGGAAAACTAAATCGAAGTCAAAATCTTACCAGGCAAAGAGTTCTGGATATGTCTTCCTAATGTTCTCCTCTGTCTCCCAAGTGCAATCATTCTCGTCCTCCCCCCACTGAACCTTGACTAGCCTCACCGCCTTCCTTCGAAGTTGCTTCGTATCGTGCTCGACAATACGGGTCGGCTTGCGGTTCCCAACCGCCTCGGGTTCTACTTCGAAGTCCTCTAACTGATCAGGTGAAATAGTCATATCTAAGTCGTGAACGAACTTCCTTAGTTGGGAAACATGAAATACATTGTGAACTCCTGCCATCTTCTCTGGTAAGCCAATTCTATATGCCAAATTCCCGACTCGTTCAAGAACAGGGAATGGGCCAACAAATCTTGGTGCCAACTTGCCTCTCCTGCCAAATCGTATCACGCTCTTCAACGGAGAAATCTTGACAAACACCAAGTCACCAATGGAGAATTTTAGGTCTCTTCTCCTCTTATCAGCATAACTCTTCTGCCTATCTTGGGCAGCCTTCATTCGTTGTTGAATGATCTTGATCTTATCTGAAGTTTCCCTCACCACATCTGGTCCAAGTATAAACTTCTCGCCAGTCTCTATCCAACATGATGGTGAGTTGCACGGTCTTCCGTACAAAGCTTCAAACGGAGCCATACCGATACTGGATTGGTAGCTATTATTATATGAAAACTCTACTAGATGCAAATGGTCATCCCATGATCCACCAAAATCCAATATACATGCTCTCAAGAGATCTTCCAAAATACGATTCACCCTCTCCTTCTGACCGTCGGTCTGAGGATGATATGCGGTACTGAGATGTAACTCTGACCCTAGAGCCTCTTGTAAGCTCTTCCAAAACCCACTAGTGAACAACGGGTCTCGGTCACTCACAATGCTTTTAGGTACTCCATGAAATCTCACTACCCACTTCATATACAATTCTGCCAACTTGGCTGCCGTTCTAGTCGATTTGACTGGTATGAATCTTGCACTCTTAGTCAATCGATCCACGATTACCCAAATGCTATCATGTCCCGATCTAGTCCTTGGTAAACCATCGATGAAATCCATCGAGACTTGCTCCCATTTCCATTCGGGAATTTCTAATGGTTGCATCAAACCACTAGGCTTCTTTTGCTCAGCTTTAACTAGCTGGCAATTCATGCATTTGGATATAAACTTCCCAATGTCTCTTTTCATTCCTTCCCAGTAGTAGGTCTGCTTCATATCTCGATACATCTTGTTACCACCGGGGTGTATAGTCAGTTTTGAGTGATGACATTCTCTAAGCACTTCATCTCTCAATCCATTGACATTGGGTACAACAAGCTTTCCACTTTTTCTAAGCCATCCATCTCGATCAAGCCCATACTTGTTCATCTCCTCATCGATACCCATCTCTAACTTGGAGATGATTTCCAATAGGTTAGGATCGTCCCTCTGACTAGAGCCAATCCGCTCAATCAAAGTGGGTCTGATCGTCAAACTTGCTAACATTTCTGGATCCAATTCGCACTTCGGTCTGAAATCATACCCAGCGATGTACTCCAGTTGCTTCCATTATAGAAACATAGCCCCTAAACTGGCATGTCTCCAACTCAATGCATCAGCCACCGCATTGCCCTTTCCCGGTGTATATGCGATGTCAAAATCATAGGAAGCCAAGAATTCTAACCACCTTTTTTGCCGGAGATTTAGATCCTTCTGGGAGAAGAGATACTTCAACGACTTATGATCTGTGAACAACTCAAATCTTTCTCCCAAGAGATAGTGTCTCCACATCTTCAACGCGAACACGATCGCTGCCAATTCCAAATCATGGGTAGGGTATCTTTTCTCGTGCGGTTTCAATTGCCGACTTGCATAAGCTACAACCCTACCGCCTTGCATCAATACAGCACCCAGTCCGGTACCACAGGCATCCGTATATACCGTCATCTCTTCATTCCCTTAGGAATGACTAACACTGGTGTGCATGTCAACTTGTCCTTTAGACTCTTGAATGCATTCTCGTACCTTTCATCCCAGACAAAAGCTTGATTCTTCTTGGTCAACTGGGTCAATGGTGCTGCTATCTTGGAGAAACCTTGGATAAACTTACGATAATATCCAGCTAACCCCAAGAAACTTCTTACATCTGTTGCATTCTTGGGCGTAGGCCAATCCTGTACCGTAGCCACCTTCGCCGGGTCCACGACAATACCATTCTCTGATACAACATGGCCCAAGAACCTCACTTCCCTCCTCCAGAAGTGACACTTAGAAAACTTTGCTTTCAATTGGTGTTTTCTCAACACCTCCATCACTATTCGTAAATGTTCCTTGTGTTCTTCCTCTGTCCTCGAATAGACCAAAATATCATCAACGACCACAAGGACAAACTTATTCAACTGATCTCTGAATACCCTATTCATAAGATCCACAAAATATGCTGGGGCATTGGTCAGCCCGAATGGCATGACCAACCACTCATAAAATCCAGACGGCGTCCGAAATGTCGTTTTAGCTATGCTCTCAGCTTCCACTCTAAGCTGATGAAAACCTGTCGCGAGATCCAACTGAGAAAATACTCTCGCGCCACTCAACTGATCGAACAAATCATCTATCCACGGTAGAGGATACTTGTTCTTCCTCGTCACTTTATTCAACTCGCGGTAGTCTACACACAAACGAAGGGAACCATCCGCCTTGGTAGCAAACACAATTGGTGCTCCCCATTCAGAAACACTCCTTCTGATAAATCCCTTCTTCAAAAGATCGCTGACTTGCACCTCGAGCTCTCGCTGCTCCCTTGGTGCCATACGACGAAGTGGCATCACTATAGGTCTGGCATCTTTTACCAAATCAATATGGAACTCAATCTCTCGTTGTGGTGGAAGCCCGGTCACTTCTTCGAAAATATCCAGATACTGGCCAACCACGGGCAAACCTGACAACTCACTATGCGGAATGTCGAGGGAGTTTAGAAAACTAGCCAATACCCCCTCACTGGGTAGACCACCAAACACTATCCTCCGCCCATCATCCGCTCTAGCTGTCACCAAAGAGCCCTCACAGTCTACCACCACCCCGTATCTTTGGAGCCAATCTACTCCCAAAATAATACCAAACCCAGTAAAGCCCAAAACAAAGCAATCACAAACAAACATGCATCCATGACTCGATAAGACCACATTACGACAAATCATGCTAAGGCTAGTCGAACCACCAATCGGGTTCGTCACTACTAAAGGTTTATCGACAATCTCGGGCTCCAATCCCAACCTATCTATCAGGTCACTAGATATGAAAGAACTGGAAGCTCCGGTATCAAACAAAACTCTAACAGGAACATCATAAACAGAAAGCATACCTTGAATGACGACATTCTTTCCCTTCTCCGCCGCAGTTGGGGCATTCGACGAAGAAGGAATAGCATTAAGGGCGTAGGCTTTCACCATTTGCTTTTCTTTGGGGGGTTGCGGACACTTGTCCTTGTGATGTCCCATTTGGCCACAGTTGAAGCACTTCCTGTTCGCTAGCTTGGCCCGACAATTACTAGCATAATGGCCCTTCTTACCACAGCTGAAGCACTCAACATCTTGCTTATTCTTTTTCTTCTGGCCATCCTTAGTCTGATTCTGCTTTCTCTTATTCTGGGAACCACCCTTGCCTCCACCACTTGCTTGTGGCTTTGGCTCATCTCCGGATGCAACCTCAGTCTTCGGCTTAGGGTAGAGACTTTCTGATCTTAATGCTTTCCCCACAATCGATTCAAACGTCTCATCGATGTGGTTAATAAGCCTTTCCCCCAAGTACTGATCCAAACCAGTTATGAATTTCTCATTCTTCTTCTCGACAGTATCAATAAGAGATAACCCATATTTTGACAAAGTGTCAAATTCAGCAATATACTCCGAGATAGCTCTGCCATTCTGCTTGAGCTCCAAGAATTTCTTAAACAGCACTGACTTCTGAGCAGCTGGAATGAACTTCTTGCTAAAGCGAGCCTTAAACTGCTCCCAAGTAATCTGATCTTCGGGAGTAGCTGCCTTTATAGCATTCCACCAATTCATTGCCCGCCCTTGCAGCTGACGGGACGCTAGCTTTCTCTTAATCACATCCTCGATACCCAAATCCTCGAAGATACGTTCGCAACAATCCAACCAATCCTGAACATCCGTGGCCAACTCCGTTCCGTGAAACGGCTTCCCACCAAGACTAGTATAATCCTTGTTCAGCTTGGCAAAGTCGACCCTCGGTGCCTGCACTATTGGACCACCACCATTTCCACCATTGGGAGCTGCCCTCTGCACGCCCCTAAGCATCTCTCTCATGAGGTCAGTAAACATCGTCCTCATGTCAGCAGCATTCCCATTATTGGCCCCTCTACGGTACCTCTAACATATCGGCTCATCGTCAATCTGAAAAATGAAACGATTAACGACCCCATAGTGGTGCTAGTGCAGTACAACTTCATTCTTATACTACTAATAGTATATATATATAGCTTTTAAAAACCAAAATAATCACAAATACGCTCTCTCGTATACGTATATTATCTCTCCCTGATAACTTCCCTAGGTTAACTACGCAACCTAGAGCTCTGATACCAAGTGTGACGGCCCGCCCCGCACCAGCCTGCATTTCCTACGAAAGTGCGCTGTACACATGCCCGACTAGCACGGGACGGTCGTCAGGAGAAAGGAAAGAAGGGAACGAACTGATCAAGAACCTGTAGAATGTCTCATAGCGCATGGAGTAAAATATAATAATATTAACATACTTGACATAAAACAGGTGAGACAGTGCATAAGTTGATAACTAAAATCAACATCAACATCAGAGCAGCGGAAATCCAAATACAGCTTATTACAACTTTCCAAATTTACTATCTCTAAACAAAAGAAAGCTAAAGTAGAAGATGCACCACTAATGCCCAAGCAGTGATCTTCAACAACACAGGGAGAATACTATATATATATTACGTGGAAGCCTCCTGCTCGTCTCCGGATCATCTACCCATGCATCACCAGCTAACCTGTCTCTAGTCTGCTCGTGTGAGCATCCAGAGTAATAAGAGGAGTCATAAAACTTTGGGTCAGACATAAAGCCTGGTATGAGCGATAAGCATCTAAACAGAACAATAACAGGTATACTAAACCATACCTGAACTTGGACCTGCAACCAAAGAGTTAGTACCACATACCGTACAGTACTCTAAGGCGCCATAATAAATAGTGTAAAGAATACGGGGGTGGGGTGTGCATGTCATAATGATAGCAAACAAATCATCCATAGCAACCATCCTCACATCTCTCACTCAGTGCGTAAAGCATACGATGTCCACCACTGTCAATCACTAGACCCATCGAAGTAGTGACGGAGTTCAACTTGTACAACTACTGCTACTACCAAGCTTTCCACATGGAGTCATGACCAAATCTTTACAAATGACCCCACTTTATTGGTTTATAGCCCTTTAGTCGTACCTAGGCCATTGCAGCCCTGAATCCGTTCACGTACTTCCCATACATAGTGATCCAAAGTCATAAACATCGACTGCCCCTTGGCACACGTCCCGCAGCAAAGCCCAATCATGAAGTGAACTCATCGGTTCCCAACTGGATCCTGAGCTCTAACTTCCCATATTGGACTACCTTTGCATCTCGGGTTATTGGTCAATATTGGGTCGGGTCGGGTTCCTTTCAAGCCATCGGTTCGGGTCGGGTCCACTGCGTTGCGTTGATGCATGGTCTTCCTCTGATAGCGGTTCGGTTCGGGTCCACTCCATCGCGTCGGTTCGGGTCGGGTGTCCTCCTCCGGATCGGGTGTCCCACCTCGGGTCGGGTCGGGTGCCATCTCCCTTCCAGTTCGTGATTCCGCTCCGATCCGCTGCCTCGTTCTTCACGTGCTCCGATCCGATCCCTCCTTCTTTATCCGATCCGATCCCAGTTCAATTAGCGTGGCCTTCCTTCTTGCCAGTTCTCCCAAGTGTCAAGTTCCGATCCGAGCCCTTCGTCCTTAAGTCGATCCGATCCCCAGCTTAACCAACATGGCCTTCCTTTTTGCCAAGCCTCTTTTGTGCCAGACTCCAGTTCGGGTCGGGTTCCTTGCTCAGGTCTCCAATCCGATCCGAGCCCATATCCGATCCGATCCGAAACCCTGCACAACTTACTGCAACTTTTTCCAGTAACTTGTTTACGCCATTCGACGACGTTTTCGATAAATCTAACTATACTAATCAATCACAAATCATCCCAAACAGTCATAGCAACATAACAAACTAACCACAAACACCAAAACAATGAATTTACATGTCAAAATGGATCAAATATACCCAAGACCCCTTATTTTCCCTTAAGCATGTTTAAGTAAAACTAATCATAGGGTTAACAAAACTTAATCAAATTAAACCAAATTTCTACCAGAGGCATAAAATATTATTTTCGAATTTATAGATATTTTTCCAGAATTTATCAGTGTATAAATTCGCTAATCTTCACTAATTACCCTTAATTAACTGTAATTAGTGTCAAAACGATGCTAACCACTCACCTTGGCCACAAATAAAATTCTCAGAACTGAAACCTCGCTGATTTGGGTGAACACTAATGTCTAACAGCAGCTCTAGCCTTACTTTCGTGTTTTCTCTCCTTAATTTGATGTAGATTAAGCCAAAACTTGATTAGAAAGTGATTAGAATGTGATTAGGGTGTTGGAGGCCATTGCTAGGGTTTCAAGAAAGAAAGTGGTGGCTGAAAGAAATGTTTTCTAACCCTAATCAGCCCCTATACATCTCAAATCCCGAAATCCCCTTTGGGCCTAGCTGCTAATTACCCGGTTAAGCCCAATTAAGCTGTTTTTCACCATCTGAAACTTGTTTTAGCCATATCTCCCAAACGGTGAGTCTGTTTGGCTAATGTGACCACTCTACGGAATTGTAAACCATCATCCGGAGCCAATGGAAGTGGTTTCAGGTCAAAATTCCTTTCCAGCCAAAAGTTATGGCCAAAACAGTACCAACTAGGGGTAAAATGGTCATTTAAAAATCGACAAAAATCATGAACATGGGAAATGACCCCAATAGTCGTCTCCCAAAGTTACATGACCATACGACTTCGTATGTGAAAGAAATAAATATTCTACGATCCTATGATGCGTAGAATACGGGTCGTTACATGCGATGTAGTGAATACCGAAGAAATTAGAAATGCTATATTCTCCCTCAACAGTAATTCATCTTGCGGACCAGACGGATTCAACACTTATTTTTATCAAAAATGATGGAGCTATATTCAATTAGATGTTTGCAATGTGATTAAACACTTCTTCAAGACTGCAAAAACCATTCAACAATACAAATATAGCTCTTATTCCGAAGTCTAAAAATGCCACTAATGTCTCTAACTATCGTCCTATTTCTTGCTATAATACAATATACAAGTGTCTCTCCAAAATTATAGCTATAAGACTCAAAGCAGTGTTTCCTTCAATTATATCTTCCAACGAAGTTGCATTTCTCACAGGTTGGAACATTCTTGACAATGTGCTTCTTTCGCACGAGCTCCTCAATGGTTATACTAGTTGTAACATCTCTCCTCGTGCTATGTTTAAGCTGGATATTATGAAAGCTTTTAACACACTTTAGTGGGATACCGTCATCAGAGTGTTGAGTTATATGAATTTCCCACATTCGTCTGTCACTTGGATACATTCTTGCATCTCCTCTCCGATGTTCTCTATTTTGCTGAACAGTGCTCCAGTTGGCTTTTTTCCAAGCAAGTGTGGTATTAGACAAGGCGGCCCGCTTTCCATATACATCTTTATAATGATCATGGAGTTGCTTACCCAAATGCTAAACTACAAAATTGATCATGGTTTAACTAAGCTCCACCCTAAATCTGATGAGCCAAGGATATCTTCCCTTATGTTTGCGGACGATCTCGTGATCTTTTGCAAACCCGAACCAGAAACAATTGATAACATCCTTGAAACCATAATGCGGTTATATTAAATGACGGGTCTAAAGTTAACCTCTCAAAATCTAACATGAAAACTATGGGTCTCAACAGCCTTCAAATGAATGAAATCTCAGCAAAAACTGGTCTTGAAATTAGTAGAGACACAATAACCTATCTCGGCCTTCTGCTGACCACTGCTAAGATCACCACTATTCAGTGCATGCCCCAATATAGCAAAATTACAGCTAGAATGTCATACTGGATGAGTAGACTTCTAAGTCAGGCTGGCTGTCTCACGTTGATTAAAGCGGTTGTGTTCTCCATGCAAGTTTACTGGGCTAGGACCTACGTTCTGCCCACTAAGCTCGTCAATATGTTCAGATCTGCTATTACGAGGTTCTTTTGGACTGGTCGAATGGAAGATAAATATCACACCCCTATTTCTTTTAAAATGGCTGAAACACCTTTATGCAAGGGTGGACTTGGTATAGTGAACATTTCAAAATGGAATAAAGCTGCAATTATAAAATATTTCGACTGCTTCCTTAACTTATCTCCTAGTCTTTGGGTGGAGTGGTCGGCATTGCTTGTTATTAAGGGAAGAAACTTCTGGTCCATGGCACAACCGCAGAAGATATCGTGAACTTGGAGAAGCATATTCAAGCTACGTCGGCAGCTTCTGCCGCACTTCCAGTATAAAGTTAACAGCAGCTCGAATGTTAGTTTATGGGATGATCTGTGGCTATCGAATGGCCTAATACTTGCTAAAGTGCTAAGGAATATGGAAATGGAGGTCACTAGTCTTAGTAGAAATGCATTAGTATGCCAATACATAAATGCGGCTGTTATCTCTCTGCCATTGACAGCTGTGACAAAAGTAACCTGCTATGGAATGAAGCTCACGATATCAAAGTCGGTGAAGAATCAGCTAGCATCACCAAGTGGGGTAAGTAGGAACGGATGTATGAAATAAGTAGCATGTACCAAAATCTGATGGGTCACAATTCTACGTTATAGTGCAGTTGGAATAAGAAGATATGGCACTCTGACAATGGTGCTAAGGAGAATCTGCTCCTTTGGAAAGTTGTCAACAAAGCTGTTTTAACCAAAGATAAGCTGCTCGCACATGGTAAGCAAATTAACTAGTCATGTATGCTATGCGATGATAATGTTGAGGTTGTTCATCATCTTTTCTTCGAATGTTCTCCTCCTTCAACATCTGGACGGATCTTATGCATTCGATCAAGAGATGTGGTGCCAGACGTAACAGTATTGCAGAATGGAGGAACATGGAGAAGTAGACGAGTAGAATAAATATCAAAGGACGATTACTGTGCTTTGTTCTAAAAAAGTTCAAAGCTTCTATCTGGAGGGAGAGAAACTGTAGGGTCTTCAAACCTGCGAGGCTAAGAGCTTGGAGCAACTGATAAAAAGTGTAAGGTTGGAGGTTAGAAATGGTCTGAAGCTTTTGAGCTTTACATTTGACCCGGGGATCATGCGAAGTCTCTATTAATTTGGTTACTATGTCTATGTGTTTTCCTTGTTTCCAGCGTTATAGTGTATTGTGTTTCTACGTAATCTTGTGTGTGTTGTTCCTCTCTCTTTCCCCAGTACATTAATAAAAGTGGTAGGGGTCCACTCAACCCCGTCGGCCTTGCCAAAAAAAAATTAATAAAATTCTATTTTTAGGTGAAGTTGAATCAAAAGGATTTAAAAAGGGCTTATAAATTGCTATAAATTTTAATAAATAAGCAATAAAAACAAGCATTTTTTCAAGGAGTCTTAAAAACATACAACATTATGACGTACTGTTATTATTTTTATCAAATCAGTAGGTTTTAAATCTTCTGATTCACCTATTTAAAGGTTGTATATTTAGGTTCTATTTTATTTTAATTCGATACTTGCATTAATGGTATATTATTTTGATTATTACTATTTCTATTCTGAAAATCTAAAATTATATACAGGTTCAGACATCTCAGCAGAACTACCAGAGGGCTCAGGATAAGGAGGAGATCACACAGCTCCAAGCACAGATTGCAAAGCTTCATGATTGCGATCATCGCCGTGAAGAGCAGATGGAGCAGCTTAACCGTCAGGTGGCGGAGTTCATTGCTCGGTACGGTAGGCCACCTTCATCTTCTGATGGAGAGAGTTGAGGTTAGTTTGTTTTTTGTTATATATATATATACACACACACACACACACACACACACACACACACATATATATATATATATATATATATATATATATGCTATGAGGGTTGGTGAGGCTTGATACATTTATGATCATGGTTGTATATATATGTAACAACCCGCATTCTACGCATCGCAGGATCGTAGAACATTTATTTCTTTCACATACGAAGTCGTATGGTCATGTAACTTTGGGAGACGACTATTGGGGCCATTTCCCATGTTCATGATTTTTCCCGATTTTTAAATGACCATTTTGCCCTTAGTTGGTACTGTTTTGACCATAACTTTTGACTGGAAAGGAATTTTGACCTGAAACCACTTCCATTAGATTCGTTTGATGATTTACAATTCCGTAGAGTGGTCACATTAGCCAAACGGACTCACCGTTTGGGAGATATGGCTGAAACAAGTTTCAGATAGTGAAAAACAGCTTAATTGGGCTTAACCGGGTGATTAACAACTAGGCCCAATGGGGAATTTCGGGATTAGGGTTATGAGGAGGCTGAAACCAGTTAGAGAACGATCTTATTTTCATTTTTCAGCTGCCACTTTCATTCTTGAAACCCTAACAATGGCCTCTAACACCCAAATCAACTTCTAATCAAGTTTTGGCTTAATCTACATCAAATTAAGGAGAGAAAACACCAAAGCAAGGTTGGAGCTGCTGAGTTGCATTGGGAACATCGCCCAAACAGTAGAGTTTCAGTTCTAAAGGTTTTATTTGTGGCTAAGGTGAGTGATTAGCATTGTTTTGACACAAATTACAGTTAATTAAGGGTAATTAGTGAAGATTAGCGAATTTATACACTAATAAATTCTGGAAAAATATCTATAAATTCGAAAATAATGTTTTAGACCTCTGTTAGAAATTTAGTTTGATTTGGTTAAGTTTTACTAATCATACCATTAGTTTTGCCTAAACATGCTTATGGGAAAATATGGGATGTTGGCTATGTTTGATCTATTTTAACCTATCAAGTTATTGTTTTGATGTTTTTGGTTGATGTTACATGTTGCTATGACTGTATGGCATGATTTGTGATTGTCTAGAAGTGTTAGATTAGTCAAAAACGCCGTCGAGTGGCGTAAACAGTCGCTGGAAGAAGTTGCAAGAAGTTGGTCGATCCGGATCGGATCGGAGGAAGGAGCCCCGAACCGAACCGCCCTCCAAGCAGTGTATCCACGAGACGATCTGAAAATTGGGAAGCATCTTCTCTGACCCGACCCGCATGGCCACCTCCGAACCGAACCGATGCATGGCAATTGGAGGTGATGATGACCGACCCGATCCGCCAGGAGGTGATGATGACCGACCCGTTCCGCCAGGAGGTGATGATGACCGACCCGAACCGCCACAAGATGAGGACCCCGACCCGATCCGATGGGGGTAGCTCAACCGATCCGAATCGATATGCTTGGACTTGAGACGTGAATCACGATCCGACTTTTAAGTATAGACTGAAGTGAAGCACCGATCCGGAGAAGACCAATAACCCGAGATGCAAAGGTAGTCCAAATGGAAGTTAGAGCTCAGGATCCAGTTGGGAACCAATGAGTCGGCTTCATGAGTTGGGCTTTGCTGCGGGACGTGTGCTAAGGAGTTGTCGATGTCTGTAACTTTGAATCACTATGTGTTGGGAGTACGTGAACGGATTCAGGGCCACAGTGGCCTAGGTATGACTAAAGGGCTATAGACTAATAAAGTGGGGTCATTTGTAAAGATTTGGTCATGACTCCATGTGGTAAGCTTGGTAGTAGCAGTAGTTGTACAAGTTGAACTCCTTCACTACTTCAATGGGTCTAGTGATTGACAATGGTGGATATCGTATATTTTACGCACTGAGTGAGAGATGTTAGGATGGTTGCTATGTTTGATTTGTTTGCCATCATTATGACGTGCACACCCCACCCCCGTTATCTTTACACCATCTGTTCAGTGGCACCTTAGAGTATTGTACGGTATGTAGTGCTAAATCTTTGGTTGCAGGTCCAGGTTCAGGTATGGTTTAGTATACCTGTTATTGTTTTGTTTAGCTACTTATCGCTCATACCAGACTTTTTGTCTGACCCAGAGTTTTATGACTCTTCTTATTACTCTGGGTGCTCTCACGAGCAGACTAGAGACAGGTTAGCTGGGTATGCACGGGTAGCTGATCCAGAGACGAGCAGGAGGTTTCCACGTATGATATATATATTATCCTCCCTGTGTTGTTGAAGATCACTGCTTAGGCATTAGTAGTGCATCTTCTACTTCAGCTTTCATTTGTTTTAGAGACAAAAATTTTGGAAAGTTGTAATAAGATGTATTTGGATTTCCGCTGCTATGTTGGTTTATTTTTTAGCTTATGCATTGTCTCACCTGTTTTATGTCAAGATTATGTTATTATTATATTTTGTTCCATGCGCTGTGAGACATTCTATAGGTTTCTTGTTAGTTCATTCTCTTCTTTCCTTTCTTTGGCGACCGTTCCGTGCTAGTCGGGCATGTGTACAGCGCACCTTCGAAGGAAATGCAGGCTAGTGCGGGGCGGGCCGTCACATTTGGTATCAGAGCTCTAGGTTGCGTAGTTAACCTAGGGAAAGACACAAGGGAGAGATAATACGTATATGTGAGCGCGTATTTGTGATTATTTTGGTTTTCAAAAGCTATATATATACTATTAGTATAGCTAAGGATAAAGTCGCACTTCACTAGCACCACTATGGAGATGGTTAATCGTTTTCTCTTTACATATTAAACGATGAGCCGATATGTAAGAGGTGCCGGTAGGGGAGCCAATAATGGGAATGCTGCTGACATGAGGACGATGTTTACTGACCTCATGAGGGAGATGCTTGGGGATGTGCAGAGGGCAGCTCCCAATAATGGTAATGGTGGTGGTCCAATAGTGCAGGCGCCTAGGGCCGATTTCGCCAAGCTAAACAAGGATTACACTAGTCTTGGTGGGAAGCCGTTCCACGGAACGGATTCGGCTACGGATGTTCAGGATTGGTTGGATAGCTGCGAGCGTATCTTCGAAGACTTAGGTATCGAGGATGCGATGAAGAGAAGGCTAGCATCCCGTCAGCTGCAAGGACGGGCAATGAATTGGTGGAATGCTATAAATACAGCTACTCCCGAGGATCAGATTACTTGGGAGCAGTTTAAGGTTCGCTTTAGCGAGAATTTCATTCCAGCTGCCCAGAAGTCAGTGTTGTTTAAGAGATTCTTGGAACTCAAGCAGAATGGCAGAGCTGTCTCGGAGTATATTGCCGAATTCGACACTTTGTCGAAGTATGGGTTATCTCTTATTGATACTGCCGAGAAGAAGAACTTCATAACTGGTTTGGATCAGTACTTGGGGGAAAGGCTTATTAACCACATCGATGAGACGTTTGAATCGATTGTGGGGAAAGCATTGAGGTCAGAAAGTCTCTACCCTAAGCCGAAGACTGAGGTTGCATCTGCAGAGGAGCCAAAGCCACAAGCAAGTGGTGGAGGCAAGGGTGGTTCCCAGAATAAGAGAAAGCAGAATCAGACTAAGGATGGCCAGAAGAAAACGAATAAGCAAGATGTTGAGTGCTTCAGCTGTGGTAAGAAGGGCCATTATGCTAGTAATTGTCGGACCAAGCCAGCGGATAGGAAGTGCTTCAACTGTGGCCAGGTGGGACATCACAAGGACAAGTGTCCGCAACCCCCTAAAGAAAAGCAAATGGTGAAAGCATATGCCCTTAATGCTATTCCTTCTTCGTCGAATGCCCCAACTGCGGCGGAGAAGGGAAAGAATATTGTTATTCAAGGTATGCTTTCTGTTTATGATGTTCCTGTTAGAGTTTAGTTTGATACCAGAGCTTCCAGTTCTTTCATATCTAGTGACCTGGTAGATAGGTTGGGATTGGAGCCCGAGATTGTCGATAGACCTTTAGTAGCGACGAACCCGGTTGGTGGTTCGACTAACCTTAGCATGATTTGTCGTAATGTGGTCTTATCGAGTCATGGATGCATGTTTGTTTGTGGTTGCTTTGTTTTGGGCTTTACTGGGTTTGGCATTATTTTGGGAGTCGATTGGCTCCAAAGATACAGGGTGGTGGTAGACTGTGAGGGCTTTTTGGTGACAGCTAGAGCGGATGATGGACAGAGGGTAGTGTTTGGTGGTCTACCTGGTGATGGGGTAATGGCTAGTTTTATAAATTCCCTCGACATCCCGCATAGTGAGTTGTCAGGTTTGCCCGTGGTTGGCCAGTATCCGGACGTTTTCGAAGAAGTGACCGGGCTCCCACCACACCAAGAGATTGAGTTTCGTATCGATTTAGTGAAAGATGTCAGACCTATAGTGATGCCACTTCGTCGTATGACACCAAGGGAGCAGCGAGAGCTCGGGGTGCAAGTCAACGATCTTTTAAAGAAGGGATTTATCAGAAGGAGTGTTTCTGAATGGGGAGCACCGGTTGTGTTTGCTACCAAGGCAGATGGTTCCCTTCGTTTGTGTGTAGACTACTGCGAGTTGAATAAAGTGATGAGGAAGAATAAGTATCCTCTACCGCGGATAGATGATTTGTTTGATCAGTTGAGTGGCGCGAGAGTATTCTCCCAGTTGGATCTCGCGACAGGATTTCATCAGCTTAGAGTGGAAGCTGAGAGTATAGCTAAAACGACATTCCGGACGCCGTCTAGATTTTATGAGTGGTTGGTCATGCCATTCGGGCTGACCAATGCCCCAGCATATTTTGTGGATCTTATGAATAGGGTATTCATAGATCAGTTGAATAAGTTTGTCCTTGTGTTCGTGGATGATATTTTGGTCTACTCGAGGACAGAGGAAGAACACAAGGAACATTTGGGGATAGTGATGGAGGTGTTGAGAAAACACCAATTGAAAGCAAAGTTTTCTAAGTGTCACTTCTGGAGAAGGAAGTGAGGTTCTTGGGCCATGTTGTTTCAGAGAATGGTATTGCCGTGGATCCTGCGAAGGTGGCCACGGTACAAGATTGGTCTACGCCCAAGAATGCAACGGACATAAGAAGTTTCTTGTGGTTAGCTGGATATTATCGTAAGTTTATCCAAGACTTCTCCAAGATAGCAGCACCGTTGACCCAGTTGACCAAGAAGAATCAAGCTTTCGTCTGGGACGAAAAGTGCGAGAATGCATTCAAGAGTCTAAAGGAAAAGTTGACGCGCGCACCAGTGTTAGTCATTCCTAAGGGGAATGAAGAGATGACGGTATACACGGATGCCTGTGGTACCGGACTAGGTGCTGTATTGATGCAAGGCGGTAGGGTTGTAGCTTATGCAAGTCGGCAATTGAAACCGCACGAGAGAAGATACCCTACCCATGATTTGGAATTGGCAGCGACCGTGTTCGCGTTGAAGATGTGGAGACATTATCTCTAGGGAGAAAGATTCGAGTTGTTTACCGATCATAAATCGTTAAAGTATCTCTTCTCCCAAAAGGATCTAAATCTCCGACAACAAAGATGGTTAGAATTCTTAGCTTCCTATGATTTCGACATCGCATATACACTAGGAAAGGGCAATGCGGTGGCTAATGCATTGAGTAGAAGACATGCCAGTTTAGGGGCTATGTTTCTTGAATGGAAGCAGCTGGAGTACATCGCTGGGTATGATTTCAGACCAAAGTGCGAATTGGATCCAGAAATGTTAGCAAATTTGACGATCAGACCCACTTTGATTGAGCGGATCGGCTCTAGTCAGAGGGACAATCCTAACCTATTGGAAATCATCTCCAAGTTAGAGATGGGTATCGATAAGGAGATGAATAAGTATGGGCTCGATCGAGATGGATGGCTTAGAAAGAATGGAAGGCTAGTTGTACCCAATGTCAATGGATTGAGAGATGAAGTGCTTAGAGAATGTCATCACTCAAAACTGACTATACACCCCGGTGGTAACAAGATGTACCGAGACATGAAGCAGACCTACTACTGGGAAGGGATGAAAATAGACATTGAGAAGTTTATATCCAAATGCATGAATTGCCAGCTAGTTAAAGCTGAGCAAAAGAAGCCTAGTGGTTTGCTACAACCATTAGAAATTCCAGAATGGAAGTGGGTAGTGAGATTTCATGGAATACCCAAGGGCATTGTGAGTGACCGAGATCCGTTGTTCACTAGTGGATTTTGGAAGAGCTTACAAGAGGCGTTAGGATCAGAATTACATCTCAGTACCGCGTATCATCCTCAAACCGACGATCAAACAGAAAGGGTGAATCGTATATTAGAAGATCTCTTGAGAGCCTGTGTATTGGATTTTGGTGGATCATGGGATGACCATTTGCATCTAGTAGAGTTTGCATATAATAATAGTTACCAATCCAGTATTGGCATGGCTCCATTTGAAGCTTTGTACGGAAGACCGTGCAACTCACTGTCATGTTGGGTAGAAACTGGCGAGAAGTTTGTGCTTGGACCCGATGTGATAAGAGAAACTTCAGATAAGATTAAGATTATCCAACAGCGAATGAAGGCTGCCCAAGATAGGCAGAAGAGTTATGCTGATAATAGGAGAAGAGAATTAAAGTTCTCCATTGGTGACTTGGTGTTTGTCAAGATTTCTTCGTTGAAGAGCGTGATACGATTTGGCAGGAGAGGCAAGTTAGCACCAAGATTTGTTGGTCCATTCCCAGTTCTTGAGCAAATTGGGAATTTGGCATATAAGGTTGAATTACCAGACAAGATGGCAGGAGTTCACAACGTATTTCATGTTTCCCAGTTAAGGAAATTCGTACACGACCCAGATGTGACTATTTCACCTGATCAGTTGGATGATGTCGAAGTTGAACCCGAGGCGGTTGAGAACCGCAAGCCTATGCGTATTGTTGGGAACGATACGAAGCAACTTCGGAGGAAAGCGGTGAATCTAGTCAAAGTTCAATGGGGCGAGAATGAGAATGACTGTACTTGGGAGACAGAGGAGAGCATTAGGAAGACGTATCCAGAACTCTTTGCCTGGTAAGATTTCAGTTTCGATTTAGTTTTCCGCATGCTAGGTTAGGTTTGTTTTGTTTGTTTTGCATGATTGAATTGTTATGTATGATTGGTACGCATGCGGGATCCTTTGTATGTTTTGGGTTAAGGAATTTCGGGGACGAAATTTCTTAAGGGGGGAAGAATGTAACAACCCGCATTCTACGCATCACAGGATCGTAGAACATTTATTTCTTTCACATACGAAGTCGTATGGTCATGTAACTTTGGGAGACGACTATTGGGTCCATTTCCCATGTTCATGATTTTTCCCGATTTTTAAATGACCATTTTGCCCCTAGTTGGTACTGTTTTGACCATAACTTTTGACTGAAAAGGAATTTTGATCTGAAACCACTTCCATTAGATTCGTTTGATGGTTTACAATTCCGTAGAGTGGTCACATTAGCCAAACGGACTCACCGTTTGGGAGATATGGCTGAAACAAGTTTCAGATAGTGAAAAACAGCTTAATTGAGCTTAACCGGGTGATTAACAGCTAGGCCCAATGGGGAATTTCGGGATTAGGGTTATGAGGAGGCTGAAACCAGTTAGAGAACGATCTTATTTTCATTTTTCAGCCGCCACTTTCATTCTTGAAACCCTAACAATGGCCTCCAACACCCAAATCAATTTCTAATCAAGTTTTGGCTTAATCTACATCAAATTAAGGAGAGAAAACACCAAAGCAAGGTTGGAGCTGCTGAGTTGCATTGGGAACAGCGCCCAAACAGTAGAGTTTCAGTTCTAAAGGTTTTATTTGTGGCTAAGGTGAGTGATTAGCATTGTTTTGACACAAATTACAGTGAATTAAGGGTAATTAGTGAAGATTAGCGAATTTATACACTAATAAATTCTGGAAAAATATCTATAAATTCGAAAATAATGTTTTATACCTCTGTTAGAAATTTAGTTTGATTTGATTAAGTTTTACTAATCATACCATTAGTTTTGCCTAAACATGCTTATGGGAAAATATGGGATGTTGGCTATATTTGATCTATTTTAACCTATCAAGTTATTGTTTTGATGTTTGTGGTTGATGTTACATGTTGCTATGACTGTATGGCATGATTTGTGATTGTCTAGAAGTGTTAGATTAGTCAAAAACGTCGTCGAGTGGCGTAAACAGTCGTTGGAAGAAGTTGCAGGAAGTTGGCCGATCCAGATCGGATCGGAGGAAGGAGCCCCGAACCGAACCGCCCTCCAAGCAGTGTATCCACGAGACGATCTGAAAATTGGGAAGCATCTTCTCTGACCCGACCCGCATTACCACCTCCGAACCGAACCGATGCATGGCAATTGGAGGTGATGATGACCGACCCGATCCGCTGGGAGGTGATGATGACCGACCCGATCCGCCAGGAGGTGATGATGACCAACCCGAACCGCCACAAGATGAGGACCCCGACCCGATCCGATGGGGGTAGCTCAACCGATCCGAACAGAGATGCTTGGACTTGAGACGTGAATCACGATCCAACTTTGAAGTATAGACTGAAGTGAAGCACCGATCCGGAGAAGACCAATAACCCGAGATGCAAAGGTAGTCCAAATGGAAGTTAGAGCTCAGGATCCAGTTGGGAACCAATGAGTCGGCTTCATGAGTTGGGCTTTGCTGCGGGACGTGTGCTAAGAAGTTGTCGATGTCTGTAACTTTGAATCACTATGTGTTGGGAGTACGTGAACGGATTCAGGGCCACAGTGGCCTAGGTACGACTAAAGGGCTATAGACTAATGAAGTGGGGTCATTTGTAAAGATTTGGTCATGACTCCATGTGGTAAGCTTGGTAGTAGCAGTAATTGTACAAGTTGAACTCCATCACTACTTCAATGGCTCTAGTGATTGACAGTGGTGGACATCGTAGATTTTACGCACTGAGTGAGAGATGTGAGGATGGTTGCTATGTTTGCCATCATTATGACGTGCACACCCCACTCCCGTTATCTTTACACCATCTATTCAGTGGCACCTTAGAGTATTGTACGGTATGTAGTGCTAACTCTTTGGTTGCAGGTCCAGGTTCGGGTATGGTTTAGTATACATGTTATTGTTTTGTTTAGCTGCTTATCGCTCATGCCAGACTTTTTGTCTGACCCAGAGTTTTATGTCTCTTCTTATTACTCTGGGTGCTCTCACGAGCAGACTAAAGACAGGTTAGCTGGGTATGCACGGGTAGCTGATCCAGAGACGAGCAGGAGGCTTCCACGTATGATATATATAGTATCCTCCCTGTGTTGTTGAAGATCACTGCTTAGGCATTAGTAGTGCATCTTCTACTTCAGCTTTCATTTGTTTTAGAGACAAAAAATTTGGAAAGTTGTAATAAGCTGTATTTGGATTTCCGCTGCTATGTTGGTTTATTTTTCAGCTTATGCACTGTCTCACCTGTTTTATGTCAAGATTATGTTATTATTATATTTTGTTCCATGCGCTGTGAGACATTCTACAGGTTTCTTGTTAGTTCATTATCTTCTTTCCTTTCTTTGGCGACCGTTCCGTGCTAGTCGGGCATGTGTACAGCGCACCTTCGGAGGAAATGCAGGCTAGTGCGGGGCGGGCCGTCACATTTGGTATCAAAGCTCTAGGTTGCGTAGTTAACCTAGGGAAAGACACCAGGGAGAGATAATACGTATATGAGAGAGCGTATTTGTGATTATTTTGGTTTTCAAAAGCTATATATATATATATATACTATTAGTATAGCTAAGGATAAAGTCGCACTGCACTAGCACAACTATGGAGATGGTTAATCGTTTTCTTTTTACAGATTGAACGATGAGCCGATACGTAAGAGGTGCCGGTAGGGGAGCCAATAATGGGAATGCTGCTGACATGAGGACGATGTTTACTGACCTCATGAGGGAGATGCTTAGGGATGTGCAGAGGGCAGCTCCCAATAATGGTAATGGTGGTGGTCCAATAGTGCAGGCGCCTAGGGCCGATTTCGCCAAGCTAAACAAGGATTACACTAGTCTTGGTGGGAAGCATTTCCACGGAACGGAGTCGGCTACGGATGTTCAGGATTGGTTGGATAGCTGCGAGCGTATCTTCGAAGACTTGGGTATCGAGGATGCGATGAAGAGAAGGCTAGCATCCTGTCAGCTGCAAGGACGGGCAATGAATTGGGGGAATGCTATAAAGACAGCTACTCCCGAGGATCAGATTACTTGGGAGAAGTTTAAGGTTCGCTTTAGCGAGAAGTTCATTCCAGCTGCCCAGAAGTCAGTGTTGTTTAAGAGATTCTTGGAACTCAAGCAAAATGGCAGAGCTGTCTCGGAGTATATTGCTGAATTCGACACTTTGTCGAAGTATGGGTTATCTCTTATTGATACTGCCGAGAAGAAGAACGAGAAATTCATAACTGGTTTGGATCAGTACTTGGGGGAAAGGCTTATTAACCACATCGATGAGACGTTTGAATCGATTGTGGGGAAAGCATTGAGGTCATAAAGTCTCTACCCTAAGCCGAAGACTGAGGTTGCATCTGCAGAGGAGCCAAAGCCACAAGCAAGTGGTGGAGGCAAGGGTGGTTCCCAGAATAAGAGAAAGCAGAATCAGACTAAGGATGGCTAGAAGAAAAAGAAAAAGCAAGATGTTGAGTGCTTCAGCTGTGGTAAGAAGGGCCATTATGCTAGTAATTGTCGGGCCAAGCCAGCGGATAGGAAGTGCTTCAACTGTGGCCAGGTGGGACATCACAAGGACAAGTGTTCGCAACCCCCTAAAGAAAAGCAAATGGTGAAAGCATATGCCCTTAATGCTATTCCTTCTTCGTCGAATGCCCCAACTGCGGCGGAGAAGGGAAAGAATATTGTTATTCAAGGTATGCTATCTGTTTATGATGTTCCTGTTAGAGTTTTGTTTGATACTGGAGCTTCCAGTTCTTTCATATCTAGTGACCTGGTAGATAGGTTGGGATTGGAGCCCGAGATTGTCGATAGACCTTTAGTAGTGACGAACCCGATTGGTGGTTCGACTAACCTTAGCATGATTTGTCGTAATATGGTCTTATCGAGTCATGGATGCATGTTTGTTTGTGATTGCTTTGTTTTGGGCTTTACTGGGTTTGGCATTATTTTGGGACTCGATTGGCTCCAAAGATACGGGGTGGTGGTAGACTGTGAGGGCTTTTTGGTGACAGCTAGAGTGGATGATGGACAGAGGGTAGTGTTTGGTGGTCTACCTGGTGATGGGGTAATGGCTAGTTTTATAAATTCCCTCGACATCCCGCATAGTGAGTTGTCAGGTTTTCCCGTGGTTGGCCAGTATCCGGACGTTTTCGAAGAAGTGACCGGGCTCCCACCACACCGAGAGATTGAGTTTCGTATCGATTTAGTGAAAGATGTCAGACCTATAGTGATGCCACTTCGTCGTACGGCACCAAGGGAGCAGCGAGAAATCGGGGTGCAAGTCAACGATCTTTTTAAGAAGGGATTTATCAGAAGGAGTGTTTCTGAATGGGGAGCACCAGTTGTGTTTGCTACCCAGGCAGATGGTTCCCTTCGTTTATGTGTAGACTACCGCGAGTTGAATAAAGTGACGAGGAAGAATAAGTATCCTCTACCGCGGATAGATGATTTGTTTGATCAGTTGAGTGGCGCAAGAGTATTCTCCCAGTTGGATCTCGCGATAGGATTTCATCAGCTTAGAGTGGAAGCTGAGAGTATAGCTAAAACGACATTCCGGACGCCGTCTGGATTTTATGAGTGGTTGGTCATGCCATTCGGGCTGACCAATACCCCAGCATATTTTGTGGATCTTATGAATAGGGTATTCAGAGATCAGTTGAATAAGTTTGTCCTGGTGTTCGTGGATTATATTTTGGTCTACTCGAGGACAGAGGAAGAACACAAGGAACATTTGGGGATAGTGATGGAGGTGTTGAGAAAACACCAATTGAAAGCAAAGTTTTCTAAGTGTCACTTCTGTAGGAAGGAAGTGAGGTTCTTGGGCCATGTTGTTTCAGAGAATGCTATTGTCGTGGATCCTACGAAGGTGGCTATGGTACAAGATTGGTCTACGCCCAAGAATGCAACGGACATAAGAAGTTTCTTGGGGTTAGCTGGATATTATCGTAAGTTTATCCAAGACTTCTCCAAGATAGCAGCACCATTGACCCAGTTGACCAAGAAGAACCAAGCTTTCGTCTGGGACGAAAAGTGCGAGAATGCATTCAAGAGTCTAAAGTAAAAGTTGACGCGTGCACCAGTGTTAGTCATTCCTAAGGGGAATGAAGAGATGATGGTATACACGGATGCCCGTGGTACCGGACTAGGTGTTGTATTGATGCAAGGCAGTAGGGTTGTAGCTTATGCAAGTCGGCAATTGAAACCGCACGAGAGAAGATACCCTACCCATGATTTGGAATTGGAAGCGATCGTGTTCGCGTTGAAGATGTGGAGACATCATCTCTTGGGAGAAAGATTCGAGTTGTTTACCGATCATAAATCGTTAAAGTATCTCTTCCCCCAAAAGGATCTAAATCTCCGACAACAAAGATGGTTAGAATTCTTAGCTTCCTATGATTTCGACATCGCATATACACCAGGAAAGGGCAATGCGGTGGCTAATGCATTGAGTAGAAGACATGCCAGTTTAGGGGCTATGTTTCTTGAATGGAAGCAACTGGAGTACATCACTGGGTATGATTTCAGACCAAAGTGCGAATTGGATCCAGAAATGTTAGCAAATTTGACGATCAGACCCACTTTGATTGAGCGGATCGGCTCTAGTCAGAGGGACGATCCTAACCTATTGGAAATCATCTCCAAGTTAGAGATGTGTATCGATAAGGAGATGAATAAGTATGGGCTCGATCGAGATGGATGGCTTAGAAAGAATGGAAGGCTAGTTGTACCCAATGTCAATGGATTGAGAGATGAAGTGCTTAGAGAATGTCATCACTCAAAACTGACTATACACCCCAGTGGTAACAAGATGTACCGAGACATGAAGCAGACCTACTACTGGGAAGGGATGAAAAGAGACATTGGGAAGTTTATATCCAAATGCATGAATTGCCAGCTAGTTAAAGCTGAGCAAAAGAAGCCTAGTGGTTTGCTACAACCATTAGAAATTCCAGAATGGAAGTGGGTAGTGAGATTTCATGGAATACCCAAGGGCATTGTGAGTGACCGAGATCCGTTGTTCACTAGAGGATTTTGGAAGAGCTTATAAGAGGCGTTAGGATCAGAATTACATCTCAGTACCGCGTATCATCCTCAAACCGACGGTCAAACAGAAAGGGTGAATCGTATATTAGAAGATCTCTTGAGAGCCTGTGTATTGGATTTTGGTGGATCATGGGATGACCATTTGCATCTAGTAGAGTTTGCATATAATAATAGTTACCAATCCAGTATTGGCATGGCTCCATTTGAAGCTTTGTACGGAAGACCGTGCAACTCACCGTCATGTTGGGTAGAAACTGGCGAGAAGTTTGTGCTTGGACCCAATGTGATAAGAGAAACTTCAACTAAGATTAAGATTATCCAACAGCGAATGAAGGCTGCCCAAGATAGGCAGAAGAGTTATGCTGATAAGAGGAGAAGAGAATTAAAGTTCTCTATTGGTGACTTGGTGTTTGTCAAGATCTCTCCGTTGAAGAGCGTGATACGATTTGGCAGGAGAGGCAAGTTAGCACCAAGATTTGTTGGTCCATTCCCAGTTCTTGAGCAAATTGGGAATTTGGCATATAAGGTTGAATTACCAGACAAGATGGCAGGAGTTCACAACGTATTTCATGTTTCCCAGTTAAGGAAATTCGTACACGACCCAGATGTGACAATTTCACCTGATCAGTTGGATGATGTCGAAGTTGAACCCGAGGCAGTTGGGAACCGCAAGCCTATGTGTATTGTTGGGAACGATACGAAGCAACTTCGGAGGAAAGTGGTGAATCCAGTCAAAGTTCAGTGGGGCGAGAATGAGAATGACTGTACTTGGGAGACAGAGGAGAGCATTAGGAAGACGTATCCAGAACTCTTTGCCTGGTAAGATTTCAGTTTCGATTTAGTTTTCCGCATGCTAGGTTAGGTTTGTTTTGTTTGTTTTGCATGATTGAATTGTTATGTATGATTGGTAGGCATGCGGGATCCTTTGTATGTTTTGGGTTAAGGAATTTCGGGGACGAAATTTCTTAAGGGGGCAAGAATGTAACAACCCGCATTCTACGCATCGCAGAATCGTAGAGCATTTATTTCTTTCACATACGAAGTCGTATGGTCATGTAACATTGGGAGACAAGTATTGGGGCCATTTCCCATGTTCATGATTTTTCCCGATTTTTAAATGACCATTTTGCCCCTAATTGGTACTGTTTTGACCATAACTTTTGACTGGAAAGGAATTTTGACCTGAAATCACTTCCATTAGATTCGTTTGATGGTTTACATTTCCGTGGAGTGGTCACATTAGCCAAACGGACTCACCGTTTGGGAGATATGGCTGAAACAATTTTCAGATAGTGAAAAACAGCTTAATTGGGCTTAACCGGATGATTAACAGCTAGGCCCAATGGGGAATTTCGGGATTAGGGTTATGAGGAGGCTGAAACCAGTTAGAGAACGATCTTATTTTCATTTTTCAGCCGCCACTTTCATTCTTGAAACCCTAACAATGGCCTCCAACACCCAAATCAACTTCTAATCAAGTTTTGGCTTAATTTACATCAAATTAAGAAGAGAAAACACCAAAGCAAGGTTGGAGCTGCTGAGTTGCATTGGGAACATCGCCCAAACAGTAGAGTTTCAGTTCTAAAGGTTTTATTTGTGGCTAAGGTGAGTGATTAGCATTGTTTTGACACTAATTACAGTTAATTAAGGGTAATTAGTGAAGATTAGCGAATTTATACACTAATAAATTCTAGAAAAATATCTATAAATTCGAAAAATAATGTTTTATACCTCTGTTAGAAATTTAGTTTGATTTGATTAAGTTTTACTAATCATACCATTAGTTTTGCCTAAACATGCTTATGGGAAAATATGGGATGTTGGCTATGTTTGATCTATTTTAACCTATCAAGTTATTGTTTTGATGTTTGTGGTTGATGTTACATGTTGCTATGACTGTATGGCATGATTTGTGATTGTCTAGAAGTGTTAGATTAGTCAAAAACGCCGTCGAGTGGCGTAAACAGTCGCTGGAAGAAGTTGCAGGAAGTTGGCCGATCCGGATCGGATCGGAGGAAGGAGCCCCGAACCGAACCGCCCTCCAAGCAGTGTATCCACGAGACGATCTGAAAATTGGGAAGCATCTTCTCTGACCCGACCCGCATGGCCACCTCCGAACCGAACCGATGCATGGCAATTGGAGGTGATGATGACCGACCCGATCCGCTGGGAGGTGATGATGACCGACCCGATCCGCAAGGAGGTGATGATGACCGACCCGAACCGCCACAAGATGAGGACCCCGACCCGATCCGATGGGTGTAGCTCAACCGATCCGAACCGAGATGCTTGGACTTGAGACGTGAATCACGATCCGACTTTGAAGTATAGACTGAAGTGAAGCACCGATCCGGAGAAGACCAATAACCCGAGATGTAAAGGTAGTCCAAATGGAAGTTAGAGCTCAGGATCCAGTTGGGAACCAATGAGTCGGCTTCATGAGTTGGGCTTTGCTGCGGGACATGTGCTAAGGAGTTGTCGATGTCTGTAACTTTGAATCACTATGTGTAGGGGGTACGTGAATGGATTCAGAGCCACGGTGGCCTAGGTACGACTAAAGGGCTATAGACTAATGAAGTGGGGTCATTTGTAAAGATTTGGTCATGACTCCATGTGGTAAGCTTGGTAGTAGTAGTAGTTGTACAAGTTGAACTCCGTCACTACTTCAATGGGTCTGGTAATTGACATAGGTGGACATCGTATACTTTACGCACTGAGTGAGAGATGTGAGGGTGGTTGCTATGTTTGATTTGTTTGCCATCATTATGACGTGCACACCCCCACCCCCGTTATCTTTACACCATCAGAGTATTGTACGGTATGTAGTGCTAACTCTTTGGTTGCAGGTCCAGGTTCAGGTATGGTTTAGTATACCTGTTATTGTTTTGTTTAGCTGCTTATCGCTCATACCAGACTTTTTGTCTGACCCAGAGTTTTATGTCTCTTCTTATTACTCTGGGTGCTCTCACGAGCAGACTAGAGACAGGTTAGCTGGGTATGCACGGGTAGCTGATCCAGAGACGAGCAGGAGGCTTCCACGTATGATATATATAGTATCCTCCCTGTGTTGTTGAAGATCACTGCTTAGGCATTAGTAGTGCATCTTCTACTTCAGCTTTCATTTGTTTTAGAGGCAGAAAATTTGGAAAGTTGTAATAATCTGTATTTGGATTTCCGCTGCTATGTTGGTTTATTTTTCAGCTTATGCACTGTCTCACCTGTTTTATGTCAAGATTATGTTATTATTATATTTTGTTCCATGCGTTGTGAGACATTCTACAGGTTTCTTGTTAGTTCATTCTCTTCTTTCCTTTCTTTGGCGACCGTTCCGTGCTAGTCGGGCATGTGTACAGCGCACCTTCGGAGGAAATGCAGGCTAGTGCGGGGCGGGCCGTCACAATATATATATGGATGTTGTGTTGGTGATGATGTTGTGGACATGGTGATGGATGTTTTTGTTGGTGATGACTTAGTTTGGACATGATTGTATATATTGGGTTGTTTTTTATGTAAATATTGGTTTTTGGTATGTTTTTTGTGTTTGATTTCATATAATATTGTATTTGGATGAATATTTGATTGTGGTTAAGATTTATATGCTCAAAATGGAGCAATTGTGATGGACATATATTTGTGTGTGGCTGGAAGTGTGCAGTTTCAATTCTATATAAAAAAATCCATATTTTCAACGCCAAGCAACGACTTACAGGTCATTGTTTTTCAATGGTTTCCAACGATTATCCACGGCATATTTCAACGGTTTTCAACCCATTCCAACATTTCTTTGGCCAGAAATAAATACATGTAGCCATGTAACGAAGTTGAAAGCCGTTGGAATTATGTATTGTCTGCCATTGGAAGTCGTTGAAAGCCGTTGATCTGTATACCAACGGCAATACCAACGGCAATACCAACAGTTGTTCCAATGGCCACCAATGGCCCCTAGCCGTTGGTATTTACTGTTCCTCTTGTAGTGTCGATGACCTTGCAATTCATGGTGGTTCTTTCCCTCATGTCGAGGCAGCAGTTTTTTTTGGCTAATCAGTTTGGTGACTCATATCATGCTCAGTTGCAATGTAGTGTATAGCCTCTCTTCAGTTTGGTGACTCATATGATACTTGTCACTGAATCGTTTAGTTATCACATATATCTAATACTGAACAGAAACAATACATCGATATTTATCCTTAGTAATAATTCTATGATATTAATACATCAAAATTTATATCAATATCTACTTAATTATCCATCTGACTGGAGAACAACTAGCACGGTTTCTGCCTACATGCTTCCTACTTATCACAAAACATGTTGTTTCACTTTGTCTCTCATTTATTCAGAAATCCAATATCATTTCTTCCTTAGTGAAAATGCATCATTGACTTTACAATACCGTAAAACAAAAAACTTACTTTATCACATATCTCTAATGCTCACTCGAGTATGCATGATCACGAGACCTCAAATTAAAGAAGTGCTTTTCAAATTGGGTACGTTTTTATATTTCAGCTGCCATGTAAATGAGTTCTTTCAATTACCTACTAGGTTAGTTTGGTTTAAAGCTTTACTACTGTTGTATTAAAGAGATATTTTTTACTATCCGGTATTTTCGCTAAGAGTTTATGTTATTTTGTTACATTCCATTTTTCTATGTATAACTAATCCACTTATGTTTGTAATTTTTGTCTCATACATGTGCATAACATGTTTGGAACAATGCCCGATCCTTAGTTGCTATTTTATATATACTTGATTTTTCCTATTCTATTTCTGATTTTTGCCGTTTTATTATGATCATACTTGAAAAATGCTCGAAATTAATCGACATCAATTTCATTTTCTTAGTTAAGATTAATTGAAAAAGGTAATTCTCATGTTGTTTGTTTATATGTTCAAGTTGCATGACATTTCTGATTCTATAGACCATAAGTGTCTTCTTTTCCATTGTAGGTAACGAGTGTAATGAAATGACAACAAAAGAATTTTAAAGAAATATCTATTGACCTTTCATTATAAAATGTCTTCTTTTTAAAAAGTATATGTATAGTATATGGTGTAACCAAATTAATTTTTTTGGTACGAATAATGGTGAAAATTTGTGAATGTTGGAAAAATGTTTGTTTTATTATAAAGGTGAATTATTAAAAAAAAAGTGTTAGATGACTCCTATATGTGAATAGTCACATATGATGTGGCTATATGAAAGAAGCAAATAATTTATATTTGCTACTTAGAAGCTATGTTGGGGCCTTGGGCTCCCAATACATGCTTTGTTGCGAGGAGGGAGGTCATGCATGACCACCACACGCGCGCGCGCGGCCGACCGATTGACTCGGCCCGGCCCGGCCCGGTTCGGGCTCGGGCCTGGGCCTGGGCCTTGTGGTGTAGACACATATTTTTGGATGAAAAAACACTGCATTTTTCGACCGTTTTTATTTTAAACGGTAAAAATTTCTGAACCGTTTTTATTTGACATGGTAAATTCTTTGATCCGTTTTTACTGCCGACTCTCTCCACTACCCAGAAAATTGTTCGACACACGTATTTTCGTCTACATTATCTTAATTTTATAGATGATAAAAATACCGAACAACATTTCTCTACCTCCGCCATTAAAAATTCTTCCAAAAAAAAAAATTTGAGCCGTATTTTTTATTCAAAAGTGCAAATCTGCACTGATTTGTTGTGCAAGCAAATCAATTATTTTGTTCGAGGTTGTTTTATCGTAGAGGCGGCGGCGATAGTATGAGCTGGTTTGCACCACTAACCAGATCGCTGAATCGTCTTCAAGAGAGTGATGAAGTACGTGACTCAGCCATTGTTTCCCAACAATTTTATGACGATTTGAAACAATGGCTTCGACAACAACCAAGATGATGATGCTCCTCCCTCTGTCTTTCTGATCCTGTTGGTAATTGCCGCCCTATTCCGATTTGAAGGCCTGCATTTCAAACGATGGCGTCAGAAGATGGAATTCTACCTGATGATGAGAAAGGTGGTTGCTGCTCTGACCACTGACAAACCGCAGTTGCCGAACAAACCTGATAGAACTGATGAAGCGCAGATGGCTTCCTGGACTGAACAATCAAAACAGCACCAGAACTGGATTGAGCAGGACTATCTGTGTAGAAATTTCATACTCAACGGCCTCAACGATGACCTATACGACTACTACAACTCGGAGGACAAGATAGCAAAAGAGATCTAGGAAGCGCTGAAGAAGATGTACGATATAGAGGAGGCAGAGGCAAAGAAATATGTTGTCATTTGCTACCTCAAGTACTAGATGACAGATGATAGGTCATTAGAGATGCAGTCTCACGAGCTTTAGAAAAAGCTCATGAGATCATCTCCGAAGGTATGACATTGGACAAACAATTTCAAGTTGATGTTATTATTGACAAATTGCCCCCTGCATAAAAGGATTTCAATAATGTCTTAAGGCATATGTGTTGGATCTAGATAAACCCTAGCGGGGGGTGAATAGGGTTTATTAAATTTATTCGAGATATTAAACAATATCACAGCACAGAATGTAGATAAAATAAATACAGAAAATAAATAACATAGATTTTACCCAGCTTCGGCAAACCCTGCCTACTGCTGCATTCCCCAAGGTTTTATACTAGAATTAAATTAGATCCCGCATACAAACCCTGTAAACTCGCAAACACTGCTCCTGTTTAATCCTAGGCTCAAAACCCTAGACTGATCTATATCCCCTAGATCAGATTTTCCCCTAGCTACAAACTCGTAACTAGAATACCCTAGTTTTTATAGACACTAGTAAACCCCTAGCTTTTACAGAAAAACTAGAAAACACAACGACGATTTTACAAGAGTAAAGAAAAACTCAAAACAATATAAAATAAAAACCAAATTAAAACCCCTTTTACAATAACCTAGGTCGGATCCTTTTTCAATTGTTAAGCCCAATTCCTTTTTCTCTCTGGAAATAAAAATGGTGGCGGCTCAAATGATATTAGGGTTTTCCTGAAATTCCCAAATCTCGATCGATTGTTATTTGATTTGGTTCTCTATGGCTTTGAATCAAATGATGCTTGAGGACTACTTCTCTTTGTCAATCAATTTGGGATTGCTATCGATCAAAACAAAACAAAAAGTGAATTCTATGATTTTTTATTCTTTGCTAGAATTTGTTGCTTGTGGTTTCCGATGATGTTGCCTGTGATGTTATTGGTGTATAAATAGGAAAAAAAAACCTAAATCGTCTCTGATTTCCATACGTGACTTCGTCTGATTTATTTGCGTGATTTCCTCCCTTTTGTTGCCTGATTTGAATTTTTTCGAGAATATTGTGGTTGAAAGCTTTGCCAAGAATTTGTTCACTGGGAAACAAATTATGTTTCCGAATAGATACTGGGATTTCTGGAAACAATTGGAAAACTTTGAATTCGATTATTCCCAATACCGAATTGATTTAAAGCCATGAACTCCTTGGCTTAAAATTTTTGGAAAGTGATGACTTTATTCTTGCCAAACAATGATACGTGATTTCAAGAATGAATTTGTGAATTTTTCTTGCCATTTTTGTTTATGCCGAATATGAAATTTTCCATTTTGTTTTGCCATAACTTCATGCCAATTTTGAAAATGTTTTGACTTGTATGCAGAAATATTTGCTTGCCAAATATACGTGATGAAGATTTTTGAAAAAAATCGAACTGTTTTCCATTTTTTAAAAGATTCAAAGTCGTGAAAAGAACATGTTGAATTTCATGCCAAAACGTACACTTTGATTTCTTTGCCAAATAGAAACAATATTTGATTGCCAAAATTAATTCTTGCCAAATAAGAATTATGTTTTGCCAAAAACCGTTTACCAAAAATTATACTAGCCCAAGACTGAAAACATTTTTGTGAACCCGGTCGATGAATTTATGAATCACTTCCTTTCTTTGCATGTATACCAGATTTGCACTTTGTGATCAATTAATAAATCATAAAAAGGAAAATTAGATTTCTTTGTCCAAAAATCATCATGCCACGTGTGAGAAACTTATACTCTGTTCATACCATGTTTTCTGAAATAATTCACGCAATAAATTGGTACTTGAATTCCCTGTTGTGTAAAGTAGCGTACACTAGCATTTCTTTTGATTTGTACATGTCATCACAAGTGCATATGCACTTCCCTTTGACCTCCATGGGTCTAACCATTTTTGCACTGTCTTGAAAATGTTGCGTTGTTTTGACCGAGTCTTGCATTTTGCCTTAAACACCTTTCTTGTGACTTGCATGATTCTTACTTGAGCACCACTGGCTTGTTGCTGTCTTGTTTTAAAATGGTTGTCTTCCATATATACTAGTCTGGTTCATCTTAGTTGCACCAGAGCCGTGCCGTGAGTAAAAATCATTTGCAATGCATGACTTGCTGGCTTGCATAAATACTTGTGTTCTATGACCATTATGGAAAAAAGAAACTGTTTCATTGTGTAGATGAGTTTGTGTGTGCCATGTTCATTTCGGTATCTTGTTTCTTTCACTTGTTATCATTTGTCTGTGCATGACCTACATGCTATGTTGACTGTCCATTGTTGTTTTATACTTTGACATAATTGCAGTGTCCATGTGATTCTGGCCTTTACTTGTTGAGATTTGTGTACTTGTACGATACATTTGCATGCTTGAAAACTGAAATATAAAATGTGTGCATGTCCCCTATGTTGTCGAGCCTTGCTGCATCACTTTGTATATTGTTCTGTTCTACTTGCTTTGTTCATTCATGCTTTGCATATCGAACCTATGCACTAGCATATATATATATATATATATATATATATATGCGTGTGCGTGTGTGTGTGTGTTTGTGCGTGTGTGTGTGTGTGTATATACACAATTGTATGTGTAAACATGTATCGTGCATGTGTGCTTTATATATATGAGTTGTTTGAATGACAGACATGAATTTTCTATCAGCATACTGCTATAACTGTGTTGTGGCTATTCAGAATCAGCTCATTATGATGCTGGTTCTGATCAGCAAACCAATGTAGTTGTGTTGAGGCTGATCTATGAGCACTAGAGTATATAGTCGGCCTTGTGGTATTTATAGTGTATCACTGTGAATATCACAAGCTATTTAGACACAGATGGATGTCCATATAAATCAGATTAAGTCATGAAAAATGATAAGTAACACACCAAAATTCTGAGGCAAATAAATTTTTAAAATAAAAATCATATCTGCTAGAATTTAAAATATTTTTATTCTAGATAACTGTGTGTGTTTCTTTTTGTAACAGGTAAGAAGACTGAACTAACAGTGATGAAGTATGAAGACTGAACTGACAGTAAAGGCAGAGATAGAAGACAAAACCGTGTCAGTGTATGTGTGAGAAACTGTAATTGAGTGATGTAGTAAGGAACAGTGTATATGAGTGTTTATACAATTGAGTGGACTGTGGTGAGGAGCAATGTATAAAAACGAAATGTATTGTATTACAGTGAGATGTACAAATAGTGGAGTAATAAATTTGTACTGTAGAGATGTTGAAATAAAATATTATATTAAAATAAATTATTGTTTGAATATTTAAATTCTTGTGTAGTAGTATTATATTTAAATATAAATATTATATTCTGTCTGTGATGTAGTATAATAGTACAATTACAAACACATTTATAATAATAAATATATGTTTGTTATCATCAAACAAAAATCATAGAATTGTTAGATACAACAATCTCCCACTTTTGATGATGACAAACATAAAAAAGATTTTGAATATAATATTATAATAAATGTGTTTGACTGTGAATATTTGAACTCCCCCTATTTGAATGTTGCCCCTACAACAAAACTCCACCTAGATATGTGCATGAGTGAAAAATATAATTGAAACTTCAATATTAAAATATTCAAAGAATATCCACTCATCGATCAAAATCTTAACCCATTCTCCCCCTTTTGTTATCATCAAAAGGATACAGAAATTAAAATGGTGATGACAAATAGACTAAAAATATAATTTTAGCTTAAGAGAAAGAATAATCATCATGAATCTCAATCAATCAAACAAAATTCATAATATTCTAAGAACTAGTGGCAAATTTCACATTGTGGAATGACGGATTTACGATGAAATTTATAAAAATGGAGAAAATTTAAAAAATATGATTCCAATTATTTTCCAATACTTTAAAAATTAAGCACAAAAATAGTGATGGATTTGGACTACGATTATAAATTAAACTTAAGTGAAAAAATCAATTAATCTCAAATCCCAATAACTATCAATCAGCAAATCATAATATTTCATAAAATATTAACACATTTCACAAATTAGAAAATTGGACTGATAGGATGGTTTTTACACACCACGGAGAATTTCATACAAAAATATTTATTTATTTCCTTTTCTTTTTCCTTTTTATTTAAGAGCACACTAACCACGCATAACCAGATCTTGGATTTTTAAATGAGGTCAGTTGCAGCTTAAAAATAATAATCTCATAACCATGCACGACCAGAGCTTGGATTTTGAAATGAGGTTAGAGAAACACTTATGAATATTATATTTTTATTATTTTCTGTTTCAAAAACAAAAAACTCCTCAGTATATAAAACCATATGGATGACAAACATATGGTAGGTACAGAAATGGTTTGTGAAATAAATTTCTAAATTAATCACATTATGAAATATGCTCAACTGTACCGGGATTCTTGAAAATTTTCAATTATCACTAATTCTAAAAAATAATATAATCACAATTCCATCATAAATATTTCCACTGTTTATTCAAGATGATTTTCAAAAATATTAAACATCTCCATGTTAATATAAAATCATGATGGATGGCAGAATAATGGTAGATAAGGATATGTTCGTGAAATAAATGTCAATTCAAAGATATTATAAAAATTATTCAATCATCATGAAAATTTAAATAAAATCTCCTCTTGTTGTGAAATATACTATAGTCACAACTCATCACAATTTCAATAATATGGTTATAATTTTGATGAGTTCAAAATACAGTTCGTTTTGGTTATTGATTTCAATTTCTAAATAAATAATCAATAAATTATTTTAAAATTGAAAAATCAATTACAAGAGGGGATTCTGAAGGATTTATACAAGACAAGAAGGATATAAAAATATATACAGAATGAGAATCGAATCAATATAAAATTTAAGCACTTCCAAATCGATGCCACTTGTTGTCTCTGCTAACGGGGATTATAATACCACCCTGGTGGCTAAAACAGATATCTCAGACAACAGTATCCAATCACCAAGCCCAAGCAAATAAATCAAATAATTTAGTTCCATCAATCAGAGCAGCAAACCAAATTCAAAAGAAGTTTCACAAGAAAGTTTTCAGACAATATTTTAACAAGTCAAGAAGACAAATCATGATCCAAAATTTAAAGTAATGGTTTATTTGAAACCTAAAAGGAAGTGAAAACTTACAAATTCAATGAATCGATCACACAAGATTTTTAATTTCTAATCGAAAAAAGTGTGAGATTCAAGATGTTAAGCATATTCAAATGACTTCAAACAAAATAATGATCATGATTTGAGATAGAATTTCAGGATGTAGCACAATAATCTATGCCAAAAAGATTTTCAATTCAAAGTAGTTTAATCACTCAAAATTTTTTTGAACCTTTAACCAGAGCAGCATAACAAACAATTTTAAAGCAGACTTGTCAAGAGAATTTTTCATAGATATTTCTGACAGTCACATATGATGATTTATGACCCAAGATTAAAAATATAGTTTATTTGAAATCATCTGTAGGAATATGGAAATCTCAAGATTCAATGAATCGATCACACCATATTATAAATTTCAATTCCAAGATTTGTGTGAGATTCACGAATTAATAATTTCAAATGATTTCAAAGAAACAAATATTCAAATCAAATGATCATGAAATAACAGTGAGTTTTAAGACTAGTTTTTCGAAGAATTTTTCACAATTATTTCTGACAAGCATAAGAGAATTTTCTGAATATTTACATCAAGCATGATCATGATCATGATCCAAAATTAAAAATAATTTATTTGAAATCACTTGAATAAATGTAAATTTTGAGACATAAAGAATCAATCACACAAGATTATTAATTTCAAATCTAAGAGGTGTGTGAGACTCAAAATATCAAAAAAATTCAAATGGTTTCAAACCATCAAATATCCAAATAAAATGATCATGAATAAAAAGAATTCCAAGATGTATCACAGTGATTCAAAAAACAATCAATTCAAAAATATTCAAGCCAACCCAAAAATCAATGGAATTATTACAACTGAAAAATAGCAGTGTGCTGTAATGAGTATAAATTTTCAAGCCTTTCCAAAATGAATTAGAAGAAACTCAAAACAGCAAAGGTGTGTGAAATTTCATTAATTTTTCACATCTTCAAAAATTTAGAATTCAAATTAATAGTGTTAAAGAAATAACAGTTATGCTTCAGAACTTTTAGGAATTCAGGAAAAAACTTCAAAACAATTGCAGATATTCATAAGTTTAAATTCAAGATCTAGAAATGATTAAAACATGAGAGTTTTATTCAAATGAAGCGAGTTTCCAGAAAATCAAGAATTCTGCAATTGAAAGATAAGAAACTCAAAATAAAAGAAAATTTTGACAGTGTCAAATCAAATCAGAATAATTAAAAGAAAAATAGAAGGGGCAGAAGAAGAAATAAACAAAAACAAAAGATAGAATATTAACAAAGATGAGTTTAGAGATCATACCAGAATTTGGTGTGAGCAAATGAATCTCTAACTCAGCCATCTTGGGCTAAGGAACTTTGAATGATACAGAAATATGGAACAGCTTGAATTCAATCTCTTTTTAGCAAAGCAGTTCCTTAGCCATCTTTGGTACCTAATTGTTTAGAGGATTGAGAGGTCTAACAAAAGTAGTAAAACCACTCATAGTTTTGTTCTTGTCTTTCGGTACCCAAACTTATTTGTATAACAACCCATTCGAATTTACCTTTGTACCCTTAGGAACCCAAACTTGTTTGAATTTAGAAGAATTCACTTTATTTATTTTTAGGGTCCAAAATGGATTGAATAAATTATTATTAAACAAATTCTTATCTCATTTGTGATTCAAAAACCTTTTGGAATTTTCAGAGTTCAAATTTTCAGAATGACCCTTCTTGAAGCAATTTGAAGGATTTTTAAAATCACAAGAAAAAACATTTGTTTTCCCAAAACTTAGACCATTTCTATTACCAGGAGAAACTTGATTTTTCAACAGCATATTCAAAGATTTTTCTCTGGTTGAAAAACGTTTTAAACTCAATTAGAGATCATTGATTTTGGATTTAAGATCAGAATTTTCTTCTGTTATATTTGAACAATGATTAATGCTGATCTTTCTCCTTTCAGTATCATTTTGTTTCAAAACCAAGTTTTCATTTTCAAGCAATTTGATTTTGGTTTTGGACTCAAAAATCTCAGATTCAAATTGAATTTGTTTTTCAAATTATTGATTTTCAAAGTTCCTGAATTTTTCAATCTTGTTTTCAAGCTCTTTCAAAATAGATTCAGTTTTCAACAAGTTTTATTTTACAAAAATTTCAAGTTTGGAATTTTCAGATGTCTTAAAAATATCCAATTCCTTTTGTAGAAAATTATTTGAACTTAATAACTCAATCTTGTTCTCTTTTAGGATCAGTATTTCATTCTCAAGCTTTTGAATATTTTTATTGTGATGAATGAGATCGGTTTTCAATTTCAAACAATTTTTACAATCAGAATTTTCAAATTTCCTAATGTTTTCTAGCTTTAATTCCAAAATGTGATTTTTGCTGACCAACTTAAGATTTTTAAATTTCAAAGATTTGTTTTTCAGCTGGAGTTTATCAACGAATTTAGTCAAATCGGCACATAAATAAACTAAATCTTCATAAGAGGAATTATCTGTCTTATCGTCTGTTAAGTCTCTATCGTATGATCCATCTGAAATTTTATATGTATCTCCTTTCAAGCAAAGATCTGAATCTGAGTTGGCCTTCTGGGGTTTTGAGTTGTTTTGTCAATTTTTCCATGCAATGTATTGAGAGTACTCCAGATTTCCTGTGTAGTTAAACAATGATTGATAAGGCTATATTGGGCATCATCAATATAAGCATATAAAATATGAATAACACGAGAATTAAACTCAATATCAACCATATCATATCCATTAATAATAATATCCCAACTTTTAATATTAACAGATTTTAAATAAGACCCCGTTTCATATTTCCAATTTAAAAATTTTGTACCATTAAACATAGTTGGAATATGACTGGACTGACTCTCAGAGGACTGACAGCTAGTAGACACCTTGACTCTAGAGTTAATGAAAAACTAAGCTCTGATACCACTTGTTGGATCTAGATAAACCCTAGATGGGGAGTGAATAGGGTTTATTAAATTAATTTGAGATATTAAATAATATCACAGCGCAAAATGCAATAGATAAAATAAATAACATAGATTTTACCTAGCTTCGGAAAACCCTGCCTACCGCTGCATTCTCCAAGGTTTTATACTACAACTAAAACAGATCCCGCTTACAAACCCTGTAAACTTGCAAACTCTGCTCCTGTTTAATCCTACGCTCAAAACCCTAGACCGATCTATATCCCCTAGATCATATTTTCCCCTAGCTACAAACCCGTAACTAGAATACCCTAGTTTTTACAGACACTAGTAAAACCCTATTTTTTACAGAAAAAATTAGAAAACACAACGACGATTTTACAAGAGTAAAGAAAAACTCAAAACAATATAAAATAAAAACCAAATTAAAAGCCCCCTATACAATAACCTAGGCCAGCCCCTTTTTCAATTGTTAAGCCCGATTCCTTTTGCTCTCTGGAAATAAAAATGGTAGTGACCCAAATGATATTAGGGTTTTCCTGAAATTCCCAAATCTCAATCGGCTGTTCTTTGATCTGGTTCTCTGTGGCTTTGAATCAAATGATGCTCGACGACTGCTCCTATTTGTCAATCAATTTGGGATTGCTCTCGATCGAAACAAAAAAAAAGCGAGTTCATTGATTTTTTATTCTTTGCTAGAATTTGTTGATTGTGGTTTTCGATGATGTTGCCTATGATGTTATTGGTGTATAAATAGGAAAAAAATCCTAAATCGTCTCTGATTTCCATACGTGACTTCGTCTGATTTGTTTGCGTGATCTCCTTACTTTTGTGGCCGGATTTGAATTTTTCCGAGAATGTTCTGGTTGAAAGCTTTGCCAAGAATTTGTTCACTGGGAAACAAATTATTTGCAAAACTGATATTGGGATTTCTGGAAACAATTCGAAAAACTTTGAATTTGATTATTCCCAACACTAAAATGATTTAAAGCCATGAACTCGTAGGCTTAAAATTTCTAGAAAGTCATGACCTTATTCTTGCCAAACAATTATACATGATTTCAGGAATGAATTTGTGAATTTTTCTTGCCATTTTTGTTTATGCCGAATATGAAATTTTCCATTTTGTTTTGCCATAACTTCATGCCAGTTTTGAAAACGTTTTGACTTGTATGCAAAAATATTTGCTTGCCAAATATAAGTGATGAAGATTTTTTGAAAAAAATCGAACTATTTTGCCATCTTTTAAAAGATTCAAAGCCGTGAAAAGAACATGCTGATTTTATGCCAAAACGTACACTGTGATTTCTTTGGCAAATAGAAACAATATTTGATTGCCAAAATTAGTTCTTACAAAATAAGAATTATGCTTTTCCAAAAATAGTTTGCTAAAAAATATACTTGCCCAAGACTGAAAACATTTTTGTGAACCTGGTTGATGACTTTATGAATCACTTACTTTCTTTGCATGTATACCAGATTTGCACTTTGTGATCAATTAATAAATCATAAAAAGGAAAATCAGATTTCTTTGCCCAAAAATCATCATGCCACTTGTGAGAAACTTATGCTCTGTTCATACCATGTTTTCTGAATAATTCACCCCATAAATTGGTACTTGTATTCCCTGTTGTGTAAATCAGTGTACACTAGCATTTCTTTTGATTTGTACATGTCATCACAAGTGCATATGCACTTCCCTTTGACCTCCATTGGTCTAATCATTTTTGCACTATCTTGAAAATGTTGTGTTGTTTTGACCGAGTCTTGCATTTTGCCTTACACACCTTTCTTGTGACTTGCATGCTTCATACTTGAGCACCACTGGCTTGTTGCTATCTTGTTTTAAATTGATTGTCATCCATATATACTAGTCTGGTTCATCTTAGTTGCACCTAATATGTGCCGTGAGTGAAAATCATTTCCAATGCATGACTTGCTAGCTTGCATAAATACTTGTAATCTCTGACCATTCTAGAAAAAAGAAACTGTTTCATTATGTAGATGAGTTTGTGTATGCCATGTCCATTTTGGTGTCTTGTTTCTTTGACCTGTTATCATTTGTTTGTGCATGACCTACATGTTGTGTTGACCGTCCATTGTTGTTTTATACTTTGACATAATTGCAGTGTGCATGTGATTCTGGCCTTGACTTATTGAGATTTGTGTACTTGTACGATACATTTGCATGCTTGAAAACTGAAATATGAAATGTGTGCGTGTCCCCTATGTTGCCGAGCCTTGCTACATCACTTTGTATATTGGGTTGTTGTACTTGCTTTGTCCATTCATGCTTTGCATATCGAACCTATGCACTTGCACACACACACACACACACACATATATATATATATATGTGTGTGTGTGTGTGTGTATGTGTGTATATACATACAATTGTATGTGTATACATGTATCGCGTATGTGTAATTTATATATATGAGCTATTTGAATGACAGATATGAATTTTCTATCAATAGACCGCTATAACTACTCAGAATTAGCTCATCATGATGTTGGTTCTGATCAACAAATCAGTGTAGTTGTATTGAGGCTGATCTGTGAGCACTAGAGTATACAGTCGGCCTTGTGGAATTTACAGTGTATCACTTTGAATATTACAAGCTTTCTAGACACAAATGGATGTCCATATAAATCAGACCAAGTCATGAAAAATGATGAGAAAAACAAAAATTTCTAAGGCAAATAAATTTTTAAAACAAAAATAATATCTGCTAGAATTTAAAATATTTTTGTTCCATATAACTGTGTGTGTTTCTTTTTGTAACAGGTGAGAAGACTGAACTGACAGTGATGAAGTATAATGACTGGACTGATAGTAAAGACAAAGATAGAAGACAAAACCGTGTCACTGTATGTGTGAGAAATTGTAATTGAGTGATGTAGTGAGGAATAGTGTATATGAGTGTTTGTACAACTGAGTGGACTATAGTGAGGAGCAATGTATAAAAATGAAATGTATAGTATTACAGTGAGATGTACAAATAGTAGAGTTATAAATTTGTATTGTTGAGATGTTGAAATAAAATATTATATTAAAATAAAATACTGTTTGAATATTTAAATTCTTGTGCAGTAGTATTCTATTTAAATATTATATTTTATCTGTGATGTAGTACAACAATACAATTACAAACACATTTATTATAATAAATATATGTTTGTTATCATCAAACAAAAATCATAGAATTGTTAGATACAACAATTAGACTAACGAGCTTTCCTTAGAGAGCTTGATCACCTGCCTCCGTATTGAGGAGGGGGATCGCAAGATGGACCAGAAAGAAGAAGTGCTGACTGTCAACAACAACACTAAAAAGACCAAACCCGCAGTTCTAAAACCGAACCAGAAGTCATTTAAGATTTAGAACAGGCGCAACAAACAGAATGGGAATCCACAAGGAAACCAGAAAGGATAGCATCGACCACCCCCAAAAGAATGATTCTGGACATTTGTTTCTATGCTACGACTGTGGAAAACCAGGTCATATGGCACTAAAGTGACAGAATAGGCCAGGCCCTGCACCGTAGGCAAACCTGACTAAGGAGCCTCTTACGACTATGATTATTGAGATCCACCTTGTTAGTGGATCAGAGGGTTGGTGGGTAGACACTGGTGCTTCTCGCCATGTCTGCTATGATCATGGTATGTTCACTACATACGTGGCTGCTGATGATCAAAATGTGTTGTTGGGAGAATCTCACACCACTAAAGTTGCAGGGATTGGCAATGTGGAAATCAAGTTTACCTCTGGAAAGACTGTGATTCAGAAAGACGTTATGCATACTCCAGAGATAAGGAAGAATATGGTTTCTAGCTTTCTCCTTAATAAGGCTGGCATTAGTCAAGTTATTGGGGCTGATTTGTATGACTTAACTATAAAGAACTTTTGTGGGAAAGGGTTATGCTTGTGAGGGGATGTTTAAATTGAATGTTGAATCTAATAAAGTGACCAGTTCTGCTTATAAGTTATGTGATTTTAGTATTTGACACTCTAAATTATGTCATGTTAACAAACACATAATTCATAATATGTGCACCTTAGATATGATTCCTAAAATGTCAGAATCTGAACTTGATAAATGTGAATTTTGTACTGAAGCTAAAATCACAAAGAAGCCTCATAAGTTTGTTGATAGAGTACCTGAACCCTTAGACTTGATTCATTCTGACATATGTGAACTTGATGGTACTTTGACTAGACATGGACATCGTTATTTTATCACTTTTATTGATGATTGTTCTGATTTCACATATGTATACCTTATGAAAAATAAAAGTGATGCTTTTAACATGTTTAAAACATTCAAAACTGAAATTGAGAATCAAGCAAATAAGAAAATTAAGAGACTTCGTAGTGATAGAGGAACAGAATATGAATCTACTTCAATCTGGATTTTTATAAATTACATGGTATAGTACATGAGAGAACTGCACCCTATTCACCTGAAATGAATGGTAAAGCTAAAAGAAAAAATAGGACCTTTACCGAATTAGTAGTTGTCATCCTATTAAATTCTGGTGCAGCAAAACATTGATGGGGGGATATTTTATTAACTGTATGTTATGTTTTGAATAGAATCCCTAAATCTAAGAATAAAATTTCACCTTATGAAATTTTAAAGAATTATAAACCCAATGTGTCATACTTTAGAACTTGGGGTTGTTTACCATATGTTCGCATTCCAAACCCTAAGAGAATAAAATTGGCAAGTAGAGCATATGAATGTGTATTTGTAGGCTATGCTATTAATAGCAAAGCATACAGATTTTATGACCTAAATACACATAATATAATTGAATCAAATGATGCTGATTTTTATGAAACGAAATTTCCTTTTAAATTAAGGAATAGCGGGGGCGCTTCAAATATGCCTATTAGAACAGAACTTAATGAAAATTTTGAAGCTGAACCTAGAAGAAGTAAAAGAGAAAAAACCATAAAAGATTTTGGTTCATATTTTTGTGCTTTTACTATAGAGGAGGATCCCATAAACCTCCAAGAGGCCTTATCTTCTTTAGATGCTGACTTTTGGCAAGAGGCTATAAATAATGAGATAGATTCTTTAGAATCCAATAAGACTTGGCACTTGGTAGATTTACCCCCTGGTTATAAATTTATAAGCTGTAAATGGGTACTTAAAAAGAAATTAAAACCTGATGACGCTATTGATAAATATAAAGCACGACTAGTAGCTAAAGGTTTTAAGCAAAGAGAAAATATAGATTTCTTTGACACTTTTTCACCTGTAACCAGAATTACATCCATTCGGCTATTAATCTCACTTGCTTCCATTCATAATTTATTAATACATCAAATGGATGTTAAAACCGCATTTTTAAATGGTGAATTAGACGAAAAAATTTATATGGATCAGCCTGAAGGATTTATAGTACATGGTCAAGAACATAAAGTATTCAAATTAGATAAATTATTATATGGTTTAAAACAAGTATCTAAACAATGGCATGAAAAATTTGATAACTTACTAATTTATCCATAGTTCTCAAGGAATTTTTATACTATTTTCCTTATGTGAAACTTTTAGTTTTACTATGTTTTTTATTTTTTAAAGGCCATTTGAAAAACAAATTTTATATATCTAGTTTTTAGCACTTATATGGTTTCTTTGTCTTGAATATTTCCATGATTAATAATATGCAGTAAACCTTTTTGTCCACTTTATTCTTTGTTTTCAAATTTCAGTTTGATGTATTTTATCTATTGTTGAGTCTTATACTTGCTTGACCAATGCCAAGAATGTATTGTAAAACTTTTAAGGCATAGATTTATTTGGCTTGATTCATAAGATATATTTTTTATTATGAGCAAATGCATCTTTTTATGACAAGGACTTTGAATTTATTACTATACTTTTTTATGTGATCAAAACAAAACTTAGTGAAGTAAGGAGACTGCAGATTCTCCAATAAAATAAAACTGATGGGTGATTAGCACAATTATAAGATAGGCAACTTGATTTGGAAATTTTGTTACATTGTCTTTATTTTAACCTTATTTAGAAACTTTGATTAAATTATCCTTATTTTATCTTTTGTCTTTGCAGAACGTCTAATCTTATAGAAAAAGTAGAAGGTAATTTTTCCTGCGTAGTGATGTAAGAATTTGACTAAAAATTAGATAATTTCCCTGGGAAACAACTTTTCAAGATAATTTTGAAATTCATGGGCATTTATTACCTTAATTATTTATGTGTAAGACGTAATATGGGAAAAAAATACAACAAACAACGTTCTATAAATGAAAATTATAGTCTTATCAAGTGAATTCACTCAATTACACAATTTTTGTTTTTCACTGTTATACCGTCTACTTTCCCACAATTATTCTATTTATGGAACAAATTTTTAGGCCAATTTCTGCACTCATTGCCAACTATCATAAATATGTATGAAGCTTAACCTGGAAAAGGTGCAAAAGTATATTTCTGTAATTGGAAAATGATATGCAATCATCATTAAAGGACTTTATTTTAAAAAGTGCATTGTATCTTATTTTACTCATAGTTAAATTTTCAATTAAATGTAAAAAGGAAACCGTAGATATATTTGAGAAAGTTGTTTAAGCCACATGTATGGTCATTTTGAATATTTTTCTGAACTCATTATATCAAAATTATCCTTATTTTGTTTGATAATTCCTATTATACATTTACCTATGTTTTATAATAAAAGCAATTTCTATTCAAATAGAATTATAACTGTTATTTTATGGATTTTAGATAATTCGGTTTGACCAAAGCTTCAATTTTATTTGCATTAACCTTTGAGAAATTTTATATTTTTATATTTATTAAGTCTATTTACTATAGCAGGAGAAATGTCAGATATTTTGTTGAATCAATTAAAGTTGACCAAAAGGTTGGAGGAAATAGTAGATAAGGCAATTCAACCACATTCAAGGTAAAAATATTGTCTTTTGTAATCATATAAAAATAAAAATTTCATAGTAGTATGATATAATTTCTGTTTATGGAAACGATTAGAGAGGCTCGGTTTTACATGACAAAACAAAAAAACAGTAAGTTGGAATCTATATTTTTTCAAGAACATATGAGTTCTAAGTTATAATAGTTCATATTCTGAGACTCTGCAAAAAATGCAACAGTCCTCTGATTAGTCATTCGGATAATCAATATTCAAAAGACTTGGTTTTATTTACATAAATGGCACTGATTATTGTCTGCCATGAATTAATTGTAAAATTGATTAGGATTAAAAACTACATCAAGAAAATTTTGTGTGGTTCCCACGTCAATATTTTAGTGTTAATAATCCTTAATCTCAAATTCTCTTTTTCAATCTCCCTTTAAATCAAAACCCTCCAAGTCAAATGTAATATTTTTGTATACCAACTTCCATAGTTTTACCATTTTGTTGAATTATCTTATTTTGAATGATTGCTCAACTTTCTTGATTTGGAATGTAGCTGGTGAGCAATAATTTTTGAATTTTTCCATCTTCGCTTACTGCAAATTATTTATTACTTGATACTCATTTGTTTTCGTTCTTTAGGTATTGTGACATCAGTTTGAATTAATTTACTAAAATAATGGCTAAATGGACTTTATGTGATTGTTATGCATTCAAAGGGGTATACTTGAAGTCAAGATTAAGTAAGATTAAGTACTGTTTGTAAGCCACTTGCTGCCATTCATTTAATGTAATATGTTACGACAACTAATTCTACAATCAATAAATTGTCTGAACTTAAGTCACAAATGGAAGTCTTAGGGACATTGTATATGTATTATTATAATAATGTTATACCAGTTAGTTATTATAATAACCAGTGGCGGAGCCACGTGGGGACCAGTGGGGGCAGCTGCCCCCACTGAATTTTTTTTGTCCCCACTGAATGAACCAATAGGTAGTAGCATATATACTCATGTAATAAATCCAATGACAGCTGACTCGAAGAACGTGGAAGCTATGTACTTAAACCAGCTAATAAATAATGGCATATGAAGTGACATAAAGGTATTTCATAACTGACATTCAGGGTTTTTCAAAGAGGCAAAAAATTCACTATGATAACTCGGTGATTTACATTTTTTCAATGTGTTGAATAACAGTTATATTATGAACACGGTTTTATGCAAAGGACCTGGGAATTTTTTGCCCCCACTGACTTTCTTTCCTGGGTCCGCCAGTGATAATAACAATGACATGTTATATGAAATGGTTTCATGATAAATGGATTAATTTGTAGTGTGAGTTTGGAAAATAAATGGGACAGCAGTTGTTATTGTTTTGCTTACTTTGACCAGCCCATTATTTTTCTTTTTTATAGCATGCTCACCATATCCATTTTTTAATGTACAAGGTTGTGGTTCATATATTTGTAGCTGCTGTTTATCAAATTCATATAGAGAAATTGAATTAAATTCACATCTCATGCTTGCTAATAAAGGAATGAAATTAAATGCTTTTGAGTGTCTGATAGGTGTTCATATGTATACATGCAGGGGAAAAAGTTTTTGCAAGATTTTGATATAGAAAAAGAAGCAAATGGAACCAATAAGAAAGGAATCAAGTCATTCAATATCGGTGTGGATGATACTTTGGAGATTCACTTGTATTAGGCTGGGAAAGGCACAAACTCAATTCCTGAAAAAGGCATATATGGACCTCTTATTTCTGCCATTTCAGTTATAAGTAAGTCAAATTGAAAAATCATTCTTGTTTCCTTGTTCCTCTTTTTGTAAATACAATTTTTCAAATGAAGCTGTAGGCTTAGTTTTTTCCATTCAACTATTGTAGATTACAATCCAGATTTGTGTTGAGATTAGTGATACGCAAATCACAAAATTGTAGGCAACAAATTTTCTATGTGGATCCATTTTTGGTGGAGATATTTGTTGCTACTTTTGTGGGATATTTGAAAATGAAGGCAAGGATTATTTGGTGCTTATCCAAATAGATATATTTGAGATATATGAGGATATATTTGAGATATATGAGGATAATTTGGGTGACAAGTTACTCTATAAAAGGCCTACATGATATCTTCATTATGTGGTGGAAAAAATTGCCATTGTTCTTCATTATCTTTCTCCTCAAATTGTTTAGCCATTAGATATTCACTACCTATTTCTCAATAAGGTTATTGATTCAAGTTGTGTTTGTTTAACGATAGTTGAGATCGGTTGTAAACAATATTTTGGTGAATCAATAAAGAGGGTGGTTGGGTGGAATATCGTGTGTTCATATTTCCGATATTTTTGTGTGTTGTTGTTTGTTATTCAATCACATTCATCTTCAAGTGATTGGGTAAAAAAGATTCATTTTGTTTTTGGGTGTTTTGTCAAAACTTCCGTTGCGCACAAAACCCCAACAGTTGATATCAGAGCTCAGATTACCGCATAGCTTGGAGTGTTTGTTGGATTGAAAAAAAAAATTTGATTTTTTTTGTTTTTCAAAAAATTGATTTTTTGATGTCGGAGATGATGACGTTGTCGAAGATGGCTATTTTGAATGGGAGGAATTGGGGTATATGGAAGTCGAAGATGGAGGACGTTCTATATCTCAATGATTTGCATGATCCCATTGATGGAAATGGGGAGAAGCCCTCGAATATGGATGAGGGAAAGTGGAAGAAAATGGACAAAAAGGCGATTTCGTTGATTCGCCAATATTTGGATGATTCTGTGTTCCACCATGTGGCTAGTTGTGAATCCGCAAAGGCGTTGTGGGACAAATTAGTATCGCTGTATGAGTCAAAGAGTGCTACAAGCAAGGCTTTTCTGGTTCGAAAGTTGGTGCAACTTCGATTGGATGAGGAGAAGTCTGTTGCAGAGCATTTGAACGAGTTTCAAGATGTCATCAATCAATTGGCAAACATGAAGGTCAATTTTGATGATGAGTTGCAGGCTCTTTTGTTGATGAGTTCTCTTTCGGAAAGCTGGGAGACTTTGGTTGTTTCATTGAGTAATTCCAATGCTAATGGAACTATCTCTTTGGAAACGGTTCGAAGCAGTCTTTTGAATGAGGAGCTAAGGAGAAAAGGGTCGGAGTTGAAATCGGTTCAAACTGAGGCGATGGTAGCAAGGGACTCGGGTAAAGATACAAGGAAGAAGAAAGGTGCTATATTTTGTCATTATTGTGGTAAGAAAGGCCACAAGCGCAATGATTGCTATTCATATATACGAGATATGAAGAAGAAGAAGGCGCAAGGTGATAATAATAGTGATGAGGCACAGGCAGGCTTTGCTGAAGGTACCGAAGGCGATTCTTCATGTGATGTCCTATTTAGTGTTGTGGAGCCTTGGAAGATGGATTCAGGAGCCAGTTTTCACATATGTCGAGATGTGAAAAGTTTTTCTTCGTATGAGAAGAGTGTTGGCATGATAAAGACGGCCAATGGAGTAGAGCTACCAATTTGTGGAGTTGGAGCTGTTAGGTTTCGGATGCATGATGGAGTGGAGAGAGAAGTTGCCGGTGTGAGGCACATACCCACTTGTTCGCATAACCTCATATCTCTCGGTCAGTTAGATCGCCGCGGTTGCACTTATGAAACTCGAGGTGGAGTTTTGAGAGTGAAGAAGGGTGGTCGTGTGATGATGCGAGGAGTTTTGGAGGAGGGAAACCTATATAGTTTGGTCGGTTCAGTGGTCAACAGTGGAAGGCGGGTGACGGTTGAAGAACCTAGTCCACAGCAAGGTGGAGAGGTTAATATGGTCACTGCTGATGGTCCTAAGGTGGAGGATCATGGTACCGACAAGGGTCTAGATGTTGATGATGCTCGAGAGATCCCGGAGATGAAGAGATCATGTCAAGCGGAAGACGAATGTCGAGTTGTGAAATCCACAAAGACAAGATGGAGGTCTTTGTGGTATTACAAACGCTTTTGAAGATCGCTATTGGCGTGGTGCACGATGAGGGAGGTGCACCATTAGTGGGCGATGGTGGAGGATTGTAATGATGTTAATTGAGAAAAGAAGGTTGAAAGTGAGAGCTAAGTTGGCTAGTGTTGAGTGGAGGAAATGTAATGACCCAGATTCTTATGGGTTAATTTTAAATATTTAATATGGATTTAAATATTGGGTGGGTAAATATAAATGGAATTTTTATATTAAGTTATCAATTTAATAATAAATTTCGATTTAAATATCGAATATATTAAATTATCGAAATACGAAGTCAATTGAATTCAAATTTGGTTTGAATTAAATACAGTTCAAATAATTAATAGAAAATTTTATTTGAATTTATAACGATAATAATATTTATTTATTTTCGAAGAATAAATTGTCTGAAATAAATTTATATAGATTTAAATAAATATCTTCCACAGACGATCGAATTAGACTTCGTGACCTATCCCAGTGTGTTCAGAATAGTGTTATAACCCTAAGAATGTCATTTGTTGGGTGCAGAAAGGAGTTCGGCATCATGGGTATTTTAATTAAAGGATACCAGTTTAATTAAAATAAAAATTGAATAAAATTTAAGGTAAAATATAGGGACACCTCCCCTTAAATTCTCACCAGTCCTTTCCTTCTGCTCAAATCAAACCACGTCCCCCTTCTTCCCATCACAAAACAGCCGACAACCCCTTGTTTCCTTTTCACTCCTCAGAAATCCTCAAACCAAATCGAAATTACCAGAAAAAGGGAAAATCGAAAAAACAAACATCGCAAGTTAATTCGAAGTAATCAAAGACCATGAAATCGAGATCTAAACGACTGCTGAGGGTTCAAATGTTCGACGTTGGGTTCAACGGGTTCTGTCGTGTGGTGTGCGAAGTCGTGTCAGGGCTCGGGAATCAATCGATATAATGGACGAGGCGAGTTGAGGGTCGCGATGACATTTAAGGAGCGACAAACGAAGTCACGATAATTTGGAATGGTAAGAATGAGTCGCGGTTGCCAGATGGTTGAAGTCGATACTTCGATGAAGGGATAATGGGTCGAAGAGGAGACGCGAGGTGATGGATGCGAACAAGATTTTGAGCGGTGATAGGGAGTGCGACTCCAGTAAGGTTGAGATAGTGGACGAGGTGATTTGGGGGTCATCGATAGTGGAGTTCGGTGGGTTTGATGTCGAACTGGAATGTAATCGCGACGACTGGAGAAGCGATGGGGGAGAGCTCGTACAGGTGAAGGAGCAGGAGTCCGGCAAGCTATTTGGAGGTGGTTCGATCTAATGATTGAGCTGAAGTTGTGCTGAAAAGATTAAGCAGTAATGGTGTTTGGTGAAATGCCGGAAAGAGAAAAAAAAGCGGGATTAAGGTAATTAAATTCATTTAAATGTTTGATTTAATGAACAAGTTGGAAAATGTTATTAACATACGGAAATACTATAAAAGAAATTATATTAGCTGTTAATATGAAATTTGGAATATAATCGTGGTTTAAATATTTAATTTAAAAGGATTAGTGATGTTTAAATTAGATATAAAAGTAGAATATATATATATATATATACATATAGGAAATTTATTTATTTATTCAAATAATCAATTTCAATAAATGTTAACAAGTAAATTTGAAAGAAATCATCGTAGTTACGTAATCATTCTAAAAGATTCGTAGCCGGTGATTGGGAAATGAACGGGATACTCGACAACTGCAAAATTCCGGTGAGTAAATCTCACTCACCTGTTTGTTTAGAATTATTTTTACATCGTTAAAAATAATTTTTGTTGCTTGTTTGAATGTTGTTTAGTCTGATTGTTTTAAAATATATATATAGTTATTTAGGATTGGTTGACTATTATATATATATTGGGTTGATGATTGGTTGGATTCCCGCAGTCTCATTAGCGGATGCCCGCAGTTTCATAGCGGATGATTACCCTATACGCCCCACGCTATGATTACTGGATGACCTTCTATACCGCGATATCCTGCCTCGAAGCAGGATGGGTATTATTTATGTGCTAACGTCTGTGGATGCAGGAAAACAGGTTGGAGGAATCCAACTGGATTCCTCAAAAATATATTATCTATTGTTATTTGTTTAATTTCATATATATTCATGTATGATGTGTTAAAAATCAAATGATTGAAAATTGGTTGATTTGATTGTTTAAATATCACTGGGCTTGGGATATTGATTTATAAAATACCCTGAAAGGGTATTTGAGATTTTAAAAAGGAAATTCTATTTTTATAAATAGAATTTGAATTTTAAATAAAACTATAGAAAATATTAACTTGTTAGAAGGTATATAAAACAAGTAATTGAATTTATAAACTTTGTTTATAAATGAAAAGATGAAATTTGAATTGAATTTATAAACTTTGTTTATAAATGAAAAGATGAAATTTGAATTGAATTTATAAACTTTGTTTATAAATGAAAATATGGGATTTGAATTGGAATTTATAAACTTTGTTTATAAATGAAAAGATGAAATTTGAATTGAATTTATAAACTTTGTTTATAAATGAAAATATGGGATTTGAATTGGAATTTATAAACTCTGTTTATAAATGGAAAAGATGGGATTTGAATTGAATTTATAAACTTTGTTTATAAATATATAATGGAGGATTTTAAGTAAAGTTATAAACGTTGTTTATAAATAATGCAGAGAATTCAAATAGAATTTGAATATAGAATTCAAATGGACTTTAAACTATAGAATTTGAATATAGAATTTAAATGTACTTTAAACTATAGAATTTGAAAATAGAATTCAAATGAAGTTTAAATAAAGAGAATTCAAATAGAATTGAATTGGAATTTGAATAGAGAAGTCGATAAGGAAACGAGAGTATGAGTATAATTAGAATTTGTTATTATGCAAGTTAAAATATAGTTGAACATGTCATGTTCAAATATGAAGGTGAAATAGACTGAAGAGTTAATTAACAAATTAATTAACAAATTTAGTTAAAACGATTGGTATAGTTAAAATAGATGGGACAGATATAAACATACAGGAGACAGGTTTGGAATAAAATGTTAGAAGGTATATAAATAGATTGCTCGACAAAAAGGTACGTGTTTAATTCATATATGAGATTTTATACGTCGTATCGGCTAGCCGCTTGGCTTTTCTTTTTCTTTTTGATTGGAAAAGGCCTGTGTGGCAGTTTGGGGATTTTCACGATGCTCCCGGTACAAAGGAGGTTATGGCGAATTTTTCCGGGAATTTAAGGAGATAGAATATTTTTAAGATAATTTGATGGTTAGAAATTAACATATCAAAATATATAGAAGCCGATAAGGAAACGAACTTAGAAATAGAATAGTATAATCAAAAAGGAAGACTAGGGATAAAATCTAGTAAGAATAGAAAGAGGAAGAGTATACGTGTTTAAAAGTGAATCAGTAGTTGTATGGTATTGATTATTCGAGTAAGTAGTCATATCTGTTTTGACGTTATAAACGTTATTCAGTCAAGGTCTGAGAGGTAGTTATACCCCAACTTGATTGATTTCATTATTAACAAACGAACAGTAAGATTTCAGGCTCGAAGATCAATGTTAGATAAGAGTTAGTTGAATATAGTATTTGGGTTGTCGTAACGATGTTTTACACAACATCCGTTTTAACCCAAATAAGTGTAAGCTGGGAAATAGAATAATAAATATTTCCTAAGTATAGGAATAAACGAGATTGGAAAAGAGATAAGTAATTGGAATATTTTCCAATTATAAATAACATATATTTTCTAAAGTTTAGAAAATAAAAGAAGGCGATATATGGAAATATTTTCCAAATAACGTATAAGGCCAATATGGTTATTGAAAATATTTGGTTAACAAATATTGATAAGAAATAGAGAAGAGATTTAATTAATGGAATATTAATTGAAGGCTTAGTGATTGTTGGATGTTTGGATGAACACTTGTTTTATTCGATAGTTAAATCATTGACTATCGAAACACTTGTTTTTATTCGATAGTTAAATCACAGACTATCGAAGTTTTGACCATCGTTGTCAATATGGAGAGACCGGTTGGATTATTATCCGAAGAACCACTCCATATCGGCAGTAGCGTGCGAATCAGATTATATAAAGATAATCGAAGACGGAGTATAGTGCCATGACTTTTTCTATTAATAGAAATAGTGCCTTCAGTTCATCCTGTTCCTGGGTGACTTGTATGGATGAATGTCTGACAGAGTATTTCCAGAAAGGTCACGTACATTGATTTCTTCAATTGTACCAAGAGTGGAAGCGGAGGAGGAAACTTCTTTTAGCTGACGCGTAATGTACTGTTGTAGACGTCAATTAGTGATTTTCGATGGATCTGACGATGTGACATTCGAAGTTAATCTGGTGTAATGATAAAGCGTAGCTTCAAGCCTCATCAACCGGTAAATGACAGAAATCGGGCAAGCAGCATGGCTATATAGGTCGCACCTATTAGGGTGTATAATCACCTGATCTAGAGTTTCATTTACTTCTAAAAATCTATTGTCGATGCTGTCCCATTCGGGAAACGGTTGCTGATCCCAATCGTTGGTGATATACATTCGATACACTCAAGCGAAATGAGTGGTCGGTCATGTGTGGCTGAGTTGCAAGATGTTCTTGTTGAACTCGGTGTATTCTCCTCTAGAGATATACCAGCGGAAGGTGGTTCCATACCTTGTCATAGTTGGAAATCAAATACCCAATACGTGCTTGCGGTTTATGATTGTATATTACATATGTGGAACGTGAGATGCAAACATTCCACTAGATTGTATTTACTTGATTTAGACACTATTATAATATCAAAGGAGTTTTGATATAAAGTTATCATTCCTTTCAAAAGGATTTTGAAAGTTAAATCAAGCGTTTGGATTCTCATAAGGGAAAAGCCCGTTCCGTGTTATACGGCGTGGTCTTATGAGGTATCATTTAGTTTCTGAAACTATTTTAAACAGTTTACTCATACCAGTCCCATGACTGACCCGGAGTTTATTTGTTTTGTTTTACCTAAACTCTTGGGTGCCTAAATTTGTACGGGCAGTCAAGTAGTTCAGGATTTTACAGATCTATCTAAAGGAGCTTGGAGCAGGAGGCTTCAGCGTTAGTTATATAGAGTTTTGTTCCGCTGTGTTGTAAGTGTTGTACTCTGATAAGTGTATGTTATACAGTTAAGATTTTTGTATTTCAAAGATATGATATATTATATTTTGTTCCGCTGCGATGTGAGATTCTGTGTTGTTATTTCTGTTCTTCTTCTACCTCTTTCTTCTAAAAAAAAATGTTTCTTATTTTCGTGATATTTGGGTTGGACGTATGATGTATATAGTCAACTCTGATGTTACGGATTTGCGGGTCATTACAGTTGGTATCAGAGCTTAGGTTGAGCGAATACCTAGGCTTGTTGGGATGTGCTCATTAGAGATAGGATCAGTAGTATCCTAGAATGAGTTGAGTGTATATATATACGAGAGAGCGTATTTGTTATTTGATATAAAAACTGTTTTATATTGTGTTGACTAGTCTGTTGAGTGGATTATAAATTTTGGTCGAATCGTGGGACGCCACAATGTCGATAGGAGTTTATAAACACTTGAACAGGAGATTGGACACGATATTGTTTTTAAATAGTTGAATTGATTGTTAGGATTATAATCGAATTAGATTATATAACAGAAATAGTTATATATATAACCAATGGAATTTGTATATGAAATCAAATATACAAATGTGATAAATTGAAATTGAATTCCAACCAGAATTCAGAATTTAAAATCCTGGGAGTTTGGAAAATATTTTTCTAAATGGAGTTTGAAAGAAATATAGCACTGAACTCATTCAGTAGCTGGGAAATAATTTTGATGATGGTCGCAACATCATCAGTGTTCATTTTCGAGTTTCTAAGTGATGAATTACTGCCTTAGAAGAGTTTTGATGGAAATTTGTTTGGAAAGAAAACAAGTTGTTTGAAAATTCAAATGTTTTGAATTTGAGATAGATAAATATATGTATATATTTATATTACTTCAGAGGAATTTTGAAATGTGAAATGGGAATATAGATTTCAAATAGAAGTAAAATAAAGGAATTTGAATATATATATAATTCAAATAGAAGTGAAATAGAATTTGAATTCAAAGGAATTCAAATGAGTTTGAATAAAGAAAATTCAAATAGAAATTGTATAAGAAAATTGAAATGGAATTTGAATTCAAAGGAATTCAAATGGATTTGAATAAAGAAAAGTCAAATAGAGATTTGAATATTAGAATTCAAATGGAATTTGGTTAAATAGAATTTAAAAGAGAATATAAAGTGGAGGTTGAATATTAGAATTCAAAGAAAATATAAAGTTTGAAATAGAATTTGAACAAAGGAATTTAAATAGAAGTTGAATAAAGGATTTCAAATGGAATTTGAATAAGGGATTTGAAATGGGTTTTGAATGAAGGATTTCAAATAGAAATTGAAAATAAGAAATTCAAATAGAATTTGAAGATAAGGAATTGAAATAGGAATTTGAATAGAAGAAATTCAAATAGAAATTGAATAGAAGGAAATTCAAATATAGAGTTTGAATAAAGAGATTCAAATGAAATTTGAATATTGTAAATATATAGGATTTGAATATTAGAAGTGAAATAGATCGGGAATATTATGTTGAAATGGAAAAATGGATTTGATACATATTAAAAATATATCAGAATGGAGTTGAATTTATTATAAACGAAGTTAAAACGTTTATATTTATAAATATAATTAAAACGAGCTCGCCGTAGCACGGCAGTTCGCGAATTGGCGATTCGAACTTCAATTTAGTATACAGAACTCAATTGAAGTCGGAATTCTTTGAAACAAGAATCGTCGGGACCGGTTGAACGATAGTTTTCTAATGAAAGAGAAAAATCTGGATTTCGTCGTATAGATTTTGAGTTATGTCAAAATCAAATTTTTAGAAAAACAGCGCCAGAACCATTATAAAACCATAACGGTTTAATTAAATAAATAAAAGGATTTTTAGGAAATAAAATCCGAATTGGCATTAGAAAAATCCAGACTGCATATATAAAATAAATATGAACTCCAGTGAAGTAAGTGAAATGATTTTTAAGACAAAAATCATATTTTAAATGGTTAAATAGAATTAATTAAATGGGAAAATAATTAGTTAAAGGAAATTTGAATCGAATTTGGGTTTTTGGATAAGTGAAAGAGATTGAGAATTTATATTCGAAATCGAATATATAACTCGAGTTTAAAATATAATTAGATTAGTTTATAATTAAGTTGACATTTATTTGAACAAGTTATATTTAAATAAAAAGGGTGGAATAGGCAAAACGGTTAATTAGCAACTAGTTAATGGGAATTTGAACGATTGAAATTAAATTTAACTTAAGTAAGTTAAATGGATCGAAATGAATAAATTGAGTAAAATCAATGTGAATGAAATATGAATTGGGTGTGAATAAAGGAAATATATTTGTAACACAAATACAAAGGAAGTTATGTGCAAACAAATAGAAGAAGAAATATTTGTAAAACATTTACAAATAGAATTTAAAAGGAAATATTTGTAAAACATTTACAAATAGATTAAATGGGAATATTTATTTATAGAAAATAAATAGAATGTTATAAATGAGATATGTATTTGTTAAATAAATAGAATTTAATCAAAGGAATATTTAGAAAATGAATAGAAAATATAATTAACAGATAAATAGAAAGGATTAATTTATAAATAACAGTTTATAAATTAAATTGAATATTTATCATTCGATAAATGGAATATATAAGTCTGAACTTATATAGAGAAGAGATATTGGTTTTTAACACCGATAGTTTTAAATAGAAGGGGTACACAACACTTGTATAAGTGAAGTAACGTTATTAAAGAGAACATTTATAAAGTGAAGAACCGTTACTAAAAGTAAATCTTTATAAATGAATAAACGTTATCCAATAGGAGATATTCGAATAAGAAAAGTCGATTAGAGTTAGGAATAATCGATTAGAGTTGGGATAAATCGATTAGAGTAAGAATTAACCAGTTAGAGTTAATCAGTTAGGGTTAATCCGTAGAGTTAATTGAATGTTAGTTATTCAATTAGAATTTATCGAATATGTGTTATTCAAATTAAGAGTTAACCAGATAGAGTTAATTGAACATAGTAAATCGAATTAGGATTTAATGGAATGTTAGTTATTCAATTAAAGTTGATCGAATATAGTTATTGAGATAGAGTTAGTCAAAAATAGTTACTCAGGATAAGTTGCCATTTCGTACGGCTGCTAGCGTAATTTGCAGGGCTACAGATAGCCTAGGACGGTCGGATGTTTCCTGGGGGAATCAGGCGTAACCATTGTGATCGCTGCGATCTAGAGTCAAGCGAATGGAGTTATCGAATATTAGTTATTCGAATAAAGTTAAAAAGAGTTATTGAATATTAGTTATTAAAATAGAGTTAAGAGAGATTATCGAATATAGCTTATTCGGAAGGAGTTAAGTGAAAAGAGCTAATCAAATAGAGTTAATTGATAAAAGTAATTTGAATAGAGTAAATCGAATATAGTTTATTCGAAGAAAGGTTTTCGAATCTAGTTATTCGAAAGAGAGTAAATCGAATATAGTTATTCGAAGGGAGGAGTTATCGAATAGGGATTTATTCGAAAGTGAGTTACGTAAGGAAGTTTGAAATGTTGAGTATCAACATAAGTAAGTTTTTGAAAGGGTAATAGGTTGGTAGCACTTTTCCTACCTTAGCAATTTCGAGGACGAAATTATTTTAAGTGGGGAAGAATGTAATGACCCGGATTATTATGGGTTAATTTTAAATATTTAATATGGATTTAAATATTGGGTGGGTAAATATAAATGGAATTTTTATATTAAATTATCAATTTAATAATAAATTTCGATTTAAATATCGAATATATTAAATTATCGAAATACGAAGTCAGTTGAATTCAAATTTGGTTTGAATTAAATACAGTTCAAATAATTAATAGAAAATTTTATTTGAATTTATAACGATAATAATATTTATTTATTTTCGAAGAATAAATTGTCTGAAATAAATTTATATAGATTTAAATAAATATCTTCCACAGACGATCGAATTAGACTTCGTGACCTATCCCAGTGTGTTCAGAATAGTGTTATAACCCTAAGAATGTCATTTGTTGGGTGCAGAAAGGAGTTCGGCATCATGGGTATTTTAATTAAAGGATACCAGTTTAATTAAAATAAAAATTGAATAAAATTTAAGGTAAAATATAGGGACACCTCCCCTTAAATTCTCACCACTCCTTTCCTTCTGCTCAAATCAAACCACGTCCCCCTTCTTCCCATTACAAAACAGCCGACAACCCCTTGTTTCCTTTTCACTCCTCAGAAATCCTCAAACCAAATCGAAATTACCAGAAAAAGGGAAAATCGAAAAAACAAACATCGCAAGTTAATTCGAAGTAATCAAAGACCATGAAATCGAGATCTAAACAACTGCTGAGGGTTCAAATGTTCGACGTTGGGTTCAACGGGTTCTGTCGTGTGGTGTGCGAAGTCGTGTCAGGGCTCGGGAATCAATCGATATAATGGACGAGGCGAGTTGAGGGTCGCGATGACATTTAAGGAGCGACAAACGAAGTCACGATAATTTGGAATGGTAAGAATGAGTCGCGGTTGCCAGATGTTGAAGTCGATACTTCGACGAAGGGATAAGGGGTCGAAGAGGAGACGCGAGGTGATGGATGCGAACAAGATTTTGAGCGGTGATAGGGAGTGCGACTCCAGTAAGGTTGAGATAGTGGAAAAGGTGATTTGGGGGTCATCGATAGTGGAGTTCGGTGGGTTTGATGTCGAACTGGAATGTAATCGCGACGACTGGAGAAGCGATGGGGGAGAGCTCGTACAGGTGAAGGAGCAGGAGTCCGGCAAGCTATTTGGAGGTGGTTCGATCTAATGATTGAGCTGAAGTTGTGCTGAAAAGATTAAGCAGTAATGGTGTTTGGTGAAATGCTAGAAAGAGAAAAAAAAGCGGGATTAAGGTAATTAAATTCATTTAAATGTTTGATTTAATGAACAAGTTGGAAAATGTTATTAACATACGGAAATACTATAAAAGAAATTATATTAGCTGTTAATATGAAATTTGGAATATAATCGTGGTTTAAATATTTAATTTAAAAGGATTAGTGATGTTTAAATTAGATATAAAAGTAGAATATATATATATATATACAAATAGGAAATTTATTTATTTATTCAAATAATCAATTTCAATAAATGTTAACAAGTAAATTTGAATAAAATTATCGTAGGTACGTAATCATTCTAAAAGATTTGTAGCTGGTGATTGGGAAATGAACGGGATACTCGACAACTGCAAAATTCCGGTGAGTAAATCTCACTCACCTGTTTGTTTAGAATTATTTTTACATCATTAAAAATAATTGTTGTTGCTTGTTTGAATGCTGTTTAGTCAGATTGTTTTAAAATATATATATATATAGTTATTTAGGATTGGTTGACTATTATATATATATTGGGTAGATGATTGGTTGGATTCCCGCAGTCTCATTAGCGGATGCTCGCAGTTTCATAGCGGTTGATTACCCTATACGCCCCACGCTATGATTAGTGGATGACCTTCTATACCGCGATATCCTGCCTCGAAGCAGGATGGGTATTATTTATGTGCTAACGTCTGTGGATGCAGGAAAACAGGTTGGAGGAATCCAACTGGATTCCTCAAAAATATATTATCTATTGTTATTTTTTTAATTTCATATATATTCATATATGATGTGTTAAAAATCAAATGATTGAAAATTGGTTGATTTGATTGTTTAAATATCACTGGGGCTTGGGATATTGATTTATAAAATACCCTGAAAGGGTATTTGAGATTTTAAAAAGGAAATTCTATTTTTATAAATAGAATTTGAATTTTAAATAAAATTATAGAAAATATTAACTTGTTAGAAGGTATATAAAACAAGTAATTGAATTTATAAACTTTGTTTATAAATGAAAAGATGAAATTTGAATTGAATTTATAAACTTTGTTTATAAATGAAAAGATGAAATTTGAATTGAATTTATAAACTTTGTTTATAAATGAAAATATGGGATTTTAATTGGAATTTATAAACTTTGTTTATAAATGAAAAGATTAAATTTGAATTGAATTTATAAACTTTGTTTATAAATGAAAAGATGAAATTTGAATTGAATTTATAAACTTTGTTTATAAATGAAAATATGGGATTTGAATTGGAATTTATAAACTCTGTTTATAAATGGAAAAGATGGGATTTGAATTGAATTTATAAACTTTGTTTATAAATGTATAATGGGGGATTTTAAGTAAAGTTATAAACGTTGTTTATAAATAATGCAGAGAATTCAAATAGAATTTGAATATAGAATTCAAATGGACTTTAAACTATAGAATTTGAATATAGAATTCAAATGTACTTTAAACTATAGAATTTGAAAATAGAATTCAAATGAAGTTTAAATAAAGAGAACTCAAATAGAATTGAATTGGAATTTGAATAGAGAAGTCGATAAGGAAACGAGAGTATGAGTATAATTAGAATTTGTTATTATGCAAGTTAAAATATAGTTGAACATGTCATGTTCAAATATGAAGGTGAAATAGACTGAAGAGTTAATTAACAAATTAATTAGCGAATTTAGTTAAAACGATTGGTATAGTTAAAATAGATGGGACAGGTATAAACATACAGGAGACAGGTTTGGAATAAAATGTTAGAAGGTATATAAACAGATTGCTCGACAAAAAGGTACGTGTTTAATTCATATATGAGATTTTATGCGCCGTATCGGCTAGCCGCTTGGCTTTTCTTTTTCTTTTTGATTGGAAAAGGCCTGTGTGGCAGTTTGGGGATTTTCCCGATGCTCCCGGTACGAAGGAGGTTATGGCGAATTTTTCCGGGAATTTAAGGAGATAGAATATTTTTAAGATAATTTGATGGTTAGAAAATAACATATCAAAATATATAGAAGCCGATAAGGAAACGAACTTAGAAATAGAATAGTATAATCAAAAAGGAAGACTAGGGATAAAATCTAGTAAGAATAGAAAGAGGAAGAGTATACGTGTTTAAAAGTGAATCAGTAGTTGTATGGTATTGATTATTCGAGTAAGTAGTCATATTTGTTTTGACGTTATAAATGTTATTCAGTCAAGGTCTGAGAGGTAGTTATACCCCAACTTGATTGATTTCATTATTAACAAATGAACAGTAAGATTTCAGGCTCGAAGATCAATGTTAGATAAGAGTTAGTTGAATATAGTATTTGGGTTGTCGTAACGATGTTTTACACAACATCCATTTTAACCCAAATAAGTGTAAGCTGGGAAATAGAATAATAAATATTTCATAAGTATAGGAATAAACGAGATTGGAAAAGAGATAAGTAATTGGAATATTTTCCAATTATAAATAACATATATTTTCTAAAGTTTAGAAAATAAAAGAAGGCGATATATGGAAATATTTTCCAAATAACGTATAAGGCCAATATGGTTATTGAAAATATTTGGTTAACAAATATTGATAAGAAATAGAGAAGAGATTTAATTAATGGAATATTAATTGAAGGCTTAGTAATTGTTGGATGTTTGGATGAACACTTGTTTTATTCGATAGTTAAATCATCGACTATCGAAACACTTGTTTTTATTCGATAGTTAAATCACAGACTATCGAAGTTTTGACCATCGTTGTCAATATGGAGAGACCGGTTGGATTATTTTCCGAAGAACCACTCCATATCGGCCGTAGCATGCAAATCAGATTATATAAAGATAATCGAAGACGGAGTAGAGTGCAAGGACTTTTTCTATTAATAGAAATAGTGCCTTCAGTTCATCCTGTTCCTGGGTGACTTGTATGGATGAATGTCTGACAGAGTATTTCCAGAAAGGTCACGTACATTGATTTCTTCAACTGTACCAAGAGTGGAAGCGGAGGAGGAAACTTCTTTTAGCTGACACGTAATGTACTATTGTAGACGTCAATTAGTGATTTTCGATGGATCTGACGATGTGACATTCGAAGTGAATCTGGTGTAATGATAAAGCGTAGCTTCAAGCCTCATCAACCGGTAAATGACAGAAATCGGGCAAGCAGCATGGCTATGTCGGTCGCACCTATTAGGGTGTATAATCACCTGATCTAGAGTTTCATTTACTTCTAAAAATCTATTGTCGATGTTGTCCCATTCGGGAAACGGTTGCTGATCCCAATCGTTGGTGATATACATTCGATACACTCAAGCGAAATGAGTGGTCGGTCATGTGTGGCTGAGTTGCAAGATGTTCTTGTTGAACTCGGTGTATTCTCCTCTAGAGATATACCAGCGGAAGGTGGTTCCATACCTTGTCATAGTTGGAAATCAAATACCCAATACGTGCTTGCGGTTTATGATTGTATATTACATATGTGGAACGTGAGATGCAAACGTTCCACTAGATTGTATTTACTTGATTTAGACACTATTATAATATCAAAGGAGTTTTGATATAAAGTTATCATTCCTTTCAAAAGGATTTTGAAAGTTAAATCAAGCGTTTGGATCCTCATAAGGGAAAAACCCGTTCCATGTTATACGGCGTGGTCTTATGAGGTATCATTTAGTTTCTGAAACTGTTTTAAACTGTTTACTCATACCAGTCCCATGACTGACCCGGAGTTTATTTGTTTTGTTTTACCTAAATTCTTGGGTGCCTAAATTTTACGGGCAGTCAAGTAGTTCAGGATTTTACAGATCTATCTAGAGGAGCTTGGAGCAGGAAGCTTCAGCGTTAGTTATATAGAGTTTTGTTCCGCTGTGTTGTAAGTGTTGTACTCTGATAAGTGTATGTTATACAGTTAAGATTTTTGTATTTCAAAGATATGATATATTATATTTTGTTCCGCTGCGATGTGAGATTCTGTGTTGTTATTTCTGTTCTTCTTCTACCTCTTTCTTCTAAAAAAATGTTTCGTATTTTCGTGATATTTGGGTTGGACGTATGATGTATATAGTCAACTCTGATGTTACGGATTTCCGGGTCATTACAGGAGATGTTGTGATTTGGTATCAAGGTGGAGTGTTGAGATTTGTGATACGCAAATCACAAAATTGTAGGCAACAAATTTTCTATGTGGATCCATTTTTGGTGGAGATATTTGTTGCTACTTTTGTGGGATATTTGAAAATGAAGGCAAGGATTATTTGGTGCTTATCCAAATAGATATATTTGAGATATATGAGGATATATTTGGGATATATGAGGATAATTTGGGTGACAAGTTACTCTATAAAAGGCCTACATGATATCTTCATTATGTGGTGGAAAAATTTGCCATTGTTCTTCATTATCTTTCTCCTGAAATTGTTTAGCCATTAGATATTCACTACCTATTTCTCAATAAGGTTATTGATTCAAGTTGTGTTTGTTTAACGATAGTTGAGATCGGTTGTAAACAATATTTTGGTGAATCAATAAAGAGGGTGGTTGGATGGAATATCGTGTGTTCATATTTCCGATATTTTTTTGTGTTGTTGTTTGTTATTCAATCACATTCATCTTCATGTGATTGGGTGAAAAAGATTCATTTTGTTTTTGGGTGTTTTGTCAAAACTTCCGCTGCGCACAAAACTCCAACAATTTGGAATTGGATAAGTTATCAGTTGGAGCTATCTCAGGGATTGTAGCTGGTGCTTGTGTAGCTATATCACATATTTCCATCTTAATTTTTTCATTTGCTGAAGGAGAAAGCATGTTACAGATAGTGGTAAACTAAATTTTTTCTTAACCTAACCAATTATTCGACATGAACAACGTCTCTCCTTTTTATGTTAAATTACCTTGGAAAGAATCATTCTTTTACTAATGCCTAAGACCCAAGGCCCTATCTTTGACATTTTAATATTTATTATGAAGGCATAATGCCTACATAGCCTCATTCACTCAATGCTTCATGTGCTCATTTCTTTTGTTTTGAAATAGCTTATTGGGCTTTAGTATATATGGATATATATTCACAAAACACACATAGTGTGGGGACTTTGTTTTCTTATATTTCTCCAATACTATACAACCTCTTCTTCCCTAATCTTCTCATTTATTTCCAACAATCCCCCACATGAATGAGAGATTACTTTTTGTTCTTAAATTTTGCGAAACATTTAGCGTATCGGTAAAAGTAGCGCAATGGCCTTGAACTTTTCCTAGTGTTTTATCGTTATAACCTACTGGCGAATCAGTGGACTAGATTGTCTTTGAACTGTAAGCCTTTTGTGTAAGTATATAAAGATAACACGCGCTAAGTGTTTCTAAACTCCTTGGTTCTTTGTTTATGTTTGTTTTTGCCATGTACACATGCTTGGTCCCATGAGTGTTTAAAGAATTCGACCTTACAATTCTTTTTGAAGCAGCGCCTTCACACTCACGTAGGTGATTCTATAAAGAGTATCCCGTAATACTCCACTTGGGTCTTTTATAACACCACAATATAGACATCATTAAAAGCTAAGCTTATCCTTATTCTCCGATGGGTTGTGCACAGATTTATCATAAGAATAGTTAGTATTTTAACAGCGCCATCAAGTTTATCTTTAAACTCAGTTGTCCCTTTGAACCTTGATCTTGGGATCTCCAATCAACTAGGTGGGGTTTCCGTTTAGATTTTTTTTAGTTTATAGGTCTTAAGCCCATTCTCATCGATAAGGTTTGAACTTTCTCTCTAGGCAAACCTTTAGTTAGTGGATCCGCAATGTAATCCTTTGACCTGACATAGTCTATAGTGATAACTCCATTAGAGAGAAGTTGTCTTATGGTTTTATGCCTACGGCGAATATGTCTAGATTTACCATTACACAATGTATTATTTGCCCTTCCTATAGCATATTGACAATCACAATGTATACATATTGTAGGTACTGGTTTTTCCCAATTTGGAATGTCCTCTAAAAACCCCTTAAGCCAATATGCTTCTTCCGCGGCTTTATCCAGAGCAACGAACTCAGATTCCACTTTTCACCTTGCTATGCAAGTCTGTTTGGATGATTTCCACGAAATTGCTCCATTTCCTAATGTAAACACATATCCACTTGTGGATTTTGTATCATTTGAGCCCGTTATCCAATTGGCATCACTGTATCCTTCTACTACTAAAGGATACTTATCATATTGCAACACATAGTTTTGTGTATACTTTAGATACCCTAGGACTCTGATTATTGATTTCCAATGATTTTTACCAGGATTGCTGGTATATCTACTTAGCTTGCTTATAGCGTATGCAATATTAGGCCTAGTGCAATTCATGACATACATAATAATTCCCATTATACGGAGTATTCAAGCTGATATATACCATCATCAGTGTTTTTTTTACCCAATTTTGGTTCATATCTACCGGTGAGTTTGCAGTAGTTATATTATGCTGCTTGAATTTTTCAAGAATTTTAGCAATGTAATGTGATTGAGATAACGCATATCTCTATGGTATCTTTATAATTTTTACACCCAAAATTACATCGGCTACTCCAAGATCCTTCATATCAAATCTAGAGGATACCATGTCCTTCGTAGATTTTATTATGACCTTATTATTTCCTAGGATTAGCAAATCATAAATGTAGAGACAAATAATGACATATCCAGCATCTATACATTTTATATAGACGCATTTATCTGATTCATTTATTTTGAATCCATTTGATAACATTATTTCATCAAATTTCTCATGCCATTGTTTTGGTGCTTGTTTAAGGCCATTAAGAGATTTTACTTACTTGCACACCTTATTTTCATTTCTTGGTCTTAGAAACCCTTCTGGTTGCTGCATATATATATATATATCTTGTTCCACTTCACCATTCAAAAACACAGTTTTCACATCCATTTGGTGTATTTCCAAATTTAATATAGATGTAATTGCAATAAGCATCCTAATTGATGTTATTTTGGTAACTGGTGAGTATGTATCAAATTAATCCATATCTTCTTTTTGTCTGAATCCTTTTATTGTAAGTCTTGCTTTATACTTGTCTATTGAGCCGTCAGCCTTTAGTTTTTTCTTAAATATCCATTTATATCCTAGTGGTTTTGATCCTTTAGTGAGATCCACTAGTTCCCATGTATGGTTTTGTAGAATGGATTCTATTTCACTATTGATGGCTTCTTTCCAATAAGGAGCATCGGGAGATGACATTGCTTGTTGCTAAGTTAGAGGTTCATTTTCTATCATATATGCATAGAAATCAGGTCCAAAGGATTTAGAAGTGCTTTGTCGCCTGGTCCTTCTCGGTTCCTCTATCTATGTTTAATCATTCATTTTTCTTTGATCAGCATTATCCTCGGGAGTATCTGGATATCTTGGCCTCTTTTGAACACTTGTTTCAATAGAGGTTTTTAGAGGATAAATGTGTTCAAAGAATTTTGCATTTCGTGACTCGATAACGGTGTTTTCATGAATGTCATCAATTTGAGGTTTCTACACCAAAAATCGATATGCACTACTATTATGAGCATATCCAATGAATATGCAATCTGTAGTCTTTGGTCCTATTTTGACCTTTTTTGGTTTTGGAATTTCTACTTTGGCAAGACACCCTCACACTTTTAAGTATTTGTAGGAAGGTGGTCTGTTTTTCCATAGTTCATGGGGAGTCTTAGACGTTTTCTTTCGTCGTATTTTATTTAAAATATGATTTGCCAAAAGAATAACTTCTCCCCAAAAATTATCTGGCAAGCCAGAGCTTATTAGTAAGGCATTCGTCATTTCTTTAAGAGTTCTATTTTTCTGTTCAGCTATACCGTTGGGTTGAGGTGAATAAGGAGCTCTAGTTTGGTGTATTATACCATGCTCAGCACAGAATTCCTCAAATGGAAACTCATACTCTCCTCCTCTATCACTTCTTAAAGCTTTTTTTTGTTGAGTTGATTCCCAACTTCTGCTTTATACCGTTTAAACATATCGAATGCCTCATCCTTACTTCTAAGGAGATATACATAACAATATCTTGTACAATCATCTAAAAAGGTGATAAAGTACCCTTTTCCTCCTCTAGTTTGACACATTTTCAAGTCACATACATCAATACGTATTAAGTCTAGAGGTTCGGTTTCTCTTTCAACATGATGGAATGAGGTTCTTGTCAATTTGGCTTCAGCACAAAATTGACATTTCTAATTTAAATCAATTCTACGCTTAGGTATGAATTCTAGATTGATCAATTTTAGTAAAGTATCAAAATTAACATGACCTAGTCTAGAATGCCATAGATTAGGAGACTCAACCATATAAACAGAAGATTCAATTTTATTCATATCATTGTTTGGTACAACATAGTTACATTAGCCTTAAATAAAGCATCACATACATAACCCTCTCCTATGTACACTCCATTCTTAAAAAACACAAATTTATCAGCTAGAAATGTCAGTTTGAAGCCATGCTTGCTGAGCAACGATCCTAAAATTAGATTCTTGCAAATTTCTGGAACATGGAGAACAACATCATTTAGAGTGAGTTCTTTTCCCGAAGTCAATTTCAGCACAATCTTTCCCTTGCCTTCGACCTTTGATGTGGACGAGTTACCCATAAATAGTTGTTTTACATTAGTAGCACTTTTGTAGTTTGTGAACATCCACTTATTTGCGCATATATTCCTAGTGGCTCCAGTGTCTACAAACCACTCCTTATTGTTGCCAACATGGTTGCATTCTGAAACAACTGCACACAAGTCCATTTTAGAAACATCGTCTGAAACATCCGCCACATTTGCTTCTGATTTCTTCTTTTTGGGTGGGCCACGACATTCTGCAGCTTTATGACCCTTCTTTCCACAATTATAGCATGACCCCTTGAATTTCTTTGACTTCTTAGATTGATTGTCACGTTTTCTCTTATTGGACTTATCCGTCTCGATAACGTTTGCTTTGGCAACCACATTTTGAGAAATCTTCTTTTCAGAATTTCTATTATCTTCCTTATTTTTCAATCGAACTACAAGTTCCTCCATTGTCATTTTTTGCGCTTGTGCGTCCATAATGGAGGAAGCTTCTCAATAGCAGCGGCAATTTGAAAAGATTCGCTAAGGGTCATCTTTTCATCTTCTAGTTGACAAATGATAAGTTGTAGTTCTTGAACGTGGTTGATCACAGTCTTTGTATTGACCATTTTGAAATTTTCCAGCAATGAATTTCTTCATGCCAGCATCTTCAGTTTTATACTTCTTTTCCAAAGCTAACCAAAGTTGTTTGGATGTTGCAATAGTGTAGTACAGGTTGTATAGACTGTTGTCGAGGCCATTCAAGATGTAATTTTTACATATGAAATCAGAATTTTTCCAAGCATTAAGGGCTTCAACTTTAACAGGATCCAGCTCCAATTCTGCAACAACTGGAGCATCTTCTGTAAGATACTTTGCTAGGCCCAATGTTATCAAGTAAAATAGCATCTTTTGCTGCCAATGTTTGAAGTCCGCTCCGGTGAACTTTTCCTGCCTTTCTCCATGAGACAGTGCCATTGGCGTAACCGCGGGCACAAAAGGGTTGGTTACAGGTGATGTTGGCGCAACAGTAGTACTATTACTCTTAGCCATTGTCGTTTTCTGCAAAACGAAAATATTGTTTCAAGATTGTTGTTCGTAACAATGCAAATGTAGTACGAACCCGATAGAAATCAATAAATTGTTACTATCCAATTGTCACATCAAGAAGTGTTACTAATTTGAACTATAATCAAAATTAGCAACGGCAAAAAGTGTGACCATATTTGCAAAAGTACAAAACTGTTGCAAACAAAGAGTAGAGAGGGATACCTGTCAGTAATGACTGAGTCTAGAGTAAATCTGTTTTCTTGAAACAATATTGCTCCTTCTATGGCGCTAAAGGTTATCGAGCAATTGTTTCCCAAGATAAAAAGGACCGGTCTCCGCAGTTTGAAGAACTTTCAAGTGCAGAGCAATTACGAACTCAAGAGAGTAATGTTTAAGAACAGTTTTGCAGAGAAGAAAGCAGAGAATTTTCGAGTTATCTTATTTGTTATGTCACGAAGTCTTTATATAGTGGCCAGGGGATGTTATCTGGGAAGATGCGACTGTCTGTATGGGTGCGTCGGCTGAGTCTGAAAGGAAATGGGCGCTCCTGTTTGCTGTGCAAGCAAACAGACACATCCGCATCTGCATCCTCTAAAAACAGATCTGTCCCATCGCAACAAGCCCGAGCGGATTAGCGGCCCACGGAAATCAGGAGACCTCAAGATCCCCAAGGCCCTATCTTTGACATTTTTATATTTATTATGAAGGCCTAATGCCTACGTAGCCCCATTCACTCAATGCTTCATGTGCTAATTTCTTTTGTTTTGAAATAGCTTATTGGGCTTTGGTATATATGGAGATATATTCACAAAACACACACAGTGTAGGACTTTGTTTTCATATATTTCTTCAATACTACACAACCTCTTCTTCCCCAATCTTCTCATTTATTTCCAATACTTTTTCTGGTCTACAACTACTACTAGTCAAATAGTCAAACTATTTTTGATGTTTATCCCTGAAAGCTACTGGCAAAATAATTTGATAAAGAGATTTTGAAATATATGAGTACACATTTCAAACTAGTTGAATCCAGTTTAATTTTTTCACTTTCAAGTTATTATTTGGCATCAGTTTCTTCCATAATTTCTATGTGCTATAACATTATTTTTGCTTACTTGTATTATTTAGTCTGTATTGTCTGGCTTTGTTCAGTTTATAATTCGTTGTTTTCTAACATTCTAAGCTTTCAAATCTCGGATGTCAAATGAAATCTCAGACAAAAATCTTGGTTAAGATCTTAAAATCTCAGGATAAGTGTGAAATGAATTAAAAACCACGCTTGAAATCTCATCTTGTCCAAGTATAAAATGTAGATCTAGTTTGAGATCTCCAGTGAGATGAAGGAGATTCAAAACCACTATTTGTTGTAAAGCATATGTATCGTCATATAATATGTGATATTTGTTGAGATATGTTCTTATATAAGTAGCGACTTTATATAGAGGAATCCGAAATCGAGCGACTCAATTTCAGTTCCCTAGAATCGAGTGATTTTGGTTTTAAGAAACTGAAACCGAACCGAGTTTCAGATTCCTGAAACCGAGCGATGCTCGGTTACAGTAACATGAGAGCTCTCAATTTTAGGAAACCAAAACCGTTCGGTTTCAGTTTCCTAAAATTGATTCAGTTTCAGTTTCCTAAAACCGAGCGTCTCTCGGTTTTAGATGAAACTAAGCAATTTTGGTTTCAGTTTCCTGAAATCAAGTCGTTTGGTTTCAAGAAACCGTAACCGGAATGTTTCGGTTTCCTGATACCAAGCGACTCTATTTCAGGAAACTGAAAGCAAAATCGGTCAGTTTCAGGAAACTAAAGCTGAGTTTCAAGTTCAGTTTCCTGAAATCGAGCGATGCTCGATTCTAGTAACAATAGAGCTTTACTGAAAAGTACTTGAGAGGTTGTATAATTTCCACTGAATTACCATAAAATATGTTGCTTTATCGGAACAGGTAGATGAGGAATGTGATCCCTGCTAGATGTATTCTATCTTTTAGCTTTTTAAGCTATTTTCACACACCAGTTGTTAGCCTATAGTTGGTGTTATGTTTTTTTGAGTAGGACAGATGTGCAGCGCGAGACTACACAGCCGATTAAGCATATATATTAATTATATAGTTGGTGTTATGTTTATTGGTGCATTCTGTTTAGTTTATAGTTTGCATTTCTGGTGGAATTTATCGATGAATTAAGTAGCACATAAAGAGAGTGACAAAGGCTTAGGTCAGTTGTTATAAGAACAACGAGTTTGTTATTATAACTGAATGTGATCCAAGTTGTAACTAACATTGAAAGAAGTCTTTTTCTTATTTTCTGCTCAACTGTGTTACTTCAGGCTATATTATTATAATTTGTATTAGAAGAGGTAATATGCATTGTTTTAATGTCTTGACTCATATTACTATATTTGTTTTATATTGTAGGGTTTGGTTGAAGCAGCGAAAGCGAGATAAAGATCAGAAGCTGGCGATGAAACTCAAAATTTAGATAATTTTGAGAAAGATCAAAAGTTGGCGATGGTGGGTTTGTAACTTGTTCCATTTATGATTTGCATTTTGTGTCATCGTTTTACGTTAAATTGTGATATTTCGGTGTTATTTGATATTTGTTATGGATGATGAATGGTTGTATGTGAAATTGTGATAGTTTGGTGTTTGTCGAAATGGAATTTGTTTTAGGATACAAATTTCGATATGTAGTGTATTTGCTTTGGGATATTACTATATTATATGTCATATATTTCTATTAGTATTTGCTTTAAGAAATTAGTTGGAGTATATTATGATTGTTACTTATTTAAAAAGGATTACCTACTACATGCCTGGTGTAATATTCAAGCTTGTAACAGTTATTATTGTTATTAAATTTATTGTATTAAAGAATCAGTATTACATACTAACAGTAATAACTATGACAAGTTTCATATTTTTCACAGTAATTAGCGTTATAAAAGGATTTATTTAACGGTTATAAATGTTGTAAATTTTGAAATACTAGTAGTTATAAGTGTGACAGAATCATATTTTCCTAACAGTTGTAACTGTTGCAGTATGCACACTATATAACAGTTATAACCGTTACAATATTCGTGACAACAGTTTGTCACGTATGTTGTAGTAATGGTTATAATTGTTACAAAGTATATTTTTAACGGTAATCTGTTACAAATACCTTTTTTTGGTGTTGTGTTTGCTTCGAAATGGGTTTTGAATTCAACCTAGGTAAATATCTGGCCCTCATTTTCTACAGATACTAAGTTCCACCATTCAAGGGCCTCATCTTTCAAGTGTCAGGTTGCAATTCCCCTTTTCACTTTATCGGGCCAGCCAGTAGCTTCGAAAATTCTTTCGTAGTCCATTATCCAAAACTAGGCATTAGTAAAACTTTCCTTCCCAGTGAATGATTTCCCTCCAAGATTCGCGAAGCTTTAACAGAAGCGAAAAAAGTCAAAGGCTATTTCAGCGGCAGGAGTTGCAGGTCCCGCAGGGGAGGATTAGCAACAGGGACCTATTCCATGGTACAGAGATACTGTTGGAACCATTTTGGCAAGTATCGGGTCTTTTTCCGGTAACCCTGCTCAGTAGGATTATCAGCCATTCTACTATCTGAAAAGAAAAGGAAGAATCCCTAAGTGGATGCTCCTGAAATAGAATTTAAGCTGAAAAGGGAAGAAAATGAAAAAGCTGCCTAGTATAAATGTGTATGCTTATTAGGTTATATATATATAGTTCGAAAAATCTTTTTCAAATTACAAATACGCCTCTCATACGTTTAATTCTCTTATAGTCGGGTAACCTAGGCTCTGATACCAAATGTAATAACCTGCAAGGAATGGACCTAAATTTCGACCTAGAAAAGGCCCATCGAAACTTAGAACCATTCTAAACGGGTCTTTAATCCTTGTAAGGAAATACATTTGCATAGATAATATAAACATACACTTCGAATGGAAATCTCACACAGCAGAAAAAGAAAATATAATATTGAAATAAGATGTACCACTTTATTAAAATCCCAGAATTCCAACATAACAGTCAAGATTACATTTGTTCTATGGGTACGTCAATAAATTCATTCTCAAATGTTTCCATAAGAAGTACAACAATAATTGAAAATATTAGCACAACGACTTCGTCTTCGTCTTCAGCTCCCATCATGATTTCGTCCATGAATTTTACCCCATCTATTGACCTGTCGGACAGGTTAAGGAGAGGGGTCAGTACGTAAAGTTCTGTATGAAAGAAATATGGTGTTTACTTAAAGTCCATACCCTATAATTTTAGTAGGTTACATATGTCAAGGTATGTCTATGCAGCACACAACATTCATGCAACCACCAAGTGTCTAACCAATGAGGTGGATTCCCAAGTCAATCATTCATTAGTGTTTTTAGGGTAAAGACCCAACGAGGCGGGCATCCTTGGTCACTCATGGCCCTATTAAAGGGGGATTTTTATGATCTCTTACTAGGTGAACCCTAGCCCCTTTAGACACCATCCTAGAATGTCAACGTTCTTAAGTCTATACTATCAATTGTAATATGAGAAGTAGTATTGCGAACATTACTACTTAACTGATATTATGGTAGAACACCTATGTCTCTTAAGACTTCCCTTAGACAGTTGGTGAGCATGCAATGGCCACATATCTTTTATATACCAATTTGGTCCCTTGTTGAGCCCTTACAAGCTTCAAGAGGAAGTGGACATCCCCCGTGAACTACCATACTCCATTAGTGCTTATGCCTAACCACTTTTAGAGAAGGAGGACCCAAAGACTTACTTCGAATCTAATAAGCGTGAGTCCCATGACTTTGGTTCCTCTCTAAAGAATAAAGCTTCAGAGGGATCCTAGTCCTTACCACTTAATACCCATATTAGACAAGAAGAGAGTCAGCCACTTAAGACCTTCTCAAGGTGTAGTAATGTAACACCCCTAAGTCCCACATCGTGGAAGCCTATGTGAAGTGGGTACTTATATAGTAGAGCCCATCTCTTACTAACGCCGAGGCCTTTTGAGGAACAAAACCCCATACCTATACGGTGGCTAAGTTGGGGAAAATATCTTGCGTGAACGGAGGTGTGGGTTGTTACAGTGGTATCAGATCCAATACCCAGCCGGAATTGTGGCTCCTGTATGGACCACAGCACCTGGGTAAGGTGTTTGTGAGCCAACAGGGACGTTGGGCTCTGTAGGAGGGGAGAATGTAACACCCCTAAGTCCCACATCGTGGACGCTTGTGTGAAGTGGGTACTTATATAGTAGAGCCCATCTCTTACTAACGTCGAGGCCTTTTGAGGAACAAAACTCCACACCTATACGGTGGCTAAGTTGGGGACAATATCTTGCGTGAACGGAGGTTCAGGTTGTTACAAGTAAACCTGCCTATTTTCACACACAATAGACTGATATATACACACACACACACACACTAGACCTCTCACATTAAACTGTATACATGTAGATGCCAGATATGTCGGGCGGTTTCGGGCAGGCTTCTACTACAAGTTGGTTTAAACCTCGTGTCTAGTGTACTAAGTTTGAATGGCCCATGACACCCAGATCTCTCACATTAGTTGGGCCAACTTGTGGTTGTTGGATTTGTCGATCGGTTCTGGGCAGCCTTCTACCACAAATGGCAACTAACCTCGTGTCTGGGTGTCCATATTAATATATATAAAGCCTTTCTATACGCATACACAAGCAATCAATATCTATATATATATATACACACACACACACATATATATATATATATATATATATATATACATATAAAGACATTTCAAATTTGAATTCTATCCTAATCGCATTTATTACGTTAATATAACGTTAGTTACGTTGATTATGTTCATATAAGTATAATAATTATAACGCCTAAATAACGCTTAATGTTCCTATGAACGAGAGAATGTTCTAACGATACAAAAATTGTCAACTTGTCTAAATCACATTATACAAGTTAATTTTTCATATGTTTACCGCTACAATTTAGGCATGATGGCATAATAACGTAATAACATATAGTAGTGAATGGAAAATATACATACATACAAATTTCAACTTGCATCCTAGGCTTGTTGGAATGATTTCAATATTGGATCAAGAATACAGTATAACATATACATAATATATATACATGTATGTTTATATGTTCTACTTTATCTAATTAACCCCTTTTTGGTGTTATGCAAATAAAAACATTTACATTTGACACATTTCAAGTATGAATACGTTTGAATTCAAAATAGAATCCAAATCTAATAAATCATGGAATAACCAAATTTAAACCTTTTTAGGTTACAATCAGATGTTTACATAAGGTTGGATTACACGAAGTAGAAACAACAACACCCCTTTCATCCTTAATCCAATATTAAGATCAAAAATCCACAAACCCAAATAACGTGACAATTCTTACGTAAATATAAAATAGAGGATTTGGGGGTTTTTGTATTGATGTTATCGATTTTCAAATCCTCTTAGGCATAGCTATCAACATGTTAATCTATTAAAAAAAATAGAATATGCCTAAGAACATGATATTCCACTCATAGATCTAAGGAAGAACAAATAAGATTCTTGTTGTAGATTCAGATCTATGTTAATCTTCGTGATAACCGTGCTCCATTCCTCCTAATATATATGTAGGAAACATCTTTTATAATCTTATATATATACTAAATTCCAGAATTCAAACTAAAACCTATATGAATTTAGATTAGAGAGAAGATAAGAATAAAGGTTAGAGTAATAGAAGAGAAATTCCTAAACTTTTCTGGAATTCAGTAATGGCAGAAGGATACACGGAGATAGAGATAATAAAGTGGCTAGGGTTTTGTTGTGTGATATGATGGCCTATGTATAGTTTCTCATGTGAGCGTAGGCGTTAGATTATTGAGATGCAATCCTGGCCATATATTTATATATATCCATTTAGAAAACCCTAACCAAACAAAGATTCATTGGGTTCCTCAGTCGCCACGCGGTCAACCTGGGCGGTCGACACCCCTTCAAGGGGACAGTCGACCTCCTGGTCGTTGAAATGCCCAATGAATTTATGTGGCGCTGAGGTGTCTAATTAAATAATACATTGCTTTAGTTTCTAATTTCTTTCCTTACTTAAAATATTCTTTGTCCCCATAATCTTATCCTCAATTTGAATTTCAAATTCTCCCTTATTTGTTTTAATATATTTTGGATATATATATATTACTCATATATATATATATATATATATATATTTTGAAAATTGGTTACTTATTACTCATATATATATATATATTCTGCATTTTACTGTCTGATTTCATTTGCTTGTAACACTACAACAGAACTGCTATTTTATAGCGGCCTAGAGCCGCTATGAATAAGAACTATAGCGGTTTGATAACTGCTGTACATAAACTTGTCATAAAAAACTGCTGAATATTTATAATGCTTTCTGCGTCGTTATTAAAGATATTGTTTGATAGCGATGATTTGCCACTATGTTATTTTATTACAGTACCTCATTTTGACCGCTATAATACATCAAAATTTCATCCAAAGAGAAAGCATTTATAACACCGTATTGCTACTATAAAATAAGTGTTCAATAACAGATATCCAATGCTATTAATTAAACGTGTTATAGTTTTGCTAAACCCTTTGATAGCTCATTTTTGCCGCTATGCTACATCAATACAATAGATCATTTTCACCACTATTATACATGTGAATCTCAACAAATTTGAGATTATCCATAACACGGTTTTAGTGCTATAACGTATATCTTTGATAGCTTCCATAGGACGCTATTAAATTAACATTTTATAGTAAAAATCTCTCTACAGCTCATACATTTTAACAATAACAATCAAAATGAATCTTCATAACAAATTAAAGATGAAGACACAAAATATACTAATAGCAAATAAAGTATCAACTAACAAAAGAAATTCAATACATATGTTTTCAATTCCCATTGATGTCAAATTGAGTACACAAAATACAAAATATAGTTCATCATTTTTTAGTTAACACACAAAAGACACAAGACAAAACAACCCAATCCCGCTAGATAAAACAGCCCAATCCTTTATCGGCTTGTATACAACAAAAACGAATCATTGATGATGAGTAAAATATAAGTACTGTGTGAATCACACGACAATGCATATAAACTGGGTCTGTTATAATCTTGCTGAATAAGCTTTCTACAAACTGGGTGTGTTATAATCAATCGGTTATATGCAACTGTAACAACCCGCATTCTACGCATCGGAGGATCGTAGAATATTTATTTCTTTCTCATATGAAGTTGTATGGTCATGTAACTTTGGGAGACGACTATTGGGGTCATTTCCCATGTTCATGATTTTTGTCGATTTTTAAATGACCGTTTTACCCCTAATTTGTACTGTTTTGGCCATAACTTTTGACTGGAAAGGAATTTTGATCTGAAAACACTTCCATTGGATTCGAATGATGGTTTCTCTTTCCGTAGAGTGGTTACATCAGCCAAACGGACTTACCGTTTGGGAGATATGGCTGAAACAAGGTTTAGAAGGTGAAAAACAGCTTAATTGGGCTAAACCAGGTAGTTAACAGCTAGGCCCATAACCCATTTCGGCATTAGGGTTATGGGGAGGCTGATAGGGTTTGGGAAATCATTTTCATTTCAGTTTTGAGCCGCCACTTTCCTCCTTGAAGCCCTAGTAATGGCCTCCACCTTCTAATTTCATCCCAAATCGTCTCTAATCACTTTCTAATCGAAGATTAAGCAAAACTACATCAAATCAAGGGAGGGTAGCACCAAATCAGAGAGAGAGCTGCTGGAACACATAGGGATTGGATCCAAATCAGAGATTATTTCAGATCTAAAGTTTGTTTGTGGCTAAGGTGAGTGATTTGCATTGTTTTTCACTAATTACGGCTAATTATGGTAGTTAGCGAAGATTAGCGAAATTATGGCTCGGAAAAATCTAGAAAATTTCCTAAAATTCTAAAACATCATTTTATGCCTCTGATATGAATTTGGGTTAATTTCGACTAATTTTGCAAATCCCGGATTTTGGGGGATTAAGGGGTGATTAGTGATAATTAGCGAATTTATGCAAGATTAAAATCTGGAAAAATATTTATAAATTCCTAAATGATGTTTTAGACCTCTGATGTGAATTTGGTTAAGTTTTGCTAATTCTATTATTAGTTTCACCTAAACATGCTTAAGGGGAAAATATGGGGTTTTGGGTATGTTTGATCCACTTTAACCTATCATATTGATGTTTTGGTGTTTGTGGTTGATTAAGCATGTTGCTATGACTGTATGATATGCTTTTTGATTGATTTCAATAGTTAGAATGGTCGAAAACGTCGTCGAACGGCATAAACACTTGCTGGAAAAGCTTCAGGAAACAGTGCAGGTTTCGGATCGGATCGGATATGGGGGCTCGGATCGGATAAGTTGAACTGGGCAAGGGATTCGATCGGATAGGAACTTGACACTTGAGAAAACTGGCAAAAAGGAAGGCCACGCTAATTGAACTGGGATCGGATCAGATAGAGGAGGAGACATCGGATCGGAACATGTGAAGAACGAGGGAGCTGATCGGAGCTACGGAGCAGGATCGGATCGGCTTAAGGACGAAGGGCTCGGATCGGAGTATGGTGAAGGAATTGGATCGGATTAGAATAGGGAACGGGACCAGACGAGGCACAGGAGCTGGAACACGAACTGAATGGGGAGTGACAACCCGACCCGACCTGAAGGGGGACACCCGACCCGAACCGACGCGATGGAGTGGACCCGAACCGACGCGATGGAGTGGACCCGAACCGAACCATGCCAAAGGAGGACCATGGACTGACGCAACGTAGTGGACCCGACCCGGACCGATGGCTTGAAGAGGAACCCGACCCGACCCAGTATTGACCAAAAACCCGAGATGCAAAGGTAGTCCAAATGGAAGTTAGAGCTCAGGATCCAGATGGGAACCAATGAGTTCACTTCGTGATTGGGCTTTGCTGCGGGACGTGTGCAAAGGGGTTGTCGGTATTCATAACTTTGGTTCACCACTGAGAGATGGATGGTGGGCTTGTAGTGATAGTTACACGGGATTGGATTCCGTCATGGCCCAAAGTATTAGGTGACCAAAGTAGTGGATATCGTATGCTTTACGCACTGAGTGAGGGATGTGAGGATGATTGCTATGCTTGATTGTTTGACACCACTATGACATGCACACCCCCACCCCCGTATCTCTTACACAGTATGTTAGTGGCACCTTAGAGTGTTGTACAGTATGTAGTGCTAACTCTTTGGTTGCAGGTCCAGGTTCAGGTATGATTGGATTATACCTGTTATTGTTTTGTTTAGATGCTTATCGCTCATACCAGGCTTTATGTATGACCCAGAGTTTTATGTCTCCTCTTATTACTCTGGGTGCTCACACGAGCAGACTAGAGACAGGTTATAGTTAGCTGGTGATGTGCGAGTAGCTGATTCGAAGGCGAGCAGGAGGCTTCCACGTATGATATATATATAGTATTCTCTATGTGTTGTTGAAGATCACTGCTTGGGAATTAGTCGTGCTTCTTCTACTTTACCTTTCTTTTGTTTTAGAGATAGTAAATTTGGAAAGTTGTAATAAGCTGTATTTGGATTTCCGCTACTCTGATGTTGATGTTGGTTTTAGTTATCAGCTTATGCACTATCTCACCTGTTTTATGTCAAGTATGTTATTATTATATTTTATCCTATGCGCTATGAGACATTTTACAGGTTCCTTGTTGGTTCATTTCCTTCTTCCTTTTTCCTTTTGACGACCCGTTCCGTGCTAACTGGACATGTGTACAGCGCACCTTTGGAGATAATGTCGGTTGGTGCGGGGCGGGTCGTCACACTTGGTATCAGAGCTCTAGGTTGCGTAGTTAACCTAGGGAAAGACACTAGGGAGAGATAGTACGTATACAAGAGCGCGTATTTGTGATTACTTTGGTTTTTAAAAGCTATATATATATACTATTGGTAGTATAAGAATGAAGTCGTACTGCACTAGCACCACTATGGGGTCGTTAATCGTTTCCCCTTTTACAGATTAACGATGAGCCGATATCCTAGAGGTGCTGGTAGAGGGACCAACCATAGGAATGCTCCTGACATGAGGATAATGTTCACTAACTTCATGAGGGAGATGCTTAGGGATGTTCAAGGGGTAGTTCCCAATCCCGGAAATGGTGGTGGTCCAGTAGTGCAGGCGCCTAGGGTCGATTTCGCCAAGTTGTGCAAGGATTACACTAACCTTGGTGGGAAGCCGTTCCATGGAACGGAGTCGGCCACAGATGTTCAGGATTGGTTGGATAGTTGTGATCGTATCTTCGACGACTTGGGTCTTGAGGATGCGATGAAGAGAAGGCTAGCGTCTCGTCAGCTGCATGGGCAAGCGATGAATTGGTGGAATGCCATTAGAACAGCTACTCCAGAAGATCAAGTTACTTGGAATCAGTTTAAGACTCGCTTTTGTGATAAGTTTATTCCAGCTGCTCATAAATCAGAACTGTTCAGGAAGTTCTTGGAGCTTAAGCAGAACGGTAGAGCAGTCTCGGAGTATATCGCTGAATTCGACACTTTATCGAAATATGGATGGTCCCTTATCGATACAGTCGAAAAGAAGAACGAGAAGTTCATAAGTGGCTTGGATGGGTACTTGGGGGAAAGACTTATAAACCATATCGATGAGACGTTCGAGTCTATTGTAGGAAAGGCATTAAGGTCAGAGAGCCTTTTCCCTAAGTCAAAGACTGAGGTTGCCATGGCATCTGCAGAAGAGCCAAAGCCGCAAGCAGGCGTTGAAGGCCAGAAGAATTCTCAGAACAAGAGGAAGCAGAACCCGACCAAGGATGGTCAGGGTAAGAAAAATAAGAAAGATGGCGAATGCTTTAGTTGTGGCAAGAAGGGCCATTATGCCAGAGATTGTCGAGAAAAGCCTGGGGAAAGGAAGTGCTTTAACTGCAGCCAGGCGGGACATCACAAGGATGATTGCCCACAACCTCCTAGGGAGAAGCAGATTGTGAAAGCATATGCTATCAACGTTGTTCCTTCTTCATCAAATGCCCCAACTGCGACGCAGAAGGAAAAAGGTGTCGTTATTCGAGGTATGCTTTCTATTTAAGATGTTTTGATCGGGTTTTGTTTGACAAACCTGAGTTAGTCGATAGACCTTTAGTAGTGACGAACCCGATTGGTGGTTCGACTAGTTTTGGCATGATTAGTTAATGTGGTCTTATCGAGTCATGGATGTATGTTTCCTTGTGATTGCTTTGTTTTGGGCTTTACTGGGTTTAGCATTATTGTGGGGAGTCGATCTACTCCAAAGGAATAGGATGGTATTAGGTACCTATCTAGTAATGGCGATAGTAACTGGAGTTAAGGAAGCTAAGAAGTTATCGTTGTAATAAGTTCTAGTTGTCTCTGGGAGGCAAATGAGTATTCCAGTGCTAGATTGTTTTGCTAGTATCACCTCATGTGGATTGTCCGAACTCGGAGGAGATGTTCCTTGGGTGCTTGTCTGATATTGGTTTAGGCCTTTGGGGCTTGTGCTTGGGGAATGTCGATTTCGACTAGGATGGTTTGCGTGAGGGGTAAATAGTTGTTGTGATTTTTCATTGGATGATATCTTGGTTTACTCGAGGAGTGATGGGCAGACGGAACATGATGAGACTGTTCAATGGTATAGACTGCCCAGAGTTAGACTCGATAGGGTTATGTGATTGCTCGAGTGGGACTCGGGAAAGATGCAAAGTAATGGATTGTTTAGGACCCTATGTTGATGTTCTCTATTGGATAGTAGAATTTTGAAGGAATAGGATGTGTTCGTTGATCATGGAAGATACAACGAAGATTAGAGCGATTCAAGTTGGACTTGAACTCGTAAAAGAAAATAGGTGTTCGTCGATCTTGGAGATGCAACGAATAGGGAGACGACTCACGTTGGACTAGAGTTTGTCGGTACTCAAGACTGGGTCTGAGTTATAGATTGACTCGAGTTGGACTCGAGAAGGCTGCAAGGAATTGGATTCAGCTCGAGTTGGACTCGAGAGGGCAGCAAGATAATGGATAGACTTGGGTTGGACTCAAGTATTTTAGGAGGACTAAAAGCAGGGGTATCTGGGGACGCCCGTTACCTTGGATCCGCTGGACGTGATCTAGTTATCCTTGGAGGATAAACGTACGTTGGACGTACGGTAGTCTGATTGGAGGCTGGGCTTCCATTAGTTTAATTATCCTTGGAGGATAAACGTACGTTGGACGTACGGCAGTCCGTAGGGAGGCAGGGCTTCCATTGGCCTGGGATTGGTTGGACCAGTCAAGTAGGCATCGGTGTATGTATGGAGGCTGGGCTTCCATTAGTTATTGATGTTGGTTGGACCAGACATACTAGAATCGACATATTGGGATTGGTTAGACCAGTCATGTAGGTGTCGATGTGTTTATGAATTTAGCAGGTGATAGGTAGGACTTGTTTGATGGATGTTATGGTTGCTATGTTGTTCCTATTTTTTTTCCTTGAGTAGACTATCACCTGTAGGGTTCCGGCGATGGGGAACAATGTGATTGTAGTAGGACTATGAGCCAGTGCAGTAGAGTCATTGTGACTCAAGGGGCAAAGTGGACATAGTAAAGGATTAGTAAGGCTATGAGCCAGTGCAGTGGAGTTGTTATGACTTCATGGGGCAGAGTGGACATAGCAAAGGACTAGTGACTATGGATCAGTGCAGTGGAGTCGCCATGACTCCATGGGGCAGAGTGATCATAGTAAAGGATTTGGGTGCGGTAATAGTTGCATTGAGTAGGAGACATGCCAGTTTAGGGGTTTTGTTTCTAGGATGGAAGCAACTAAAGTATATCACAGGATATGATTTCGGGCCCAAGAGTGAATTGGATTCAGAAACACTAGTAAGCTTGACGATTAGATCGATTTTGATTGAGTGGATTGGTTCCAGTTAGAAGGACAATCCTAATCTATTGGAAACCATCTCTAGGGTAGAGATGGGTATCGATGGAAAGAGAATGATCAGGTAAGGATTTGATCGAGAAGGGTGGCTTCGAAAGAATAAGGGACTAGTTGTACCCAACGTAGATGGACTGAGAGGTGAAGTGCTTAGAGCATATCATCACCCAAAATTGACTATACATCCCAGTGGTAACAAGATGTATTGAGACATGGAGCAGATCTACTACTGGGAAAGGATAAAGAAAGACGTTGGGAAGTTTATGTCCAAACGCATGAATTGCCAGTTAGTTAAAGCTGAGCAAAGGAAGCTTAGTGGTTTGTCACAACCGTTGAGAACAAGTCTCAAATGGATTATATTGATAGTTTACCAAGGACCAGGTCAGGTCATGATGGTATTTGAGTGGATTGTATATTAGAGAATGAAGGCTACCCAAGATAGGCAGAAGACTTATCTCGATAAGAAACGAAGATATTTGGAATTCTTCGTTAACAACTTGGTGTTTGTCAAGATATCTCCATAGAGAATGTGATTCAGATTGGTTGGAGAGATAAGTTAGCACCAAGATTTGTTGGTCCATTTCTAGTTCTCGAATGAGTTGGAGATTTGGCATATTAAGTTGAGTTACCAGACAAGATGGCGGGAGTTCACAACATATTTCATGCTTCCCAGTTAAGGAAGTATTTGCATGACCCTAGAAGGACTATTTCACCAGATCAGTTGAACGATATCGAGGTTGAACTTGAGGCGGTTGGGAACCGCAAGCCTATGCGTATTGTTGGGAACGATACGAAGCAGCTTCGAAGAAGGTGGTGAAACTAGTCAAAGTTCAGTGGGTAAGAATGAGAAAGACTGTACTTGGGAAGCAGAGGAGGACGTAAGTAAGAAGTATCCAGAACTCTTTGCCTGGTAAGGTTTTGGTAATGATAGTTTCTTCCCTTGTTAGTAAACCGCATGCTAGGATAGACTTGTTTTGCATGTTGATTGTTGTTTTATGGTTTATAGGCATGCGGGACCCTTTGTGCGTTTTGGTTAGGGAATTTCGGGGGCGAAATTTCCTAAGGGGGGGAGAATGTAACAACCCGCATTCTACGCATAGGAGGATCGTAGAATATTTATTTCTTTCTCATATGAAGTCGTATGGTCATGTAACTTTGGGAGACGACTATTGGGGTCATTTCCCATGTTCATGATTTTTGTCGATTTTTAAATGACCGTTTTACCCCTAGTTGGTACTGTTTTGGCCATAACTTTTGACTGGAAATGAATTTTGATTTGAAACCACTTCCATTGGATTCGAATGATGGTTTCTCTTTCCGTAGAGTGGTTACATTAGCCAAACGGACTTACCGTTTGGGAGATATGGCTGAAACAAGGTTTAGAAGGTGAAAACAGCTTAATTGGGCTAAACCGGGTAGTTAACAGCTAGGCCCATAACCCATTTCGGGATTAGGGTTATGGGGAGGCTGATAGGGTTTGGGAAATCATTTTCATTTCAGTTTTGAGCCGCCACTTTCCTCCTCTAAGCCCTAGTAATGGCCTCCACCTTCTAATTTCATCCCAAATCGTCTCTAATCACTTTCTAATCGAAGATTAAGCAAAACTACATCAAATCAAGGGAGGGTAGCACCAAATCAGAGAGAGAGCTGATGGAACACATAGGGATTGGATCCAAATCAGAGATTATTTCAGATCTAAAGTTTGTTTGTGGCTAAGGTGAGTGATTTGCATTGTTTTTCACTAATTACGGCTAATAATGGTAGTTAGCGAAGATTAGCGAAATTATGGCTCGGAAAAATCTAGAAAAATTCCTAAAATTCTAAAACATCATTTTATGCCTCTGATATGAATTTGGGTTAATTTCGACTAATTTTGCAAATCCCGGATTTTGGGGGATTAAGGGGTGATTAGTGATAATTAGCGAATTTATGCAAGATTAAAATCTGGAAAAATATTTATAAATTCCTAAATGATGTTTTAGACCTCTGATGTGAATTTGGTTAAGTTTTGCTAATTCTATTATTAGTTTCACCTAAACATGCTTAAGGGGAAAATATGGGGTTTTGGGTATGTTTGATCCACTTTAACCTATCATATTGATGTTTTGGTGTTTGTGGTTGATTAAGCATGTTGCTATGACTGTATGATATGCTTTTTGATTGATTTCAATAGTTAGAATGGTCGAAAACGTCGTCGAACGGCATAAACACTTGCTGGAAAAGCTTCAGGAAACAGTGCAGGTTTCAGATCGGATCGGATATGGGGGCTCGGATCGGATAAGTTGAACTGGGCAAGGGATTCGATCGGATAGGAACTTGACACTTGAGAAAACTGGCAAAAAGGAAGGCCACGCTAATTGAACTGGGATCGGATCAGATAGAGGAGGAGAGATCGGATCGGAACATGTGAAGAACGAGGGAGCTGATCGGAGCTACGGAGCAGGATCGGATCGGCTTAAGGACGAAGGGCTCGGATCGGAGTATGGTGAAGGAATTGGATCGGATTAGAATAGGGAACGGGACCAGACGAGGCACAGGAGCTGGAACACGAACTGAATGGGGAGTGACAACCCGACCCGACCTGAAGGGGGACACCCGACCCGAACCGACGCGATGGAGTGGACCCGAACCGACGCGATGGAGTGGACCCGAACCGAACCATGCCAAAGGAGGACCATGGACTGACGCAACGTAGTGGACCCGACCCGGACCGATGGCTTGAAGAGGAACCCGACCCGACCCAGTATTGACCAAAAACCCGAGATGCAAAGGTAGTCCAAATGGAAGTTAGAGCTCAGGATCCAGATGGGAACCAATGAGTTCACTTCGTGATTGGGCTTTGCTGCGGGACGTGTGCAAAGGGGTTGTCGGTATTCATAACTTTGGTTCACCACTGAGAGATGGATGGTGGGCTTGTAGTGATAGTTACACGGGATTGGATTCCGTCATGGCCCAAAGTATTAGGTGACCAAAGTAGTGGATATCGTATGCTTTACGCACTGAGTGAGGGATGTGAGGATGATTGCTATGCTTGATTGTTTGACACCACTATGACATGCACACCCCCACCCCCGTATCTCTTACATAGTATGTTAGTGGCACCTTAGAGTGTTGTACAGTATGTAGTGCTAACTCTTTGGTTGCAGGTCCAGGTTCAGGTATGATTGGATTATACCTGTTATTGTTTTGTTTAGATGCTTATCGCTCATACCAGGCTTTATGTCTGACCCAGAGTTTTATGTCTCCTCTTATTACTCTGGGTGCTCACACGAGCAGACTAGAGACAGGTTATAGTTAGCTGGTGATGTGCGAGTAGCTGATTCGGAGGCGAGCAGGAGGCTTCCACGTATGATATATATATAGTATTCTCCATGTGTTGTTGAAGATCACTGCTTGGGAATTAGTCGTGCTTCTTCTACTTTACCTTTCTTTTGTTTTAGAGACAGTAAATTTGGAAAGTTGTAATAAGCTGTATTTGGATTTCCGCTACTCTGATGTTGATGTTGGTTTTAGTTATCAGCTTATGCACTGTCTCACCTGTTTTATGTCAAGTATGTTATTATTATATTTTATCCTATGCGCTGTGAGACATTTTACAGGTTCCTTGTTGGTTCATTTCCTTCTTCCTTTTTCCTTCTGACGACCCGTTCCGTGCTAACTGGACATGTGTACAGCACACCTTTGGAGATAATGTCGGTTGGTGCGGGGCGGGCCGTCACAGCAACCATTTCAAAATAAGCACACAAGCGCATGGATCTATCTGTTATGGATGCGCCAACAATTAATGGTTATGGATGCGCCAACAATTGATGTTGCACCAAAGAGCATGGATCTATCTGTTAAAGACCAGAACGGTAAGGAAGAGAGTTCCAAGGACAGTAAAAACCATGAAGTGTCAAACTCTAATTTGATTCCCGCATTACAAATGGAGAGCTCAAAATCTGCATCAACACCTTCTGAGGGCGTAAGTAAGACCCAAGTCACTGAAGTTACTGACAAGGTAAACAATCATTCGAAATCTCAAGTTCAAAGAAAAGTTGGTAGAAATCAACATGCGAATATTATTAATAAGCAAACAACAAAGCATCATTCAACAGATGCTCTTATATGGGCCCCAGTGAAGCCGCAAAGCAATAACGAGGCATCTTCTAGTAGTATCACAATGAGTGAATCTATTGAGAAAACTGAAAAGAGAGGGAGTCATGTGATCAATGGATCAAAAGGGAAGAGAGCGGAGATGGAGAGGTACGTACCCAAACCTGTAGCCAAGGAACTCTCTCAACAAGTCAACTCTCATCGAATATCTCAAAGTATCGATAAAGGAGATAAATCTAAGCACGACAAGCATACAAAAGCAAACAATGCATGGCGTCAACGTGTTTCAGACGAGTTTGATCCATCAAATAATGTTCAGGTTTCAATTAGTGAAGACGAAGTTGTTCCCAAGAGCAATGTAACAACAACTAGACAAAGGAAACATCCTTTTAAGGCAAATAGAGCGCATGTTTCGGATCCACACCCAACATAAGATAGTGAGAATCATAATGCTAGTGTAAAATCTCATTGGCAGCCAAAGACTCAAGTGAAACAGAATGATACTCCTGTTGTGGCTGAGGCTAGAGAATTATCCGAGAATCAAGGGTCGAGAAGGGAGAGTAAAACAAGTGATTATTCTGATTCAAATGTCGGTTATAACCACCATGATCAGTGTGGTCGGGTCCAGAGGGGATACAACCCTAACTATAGAAACCAGGATGACCGGGAGCATGAAACCTCTTTTGAGGGCCGTAAGGGTCCTGGGTCGAGGCATAGAGGTCGGGGGCGCAACTATCAACGTGGCGGTGGTGATTTTTACTCACGAGGCATGTCAGTTAGGGCTGGCAATGATAATTGAAGTTGGTGCTTTGTGTTTTGAGGTAATATATGTTGTGCGTTTTACCTAATCTGTGATAAGAGTACACACAAAAGCCACTAAAAATAAATACACAACGGCCCTCAAGCTCCAGGGACGATGCATACAAATTGTGTGAATCACACGGACTATATGTCAACTAAGACCTGTTATAATCATTTCAAACTGGGTCTGTTATAATCATTTCAGCCGACTTTGCCAACTAAGACCTGTACACAAACAATATGGATTTCTTTCAAGTATAATTATTTTTTAAACATGTTAATCCAATCTAATATTGCTACTGATTACTTTGTTTGCTGCAGTTGACTGAACCTACCTATTTTCACTCTCATATATCTTTAAAGATAAACACAATACCATATTTTGGCCCTCACAAAATGTTCTGCATACGAAAAAAATAACCATACCTGCGTCATGTCAATTTATTCCCACATGTATTTTATGAAGTAGAAAACCATTTAATTTCTTCTTATAGTGCATACTGCCATTGGTTTGCTATTTATTACCGAGGAAAATTGACATGTCATACATAATATTTTGGTAATATGTGTAATAACCCGGAAATTCGAGCCAATTTAAAAATTTTATTTTGGCAATTTTAGCGAATTTTGATTATTTAAAATGAATTATTTTAAATAATAACGACGAGAAATTTATTTTGAATGGAATTCGAACGTATATATTTATTCGAATCGTCGTTAGAATATAAATATTTATTTATATATATAAAAGGAATTGAAAATGGCGCGGTAGTTAGATAATTCGATTTCAAATTTCAAATGAATGTACAGGATTCAAAATAAACCGGATTTTGGCGAAACCAAAAATATTTGAATCTAAATGTGAATATCTTTCCAACGAATCAGAAAAATCAAAATTTCATAGTGGGGATAAAAAGTTATGCCCAGTTGAAAATTCAGAATAGTCGTTATGGAATTCAGGCCCTTAAAAATGGAAATTTTGCAAACGACCTCGGTTTTTGACGAAACCACTTTTGTTGGATCCATGACGTCAAGTTATTGTTAGATTCCAAATTTCGTAATTTTTCGAATCAATATGTGAGCGTGGCAAAGGAAAACGCGTTTGACCAGTTTAAGTTGATTTTAATCGACTGGAAAATGACCATTTTTCAAACGATCTCAGAATTCGACGAAACTAGTTTTGTTAGGACCGTATCGTCAATACGAAGCCAGAAAATATTTTTATAGAATTTTAGAGTTAATATGTGACCTCGGTAAATTGAAATGTGCGTTCAAATTCAATATATAGAGTTATATGTTGATTTTGATGAAAACTGATCGAAACAGTCGAATCAGCCTACGATACATATCACATTATGTTCGGAATGGGGGTAATTAGCTATAGACGACAGTCGGTGGGTTTGATTTTGACTTCAAAATAAAAAGTACCTTTTTGGGAATTTTAAAAATTAAATTAAATAAAAAGAATTGGTCAAGCCCTTATCTCTCCTCCACCCCTCGTTACTTCTCAGAACCGAATAAGAAAAAAAATGAAATCGCGCCTGAACCCGTCGCCCCCCCTCTCGATCCCGTCCGCCGTCAGCCACCAGAAGGCGCCCACCTCCGGCGAACTCCCCCCTCCTCTCGCACTCTCTCTCCTCTCCTTTCTGATGTGAACCGCGTCCAAACCCCCACTCCCCCAAATCAGACCACAACACCCATCCGAGCCCCACCAGACGACATGACCACCTGAATCCCCTCCTCCTCCAGTCGACCGCGAGCACTAGGTCCCTAGCGCCGCCTCGCCTCGGCCACAGCTCCGACGTGGACTCCCTTAACCCGATGAAAAGTGAGTTTTTACAATGTTTACTTTTATAAAATCTGTTTTATTTATTTACGTATATGAAATCGATTTTTCATTTACATAAAGTTTAAATTTTTATAAATATAAAGTTATGATTTTCATTTAAAGAAAAATAGGATTTTTGGTTATATAAAAATGCGATTTTTTTGTACAATCTCTTGGGTTAAAATTTTGATTTTTCTTATATGAATTCCACTATAAAAATTTGATTTTTTTTTAACATATGAAAGAAAAGATTAAATTTTTATAAGAGAAAAGATTAGATCTTTGTTTAGGAAAAAGATTTGATTTTTATTTAAGTAAAGCTTCGATTTTTATATATTGAATAGCAAAATAAAAATTCGATTTTTATATATTGAATAGTGAAGTAAAAATAGAATTTTTATATAGAATGAAGCGTTGTAAATATATATGAAGTAGAGATATAAAAATATGATTTTTATTTATCGAAATAAAGTGATAAAAATATAATTTTTATTAAGAACAGCGGAATAAGGACAGCATTAGAGTTTCAAGCAGATCTAGACGGTTCAGCAGTTCAAAAGCAAAGAACGGCGGAGTGGAACCCTCGGTGAGAACTCCTCACCTTTAATTTTCTTTTCCTAGTTAAAAATATATACTAGGATGCAGACGGTGTTTAGTAGCACCCGACACCCGTCGTCCGTAGACCATGGACGACTTGTATGCTTGTTGGTTTGATTTTGATGTGTAGTTGATTGTGTGATGTGATGTGAAATGAAATAAAATATTTATATAGCAAGAAATATTTTATGGTTAAAAATAGAATTTTTAACGTGTATTTAAAATTAACTAAATATAAACAAATCGAAGGATTTGTTTATATACACACATTTGACTGATATTGATTGGGACGACAAATTTTACACATCGCCCAACTACACAAATAAAATCTGTGCTTGATTGTTTGAAAACCCCACACGGGTATTGGGATGATATGTGACATACACTAGTCCCAATAATTAGCTGTATGTCGATCGATTGATTGACAGGCTGTTATAAGCGTTAAATATTTATATTTGAAGCTTATACAGTGTAGAACGCACTCTGGATGATGGTTGATTATTTATCGTTGTTATTTTATACATGTGTTGTAGAAAATCCGTATAATTAACATTATATGGTAATTGATTGGGCCTCATTCCAGTTTTGAAATAGAATATTTGAAATAGAAATATTTGAAATAGAAATATTTGAAATAGAAATATTTGAAAAAGAAATATTTGAAATAGAATATTTGAAAATAGAAATATATGAAGCCATGTTGATTAGATTGACGCATTTTGACGTGAACGATATTTATATCGATTTTATTCATTTTTCAATGAATATTGAAAGTGATTTCGAAATTCGAATTAAATTGAATAGAATTGAATTTGAATTGAAATTGAATAGAAATGAATTCGAATTGAAATTCAAATAGAAATGAATTCGAATTGAAATTGAATTGAATTGAAAATGAACTGAAATTCAATTAAAAATCGATTTGAATTGAAATCAATTTGAAATGAATTTAAAACGAATTTATAAGGAAAAATTCAATTTTGATTTGAATTTGAAATGAAGTTGAAATCGTTTCGAAAACGAATTTGAAACGATTTATAAAATACGTTTTGAAAGGAAATCGATGAAATATATAATATATAAATATATATTATATATATAATGGCCTGAATAGAACGCGCCGCGCCGCGGCAGTTCGTGAATTTCGACCATTGACTTCGAACGGACATTACGGGAGATCCGACCGTCGGATCCTCCTAAAACCGGAACCGTTGGGTTCGTATCGAAAAGAGCTTTCTAACGAATATTAGAAATTAGAAATCTAACGTTTGGATTTGTAATTATGTCCAAATTAAATTTAGAAAAGGTCGTTGTAAGTGCAGTTCGATGGCCGTTGATGGAAATCGACTGTACGGGCCTTGATAAAATTATTAAAAATAGTAATAATTTGTGTAAAATCATAAGAAATGATTTGGGAAGAGTTAGGATGAAAAACTCCATATTTGAAAAGATAAAAATAGATTTTTATCGAAATGAACTAGTTTTGAACTAGAATTATAAATCAATTTATTTTTGAAATAAATAAATTGGATTTGAAAAGGGTTTTAAAAGTAACCAGAATTTCCAATAATTGAATTGGAATGGATTTGAATCGAAATTGTCTTTGGAATATTTTGATGTTGGATTTCGTGATTATACAGATGTGGTTATGGAAATTTGAAAGATATGTATATATATATCATTATTTCCCATACGATATTTGTTGGTCGTAGAATTTGATATTGAATATAAGCCGATATATTTTCTATTCAGAGCCTCATATTTAATATCAAATGTGATTTGGGTTTGTCGTGAATGGTGTCTTCATTAACACTGTTCTTAAACCCAGTTGAGAAAAAGATTAAATCTTTTTATTTAGATTTGATGAAGTGTACCAATTAAATAGTATTTAATTGGAATTGAATTGGTATTGATTTTTGGGTTTATCGTGAACAGTGTTTTAAATAACACTTTTTCTTTAACCCGATAATTAATGGAATGTGATTTTGGGTTGTCGTGAACGGTATCTTCAATAATACCGTTCTTAGACCCAAAGGAGTTAAGAAAATCAAAAACTAACTGGAGATTAGTTAAGTTTAATGGTTTCTGGGGTATTGATCTGATGTTGGTTTCGGCCTTCGGGGTTAATACTTAGGGAATTGCTCACTTGCTAATTTACGGTTAGGGACTGATTGAAATGTGATGTGATTTTGGGGTTTATCATGAACCGTGTTTTAAATGACACTGATTCTTTAACCCAGTTAAAGATTAAAACTAAGTGGAGTTTTAATGAATCTTTAATTAGATTGGAAAAAATCGGGGATGGAGTATCACCAGTTTTGCTCCAGGCGATAGTTAAATCTTTAATTAGATTTGAACGTGAAATGGTAATTGAATTTACCGATAACACCGTGGTGTTAGATATTAAGTATTACCAGTTTTACTTCATGGGATGAATAGGTTGGGATTGGGAAATTAAAACAAATGATTACTTCGGTAAGGTTCGTTAATCCCGGCTAGTTTGGATAAACCATAATTTGGTTTGAATTGATATTCAAAAGAAGATTAAAGAATAAATTTAAAAGAATTTATCTTTGATAAAATTAATGGGAACCTTTCCCTAAGGAAGTGAAATTTAGAAACTAACTGTAGGTTAGCTAAGATGAATGGTTTCCTGGGTATTGATCTGATGTTGGTTTCGGCCTTCGGGGTTAATGTTTGGGGAATTATCCTTTTGCTAATTTACGGTTAGTGACTGATGAATTGGAATGAGGCGTATGTTGTGTTTGTGTAACACTTGTTTATTATATACGCGAATTATTCGAAAAGACCGGGTTTATCCCATTCTGAATAACTGATATGACGATGAGTCGAAGATGAAGACGGTGTCGAAGACCGGAGGTCTTCACGTCATTTGGGTGATTACTGATGATCTTTATCGGGCCGTACACCCAAGAGGAGGGAATCAGTTAGTGGTCGTCCAGACGTACTTGGAGATCAATGGATATACGGGGTACTAGGTGCCTCCGGTTTCGTTCAGACCCAGAACGAACTAGTAAATGGACTGTGTGTCTGACATTGGATATCATTCTGTGTGATTGATGGATATCGGTTGCATGGAGTGGTTTGCCTGTGTGGCATGCTAAGATGCAAATGATCAAGGCTTTTGTTGAAAAGAAAAGTCTTGTTGTTGATGATCAAAGCATGGCCTTTTTGGCGTAGCTTTGTGTAGCGTTGATTCGTGAGCCTCACACCCCGGTTGTGAACCAGAAACGGGAGAAGGACCTCAGGGGGGACATGCGTTTCTTTCTACCTAGAAGTGGCGTCAGTGGTTTTACACGCCATGACGAGTTTGACTTATGTTGTTGTTGCTGTTGCGAGGCGCCTCGGATATATCGGTGACTATGTGAAGCCGATGGAATCATTTGTTGGATCATTTACGCCCCAAAGGGCGGGGAAACGCAGTGTTCAAGCATTATAATCCACATCGGCGGACCGGCCCTGACGATCCAAGGGGCAGTTGCGGCTATTCCTAAGACACGGGCTAGAGCGTCTCGAATCGGTAGAGGACTATCTTTTGCCTCGGTTCACAGATGGAAATCCAATTTCCAAATACGTGACTTTGCGGTTTTGATTGTAGAACCTAGTATTGGCGACATAGTAGCATGGGATGCTATGCCGCCTATGATTGATATTTATGATTGAAATTGTTTTGACACTATCCACTTATAGTACTATCAAAATAATCTGTTTTAAACGTATCAAGCATTCTTTGGCTTTTATAAGGTAAAAACCCTATCCTCCGGCTTGCGTTGCATTGTGTGATGGGACCTGGGTCTTATAATAGCTTCATTTTTCTTTATTTAGTATTGCGCTGTTTGTTTTATGCACTGGTATTCTTGGGAGGAAACCCGTTCCGTGTTATACGGCGTGGTCCCTTGATTTACCTAACTTTAAAAATAAAGATTAATAACTGTTTTAGTTCTCACACCAGTCACATGACTGACCTGGAGTTTATTGTTTTAACCTAAACTTTGGCTGCCCCTATTTCCGCACGGGCAGCTAGTAGTTGCAGACTTATGTTCACAGGATCCTGGTTTACAGCTGGAATGATATTCAGAAAGCTTTGTATCCGTATATCTCCTTCAGTTGTGTTTTGTATTGTTTTCCGCTACAGTGATGTATTTAAATGTAATTTAAATCTCTGATATTTTCTGTGTAACATTTATTCATACTCTGTATATTCTGGTATTCTGATGGAATTGTTGTAATACACAATGAAATGTTCTTCTGTCTGCGTTCTTTTGTGCCTTGTCCTCGAATTATCCGGGCTTTCCTTACCGGGGAAGTTATGGTTTTTTACATTTGGTATCAGAGCTTTGGTTTACAAAGCTCAGAGAACAAGACACATTAGAACCATACGAAAGAATTCATTAGATATTGGATTAGTAATATTCAATGAAAATGACTCGTTAGAGATGGGATCAGTAGTATCCTAGAACGAGTGTGAAGAGTAATGTTTTTAAAATAAAAATTGAAAACAAGTTTTGTTTTGAAAATTTAAATCGAATTATTCGTATTTGAATATTCATTTATATTGATTTGGACTATCCAGTATATAAAGATTTTGCGTATACGTCTGATCCGCGTGTATTCGAAGTTTTAATATATTGGATAGATATAGAATCACATTCTAGTCGCCCGGAGATGATTGATGCATCGTCATCAGAGTTGATGTTCGAGTGCCGAAGGTGTGATATCTATATATTTCCATTAGACTGGTGTGAGAACCAAAGCTAGATAGGTTTATTGTTGTGATTTGGCATCAAAAACATGATTTTTTGTATATATGTATCAAAATTATGGATTTGAAACGATAATCCACTAATTGATTGATGGTTGTGTTGTTTGATTATTGTTTGAATTAATTAAATGTTGAACCGTTTAGCCAAATTGAATCAAATAGTGAATCATATTGAAAATTAGTCGCATTTGCATGCATATACATGTACTTATATTGAACAGGTCATAGCAAGGAGGCTAGAGCAAAAGAATAAAATTGTTTGCCCGACAAATAGGTCCATGTTTACCATAATTTACTGTTTTGTTTAGGTGATGATGATTTTGTGAGCCGATTGCCTAGTCGCTTGGCTTTTTCTTTTTCTTTTGGATTGAAGAAGGCCATGGGAGGCTATATGAAATATCCCGAAGTCCCCGGTGCAGGGGAGGTTATGGCGAAATTTTTCGAAAATTTAGGGTGTTAGCCAAATTTTTGAAAAATTTGAAAAGTTCTTAGAAACTGAAAAGTTGAAGAACTTAAGCCGTAATGAAAATAATGGAAGTTGAGTTGATTAGTAAAACAACTTTCGACTTCGTTCCTTTTCGGGGACGAAAAGTTTTAAGTGGGGGAGATTGTAATTACACGGAAATCCGAGCCAATTTAAAATTTTTATTTTGGCAATTTTAGCGAATTTTGATTATTTAAAATGAATTATTTTAAATAATAACGACGAGAAATTTATTTTGAATGGAATTCGAACATATATATTTATTCAAATCGTCGTTAGAATATAAATATTTATTTATATATATAAAAGGAATTGAAAATGGCGTGGTAGATCGATAATTCGATTTCAAATTTCAAATGAATGTACAGGATACAAAATAAACCGGATTTTGGCGAAACCAAAAATATTTGAATCTAAATGTGAATATCTTTCCAACGAATCAGAAAAATCAAAATTTCATAGTGGGGATAAAAAGTTATGCCCAGTTGAAAATTCAGAATAGTCGCTATGGAATTCTAGCCCTTAAAAATGGAAATTTTGCAAACGACTTCGGTTTTCGACGAAACCACTTTTGTTGGATCCGTGACGTCAAGTTATTGCTAGATTCCCATTTTCGTAATTTTTCGAATCAGTATGTGAGCGTGGCAAAGGAAAACGAGTTTGACCAGTTTTAGTTGATTTTAATCGACGGGAAAATGACAATTTTTCAAACGATCTCAGAATTCGACGAAACTAGTTTTGTTAGGACCGTATTGTCAATACGAAGCTAGAAAATATTTTTCTAGAATTTTTAGAGTTAATATGTGGCCCCGGTAAATTGAAATGTGCGTTCAAATTCAATATATAGAGTTATATGTTGATTTTGATGAAAACTGGTCGAAACAGTTGAATCAGCCTACGATACATATCCCATTGTGTTCGGAATGGGGGTAATTAGCTATGGACGACAGTCGGTGGGTTTGATTTTGACTTCAAAATAAAAAGTACCTTTTTGGGAATTTTAAAAATTAAATTAAATAAAAAGAATTGGTTAAGCCCTTATCTCTCCTCCACCCCTCGTTACTTCTCAGAACCGAATAAGAAAAGAAAAAAAAATCGCGGCTGAACCCGTCGCCCCCCCTCTCGATCCCGTCCGTCGTCGGCCACCAGAAGGCGCCCACCTCCGGCGAACTCCCCCCTTCTCTCACACTCTCTCTCCTTTCTGATGTGAACCGCGTCCAAACCCCCACTCCCCCAAATCAGACCACAACACCCATCCGAGCCCCACTAGACGATGTGACCACCTGAATCCCCTCCTCCTCCAGTCGACCGCGAGCACTAGGTCCCTAGCGCCGCCTCGCCTCGGCCACAGCTCCGACGTGGACTCTCTTAACCCGATGAAAAGTGAGTTTTTACAATGTTTACTTTTATAAAATCTGTTTTATTTATTTACTTATATGAAATCGATTTTTCATTTACATAAAGTTTAAATTTTTATAAATATAAAGTTATGATTTTCATTTAAAGAAAAATAGGATTTTTGGTTATATAAAAATGCGATTTTTCTGAATAATCTCTTGGGTTAAAATTTTGATTTTTCTTATATGGATTCCACTATAAAAAATTGATTTTTTTTTAACATATGAAAGAAAAGATTAAATTTTTATAAGTGAAAAGATTAGATCTTTGTTTAGGAAAAAGATTTGATTTTTATTTAAGTAAAGCTTCGATTTTTATATATTGAATAGCAAAGTAAAAATTCGATTTTTATATATTGAATAGCGAAGTAAAAATAGTATTTTTATATAGAATGAAGTGTTGTAAATATATATGAAGTAGAGATATAAAAATATGATTTTTATTTATCGAAATGAAGTGATAAAAATATAATTTTTATTTAGAACAGCGGAATAAGGACTGCATTAGAATTTAAAGCAGATCCAGGTGGTTTAGCAGTTCAAAAGCAAAGCACGGCAAAGTGGAACCCTCGGTGAGAACTCCTCACCTTTAATTTTCTTTTCCTAGTTAAAAATATATACTAGGATGCAGACGGTGTTTAGTAGAACCCGACACCCGTCGTCCACAGACCATGGACGGCTTGTATGCTTGTAGGTTTGATTTTGATGTGTAGTTGATTATGTGATGTGATGTGAAATGAAATAAAATATTTATATAGCTAGAAATATTTTATGGTTAAAAATAGAATTTTTAACGTGTATTTAAAATGAACTAAATATAAACAAATCGAAAGATTTGTTTATATACACACATTTGACTGATATTGATTGGGACGATAAATTTTACACATCGCCCAACTGCACAAATAAAATCTGTGTTTGATTGTTTGAAAACCCCACACGGGTATTGGGATGATATATGACATACACCAGTCCCAATAATTAGCTGTATGTCGATCGATTGATTGACAGGCTGTTATAAGCGTTAATTTTTTATATTTGATGCTTATACAGTGTAGAACGCACTCTCGATGATGGTTGATTATTTATCGTTGTTATTTTATACATGTGTTGTAGAAAATCCGTATAATTAACATTATATGGTAATTGATTGGGCCTCATTCCAGTTTTGAAATAGAAATATTTGAAATAGAAATATTTGAAAAAGAAATATTTGAAATAGAATATTTGAAAATAGAAATATATGAAACCGTGTTGATTAGATTGACGCCATTTTGACGTGAACGATATTTATATCGATTTTATTCATTTTTCAATGAATATTGAAAGTGATTTCGAAATTCGAATTAAATTGAATAGAATTGAATTCGAATTGAAATTCAAATAGAAATGAATTCGAATTGAAATTGAATTGAATTGAAAACGAACTGAAATTGAATTAAAAATCGATTTGAATTTAAATCAATTTGAAATGAATTTAAAACGAATTTATAAGGAAAAATTCAATTTTAATTTGAATTTGAAATGAAGTTGAAATCGTTTCGAAAACGAATTTGAAACGATTTATAAAATACGTTTTGAAAGGAAATCGACGAAATATATATAATATATATATATATTATATATATAATGGCCTGAATAGAACGCGCCGCGGTAGTTCGTGAATTTCGACCATTGACTTCGAACGGACATTACGGGAGATCCGACCGTCGGATCCTCCTAAAACCGGAACCGTTGGGTTCATATCGAAAAGAGCTTTCTAACGAATATTAGAAATTAGAAATCTAACGTTTGGATTTGGAATTATGTCCAAATCAAATTTAGAAAAGGTCGTTGTAAGTGCAGTTCGATGACCGTTGATGGAAATCGACTGTACGGGCCTTGATAAAATTATTAAAAATAGTAATAATTTGTGTAAAATCATAAGAAATGATTTGGGAAGAGTTGGGATGAAAAACTCCATATTTGAAAAGATAAAAATAGATTTTTATCGAAATGAACTAGTTTTGAACTAGAATTATAAATCAATTTATTTTTGAAATAAATAAATTGGATTTGAAAAGGGTTTTAAAAGTAACCAGAATTTCCAATAATTGAATTGGAATGGATTTGAATCGAAATTGTCTTTGGAATATTTCGATGTTGGATTTCGTGATTATACAGATGTGGTTATGGAAATTTGAAAGATATGTATATATATCATTATTTCCTATACGATATTTGTTGGTCGTAGAATTTGATATTGAATATAAGCCAATATATTTTCTATTCAGAGCCTTATATTTAATATCAAATGTGATTTGGGTTTGTCGTGAATGGTGTCTTCATTAACACTGTTCTTAAACCCAGTTGAGAAAAAGATTAAATCTTTTTATTTAGATTTGATGAAGTGTACCAATTAAATAGTATTTAATTGGAATTGAATTGGTATTGATTTTTGGGTTTATCGTGAACAGTGTTTTAAATAACACTTGTTCTTTCACCCGATAATTAATGGAATGTGATTTTGGGTTGTCGTGAACGGTATCTTCAATAATACCGTTATTAGACCCAAAGGAGTTAATAAAATCAAAAACTAACTGGAGATTAGTTAAGTTGAATGGTTTCTGGGGTATTGATCTAATGTTGGTTTCGGCCTTCGGGGTTAATACTTAGGGAATTGCTCACTTGCTAATTTACGGTTAGGGACTGATTGAAATGTGATGTGATTTTGGGGTTTATCGTGAACCGTGTTTTAAATGACACTGATTCTTTAACCCAGTTAAAGATTAAAATTAAGTGGATTTTTAATGAATCTTTAATTAGATTGGAAAAAATCGGGGATGAAGTATCACCAGTTTTGCTCCAGGCGATAGTTAAATCTTTAATTAGATTTGAACGTGAAATGGTAATTGAATTTACCGATAACACCGTGGTGTTAGATATTAAGTATTTCCAGTTTTACTTCATGGGATGAATAGGTTGGGATTGGGAAATTAAAACAAATGATTACTTCGGTAAGGTTTGTTAATCCCGGCTAGTTTGGATAAACCATAATTTGGTTTGAATTGATATTCAAAAAAAGATTAAAGAATAAATTTAAAAGAATTTATCTTTGATAAAATTAATGGGAACCTTTCCCTAAGGAAGTGAAATTTAGAAACTAACTGTAGGTTAGCTAAGATGAATGGTTTCCTGGGTAATGATCTGATGTTTGTTTCGGCCTTCGGGGTTAATGTTTGGGGAATTATCCTTTTTCTAATTTACGGTTAGTGACTGATGAATTGGAATGAGGCGTATGTTGTGTTTGTGTAACACTTGTTTATTATATACGCGAATTATTCGGAAAGACCAGGTTTATCACATTCTGAATAACTGATATGACGATGAGTCGAAGATGAAGACGGTGGTCGAAGACCGGAGGTCTTCACGTCGTTTGGGTGATTAGTGATGATCTTGATTGGGTCGTACACCCAAGAGGAGGGAATCAGTTAGTGGTCGTCTAGACGTACTTGGAGATCGATGGATATGCGGGGTACTAGGTGCCTCCGGTTTCGTTCAGACCCAGAACGAACTAGTAAATGGACTGTGTGTCTGACATTGGATATCATTCTGTGTGATTGATGGATATCGGTTGCATGGAGTGGTTTGCCTGTGTGGCATGCTAAGATGCAAATGATCAAGGCTTTTGTTGAAAAGCAAAGTCTTGTGGTTGATGATCAAAGCACGGCCTTTGTGGCGTAGCTTTGTGTAGCGTTGATTCGCGAGCCTCACACCCCGGTTGTGAACCAGAAACGGGAGAAGGACCTCAGGGGGGACATGCGTTTCTTTCAAGCTAGAAGTGGCGTCAGTGGTTTTACACGCCCATACGAGTTTGACTTATGTGGTTGTTGCTGTTGCGAGGCGCCTCGGATATATCGGTGACTATGTGAAGCCGATGGAATCATTTGTTGGCTCATTTACTTCCCAAAGGGCGGGGAAACGTAGTGTTCAGGCATTATAATCCACATCGGCGGACCGGCCCTGACGATCCAAGAGGCAGTTGCGGCTGTTCCTGAGACACGGGCTAGAGCGTCTCGAATCGGTAGAGGACTATCTTTTGCCTCGGTTCACAGATGGAAATCCAATTTCCAAATATGTGACTTTGCGGTTTTGATTGTAGAACCTAGTATTGGCGACATAGTAGCATGGGATGCTATGCCGCCTATGATTGATATTTACGATTGAAATTGTTTTGACACTATACACTTATAGTACTATCAAAATATTCTGTTTTAAACGTATCAAGCATTCTTTGGCTTTTATAAGGTAAAAACCCTATCCTTCGGCTTGCGTTGCATTGTGTGATGGGACCTGGGTCTTATAATAGCTTCATTTTTCTTTATTTAGCATTGCGCTGTTTGTTTTATGCACTGGTATTCTTGGGAGGAAACCCGTTCCGTGTTATACGGCGTGCTCCCTTGATTTACCTAACTTTAAAAATAAAGATTAATAAATGTTTTAGTTCTCACACCAGTCACATGACTGACCTGGAGTTTATTGTTTTAACCTAAACTCTGGTTGCCCCTATTTCCGCACGGGCAGCTAGTAGTTTTGGTTTTGCAGATTTATGTTCATAGGATCCTGGTTTACAGCTGGAATGATATTCGGAAATCTTTGTATCTGTATATCTCCTTCAGTTGTGTTTTGTATTGTTTTCCGCTGCAGTGATGTATTTAAATGTAATTTAAATCTCTGATATTTTCTGTGTAACATTTATTCATACTCTGTATATTCTGGTATTCTGATGGAATTGTTGTAATACACAATGAAATGTTCTTCTGTCTGCGTACTTTTGTGCCTTGTCCTCGAATTATCCGGGCTTTCCTTACCGGGGAAGTTACGGGTTTTTACAATATGAATGGTGATAAGGTTTAAATGTACTTCAGCCTTAACAAATTTCGACTACTAGTACTGTTTATTTTGTTAATATAGACCATTAGATGCAAAATGATGCTACTAATTTGATAGAGATATTTTATGAGAAACTGTTGATGTACCGAAGCATTGTTGTGATTATTCTATAACAAAAGTTGAACTTTCAATTTGAAGAAAGCTAGAAATTGGAACGTACCTGTTAGCGCGCACAAAACAAAAGAGAGGCAGGGATCACTATTATAAAACCTCGTTCTGCGCGCTCAGGCACTAAAATAAGATAGGTCACCCATTTTGCACGAGCAAGAGCAGCCTCGTAATATAACCATAAAGCCGAGCGGCACCATGCAAAGGCAGCAAGAGGACGAGCGCCCTTGGTTCAAGAAGAGCGATCCGCAAGGAACAAAGGAGGATCGATCTCGGCTCCGCACCCCGCTCTTATAAAATCTCCCAAAGCATCCGTTCCCGCACTTAAGGACCCGCTCAACTATTCAAGACACTCAACAAGTCGTCCGCACATAACACCGAATACGACCACGGACAGCTGGCTACAACTGTCCAGTGGCATGGTCGTAATTAGCAGAATGAACGACCCACAACCTGGATAAACAGATTCCAGATCATTTACCAAGAGGAGTTCACCTATAAATACACCATGGCAACCCACATTTAAGGGGAGGCTTTTGGAAAAACCACGAAGTGCTGCTAAACTTCATACTCAACCGCAGATCTGGCCATGGCGTCAAGGACCATCTTAGAGTGAAGGCATTTTCTCTCTCAATCATTCATCCACCCTTCTTCTCCTCAAACTTCATTATTCTCTCGTATAATTCTCTAGATCAAAATACATAAACGAGGGTATATTGAGTGGATATAGAGATGTATGAGGTTAAAGAGTTGATTTACCTTGTAATTCTCATTATAAGACAGGAAATCATCTTTATAGTGGACGTAGGCCTCGTTAATGGCTGAACCACTCTAAATCTTGTCTCTACTTTACTTTTTCTCGCATTTTTTTACTTTTTATTGCTAATTAGACACGGTTCCATTTATTTCTTACCGAATTGGTGAAGTACAGTTTAGTACCTTGGGTGTTTAGACCATTTTTGGTGTAAACATTTTGGCGCCTACCGTGGGGCCGTGTTCGTTTTTCTTCCCGTTCAGATCTGACAAGATTCTCTTGGAAACGTGGTACCTGAAGTCATGAGCATGATGGGAGGAATTTCTGCCAACAGAATCGTGACGCCTCCGGCGCTGACACATCACCCACCATCCATCCCAGAGAAAAGGAACCGGCGTAAGTCGAGATGGCCATAACCAGGAAGGAGCTAGAAGAAGCAGTAGCAGGGATAACGAATCAAATATCTATAGAAAACAACGCATTGATAAAGAAGATCAAGTCAATGTTCGTTATCCAGGCCTCCACCATGAAAGCCGCACCAGCCGCTTGTCACAATTATGGATCTTGACAAAGATCTGACGAGGAGAAAAGCGCTCACTCCATGAAACGGAATGAAAAGCAAAGTTATATCTTAGGTGCAAGAGGTGAAGCCAAGTAGCACAGGAAGAGGCCGCGTTTTTTCAAAAACTCTAAGTTCACCTCCCTCAATGACACCATAGAGAATATCTTCAGGGTAACAAAGGACACTATAAATTATCTGGTCCTAGAACGGATGCAAGTCAAAGATGCTACTATGAAGTCAAGGAGGTTCTGTCAATTCCATGACCAACCAGGGCACAATACTAATGAATGCAGACATTTGAAGTCGGTAATCGAGAGGCTGGTCAGAAAGAACCATTTGCAACAATATGTGCACGGTCGTTATCCCGACTCTTCTCAAACAAGGGGCAGCACACCTTAGAAAGGAAAGGGCCCAGACCAATTCAAGGAGGATGTTCATCAGAGGGAGCAACCGCTAATACCTCAACAATGGAGCGTTAAACTAAAGCTCTCATTATATTACCTCATTTCCCTGATTTTATCTTGTTATCGAAACTTTTTTAACTTACTTTATTGATCACTATGTCCATGTTGAGCAATGGTTTACCTACAAAAATTGTGTGCATCGGAAATTAATTATGTGCCTACTTGAATGACATACTTATTGATCTATGCTAAAGGAAGAATAATTCCTCGAAATGTAGGTGAAGTATGAGCAATCCGCCATACACAGTGGGGCTGTAGCACAAAATCCCAGGTCATGCACTAAATGAAGCAGTTCGGGAATCGCAAATGTCAAGCAAAGTCAAACAAGAGGAAAAGGTCCATTGCCTCAATGGGAACCAGTTGTTCTGAGACAAACAGCCAAACGAAGGAATGCGCCTCTTATTATGGAATATGCTGAATACTTGGCAAACACTCATTCAAAGAGATGCCACCAGACCTCTCTGAAGATACAGAAAAATCACCAAATCTGTCCCTCGGATGAAGTTGCTAATCCCAAAGAAGTGTTCTCCTACGAACAAGACATGAATTCCTTAAAACCGTAGTTAAATTCGGTAGCAAGGATTGATGCCCGTCTCCTAGGAATCAACACTAAAGAGGGAGCAACTCAAAAAGTCCCATGGTAAAGTCCCGCGGTTAAAATTGCTAAGCCCACCGAAGAAGCACCTTCTTAGGTGACCTTTCTAGGTGCTGGACACGAGTTTCCAACTTGAGAAAAAAAACTCAATGAGGTAAACCAATGTCTGTGTCCTAAGGTAAGGCAAAAAGTCGGAAAAACCGACATGTCCCGAAACGGAAAAATTGCCGATTTCAAAGGGCACCTACCTTGGTAGTTAAAAACACGAATTCTTCCCTCCGAGTCGAAAGCTCGATGAGATGAATTAGTGTCCGTTCCTCGAATGAAGCATAAAATGGGGAAGGATTAAACATGCTGGAAGGACCAGCACAAAACAAAAACCCGACCGAAAGGAAGGTGGCCATCCTTGTTCTTTGTTGTTAACCAAGTCAAACAAGGCCAAGGATGGACTACAACAGCAGAAATCCTAGCCAAAAGGGGGTACCAGAAATCCTATCCATTTGGGGGTATCCAACAAGGTCTTTCAGTCCTAGAAAAATCAGGACTAATAAGACTGAACTTGGGTCGAAATTGGAGCCCAAGACCTCCCATGGGGGCACCCAAAAGAAAACACATAATAACCACGCGTTGCTTCTAAGAAATCATGAATTGACCAAACTATGATTCGAAAACAACAGAATCTATGGAATTAAAAAGAGCTTTGGTATGGGGACAACACCATTGTGTAAAAAAACACCAATGCTCACTCAAGACATACCACAGCCTAGTTATAACTTCGTTGCGAGAACAATTTGAATGATAAGATTTGCGAGAACAATAAACTAAAAGTACAACCCATAAGAATGAAAGTTATAATACTGCGATAGCCCCTAAACGATACAAACGTAAGCTCGCAAGTATAAAACGTTAAGCGAGGGTCAGCACTCGCACAAACAACCGGTCTGAGTACGTGTTAAGTAAAAAGAAAAATAATAAAACTGAAATCAGACCACAAAGGTCATAAGTGCTATTTTTTATACAGGGCAAGGTGGACCAATTGTTCAGGCTTTTGCTGATCCAGCCGCACAAAAGAGTCGTCAAAGGAGAAAGACGTGTGACATTCAGTCATTAACCAATCAGTTTCTTTTGCGTTTCAGGGCGGACACAGCCTTGATGTTCCAAATCTCATCATCATCATCCGGATCGGACGCATCTAGTAAAAGTGGGTCACCCGATGAGGGTATGGTGGAAGGATTAATACTCGTAGAGACCAAAATGGAGTCGATGGTAGTAGGCTTGGCAACAGCACCACCAACAGCTAAAAAAGAGGTCGAAAGCACACCTGATGCAAAAGGGCAACAAGCACTAGACTCAGAAATCCCGGGTGAGGAAATAAGGAAATCTTGATCTGGGGCAGATCGGTAGATGTCAATTTCACCTGAAGCTGCTGGATATGCAAAGTCAGCTCCACGATCTTCCACATTTGAAGAAGTGTAACCGTAATTCGCGCACTGTGCCACAACGCCTTCTTGGTCTGGGCACCCAACAACGGATTGAGCTCTAGCACATCAAAGGTAGGACAATCCGCTGGGAGAGGAAAGGGGCTCAAAGTGTTAACCCCAACAGAGTCAGATGGGGCACAAGGAATCATAGCGTCCGAGCGTTCCTTCATAAGCGATTGAGCTCGCTCGTTCACCAATATTCTCTTACCTTTATCTAAAGCTTCACGATCTTTCTCCTCTAAAAGCTGCCCTTGAAGTAATTCGTCATCAATGTCGTCGGAATACGAAAGTATTCGCTCCCAAACAAGGGTAAGAGTTCGCGGGAAATCCTTGTCCAAATAACTCAAGCTTCCACGGCTCATGACACTGCAAACATAGAAGTGAAACAAAGTATTGTCAATTATGTTTCTGGCTTCATCAAGATCCTTTTGCAACCTGATCTTATCCTTTTCAAGGTTTTAAGGATTTCATTCTGGGAAGCAAGTTGACCTTTGAGAACCATGTTCTCCTATTCTAAAGAAATTGAAGCCTGTTTTTCTAAGACCGTGCGACGCTCAGCAAGCTGACGAGCAGACCGGGCACATAGAAGCTACGCTCGTACGCTTTCCAACTACTCCTTGAGCTCAACATTCCTGGCTTCCAGTTTGTCCACCTTAGCATGACCACTCCTTAAAGAAGCCATCTCAGATTCTTGAGATTCAATCAGATGAATCAAGCCAGCTTTGTCATTCTCCAAGATTTCAATATGATCGAGTTGTCGAGCATTTAATCCCTGGAGTTCGTAACCGAATTTGACTCAATGCTCCAACCGCTTATCGACATCTTTCATAACGAGATTCAGCTGTGCCTCGAACTGATTCATAACAGCACCAAGTTGATTCCTCACACCGCTCTTTATGACATCCAAGTTTTCCGCCGCAATCTGCTCATCGTGAGGATGTAAATCCAGCCCGAAGGGCACTCCCCTCAAGTCCCAACTGCTGAAACGCTCCTTCAGTGTCGAGTTCCCAGGAGAAACTTTATAAGGTGGACGATCGCGTATTATTCGAATTTGAGCAGGATTCGGAACGGTAGACCTTACAGAAGATTTAGTCGATGTAAGCATCTTGGCCTGATCGATCACCTCACGCCTTAAGGAATCAACCATTGAGAATTCAGGGGTATGTCAGTTCTGAGAGCTTGAGGGTAATTAGGGGCGCTTTGAATAATAGGAAAGAGAAGATTGTAGGAGGCTTCGTGGATCAGTAAGATCATCCTGTTGAGAGAAACTGTCTGATAGCGAGCAGCCTGTGTTTGCACCTGGGAAATGAAACACGAAACTCAACAAGCATTCAAAAATTATCAGACTAACGGGAGATTGTGCCACAATTAAAAATCGAAACCAGTTCCAAGGGATGCCACGAAAACGGAGGCTTTCTCGGGGCGCAGGGCAGGCCCTCGCATTCCTCCCACATCAGGTGCAGCAGGGACAGGCATCACCACATCACCCTGGTTCAAATATTCGGCAGAGTCCAAATCCCCCAAGTCTCCAAATGTCCTTGAGGAACCCTCCGTCTGAACAGCAGGACGAGCAAAATTCCAGCGGTCGTTTCAGGAGCCATATCAATCCCCAAACCACATGCGTTCTCGTCAACTTTCTTATCACCTCCTTCGATAATCAGCAACGTAGGACGATTGCTCACATCAAGGGATAAGTGTTTCACTTTAAGAGGTTTACCAGCAGAACACTGGGGGTGAACAAGAGCTTTTCCAAGAGATCGTGTAGGGTAAATTAACTGATACTTACAGAGATTTTTCTCCGAAAGCAACATCTCTCCGCTCCTTTCCCTTTTATCGATAGAAATTAAAGAATTAAGAAAACCTTGGTCCAAAGTAAGTCCCGCAATAGAAGGAATCACTACAAAATCCAGGATAAACCTACCACCCAATGTGCGATCAAATATATCGAAGCCCGTAATTCCTTACCAAAGAGAAATCATGGACTTTGAGGGGCAAGTGTTAATCCCTGAAAAACCATACGCACATTGGGTAAAGGGGTACAAGGCGGGTCTTACCAGCGTCAGTCGTACATAACACAACCGCACTAAGCTGGATCCAAATATCAAACCCAAGGCAGGTCAAGTCTACCGGTGCGACCGGGCCATGAGAAGCGCGACCCGACAAAGATGAAGGCTGCACATCCAGAGAACCGCTCAGGCACTAAAATAAGACAGGTCACCCATTTTGCACGAGCAAGAGCAGCCTCGTAGTATAACCATAAAGCCGAGCGGCACCATGCAAAGGCAGCAAGAGGACGAGCGCCCTTGGTTCAAGAAGAGCGATCGCGCAAGGAACAAAGGAGGATCAATCTCGGCTCCGCACCCCGCTCTTATGAAATCTCCCAAAGCATCCGTGCCCGCACTTAAGGACCCGCTCAACTATTCAAGACACTCAACAAGTCGTCCGCACATAACACCGAATACGACCACGGACAGTTGGCTACAACTATCCAGTGGCATGGTCGTAATTAGCAGAATGAATGACCCACAGCCAGGATAAACAGATTCCAGATCATTTACCAAGAGGAGTTCACCTATAAATACACCATGGCTACCCACATTTAAGGTGAGGCTTTTGGAAAAACCACGAAGTGCTGCTAAACTTCATACTCAACCGCAGATCTGGCCATGGCGTCAAGAACCATCTTAGAGTGAAGGCATCTTCTCTCTCAATCATTCATCCACCCTTCTTCTCCTCAAACTTCATTATTCTCTCGTATAATTCTCTAGATCAAAATACATAAATGAGGGTATATTGAGTGGATATAGAGATGTATGAGGTTAAAGAGTTGATGTACCTTGTAATTCTCATTATAAGATAGGAAATCATCTTCATAGTGGACGTAGGCCTCGTTAATGGCTGAACCACTCTAAATCTTGTCTCTACTTTACTTTTTCTCGCAATTTTTACTTTTTATTGCTAATTAGACGTGGTTCCATTTATTTCTTACCGAATTGGTGAAGTACAGTTTAGTACCTTGGGTGTTTAGACCATTTTTGGTGTAAACACATAGTCTTTCAATACTCCACCTACCGAATACCAGTGTGCATGTGATTAAGTATGTTTTTGAAATGCCCCAAAGTAAATAGAGAAATCAAGAATTAAGTTCAACACTTTGCCTTTCCACAAAACTTCACTATCCATTTCACGGGGAGAGAAATAAAATTAGAATCATGCGAATTTTGAACATATTCTGCTTCAATGATATGGTTATCGATATCAGACGGTAAACTGAACCACCAAAATTCAAGGTTCTAACCATTTGTTCAACCAAACCGTCAAAACAGCATCGATTATACTAACAATCTCAGTTATCGACTAAAGGATTGATCTACTTATATCCAGTGAAATGAGTTTATTCAAAGGAAAAACATCAAATAAAAAAGCAAAATCAGGGTAATAGTATTAATAAAGCATACCTTTTCTACAGTTCACAAGTGATTCACTTTAAACATCAATCCTAAAGGAAAAAAAGATCCATCTGAAATAGTTGTTCACAAACGCAACACATAGGCAAATTAATAACCAGTTTACTCAAATTTAGGACCTTATTCCTAGAGCATTTTCAACTATGCAGTTTCTAAAATTCCATATTAAAATAACTTTCTTTCTTCTTATTTTCCGCCATTCAATTTGTTTGTTTGATAATTGTTAGCAACATCAATTTGTTCATCACTTACATGTAAATTGTTTACAGTCCAAACCTGAATCCATTCACAATTTCACGTGATCCTAGTATAATTAAACTTATCACCTTTAGTTTTGCAATAACTTTACAACGATACCTAAATAAAGATATTGCATGATGATAATACACATGCAATTTGAAATATATACTGAACTGCCAGTCCAGGTATAAGTATAATGCTGGTTGCGCACATCACATGGCAATAATTAATATTGTTAGAATTTGTGATACAATATTTCCATTTGCAGAAGATTTGAAAGATATTATTTATGGTGATACAATATTTCCATTAAGAAAAGTTTTGGAAAATACTGTTAATTTGGGAATATAATATTTCCAATCTGCAGAAGATTTGGAAGATATCAGAAATTTATTGCTCTTTTATTTGTAAAAGGGATAGGCAATAAATTACCTGCATAAGTGGAAGGATTTGAAGAAGGTTTCTTTTTGGGATAGTGAAGTAAGGAATTAATTCCCTAATTGGTTGGTTAAACAAGGAAGCCTATCAGCAGAATTGGAGAATTAATTAGGCATTGATTTATATCATAAATCAATTACTTCAACCCCAAGCATTAATCCTTATATAAGGATAAGGATTAGGTGAATGTAGAATCATCTCACAAGTTGTATTTTTTTCTTCTTCCTCTCCATTATCAGTCTTGTAATTTTTCTTTTGTAGAAAAGTAATAAAATCTCCTCTCCCCAAGTGGATGTACACTAACAAGACGTTAGTGGAACCACTATAAATCTCTTGTGTTCTTTCTTTTGTTGCTTGATCTGTGATTGTTTTGCTGGTGACTATCTGTTGTTTGTTTTGCCTCACCATCAATCCGTTCCTACCCTTTTTTTCCGCAACAATTGGTATCAGAGAAACTAGGTTGATTGAGAAAGGGTGTTAGGCATTATGGCAAGAGATGAGGAGAATTCAGCAATTGTATCAAGGCCATATGTCAAAGGGACATATATGGCAGCAGGATCTCAGTTAGCAATAGAAAGATGGAATGGGGATAAAGACTTTGAGAAGTGGCAATGGAGGATGAAAGCTGTTTTGATGAGGAATAATGTTCATCCTGTGGTATTTGCTCCTAAGGAGTTGACAGATGATATTTCAGTCGTGGAAAGGAAGGGGATGGAACGATGGGCATTTACTACTTTACAATTGGCAATGGGAGAAAATGTCATTTCAGATATTAGCGGTGAGACCACTGCTAAGGACATTTGGACCAAGCTGGAAAAACTCTATTTAAAGAAGTCACTAACCAACCATCTGATTTTGCAGAAGACGTTTTTCACCATGCGGATGGGAGAGGGTACTTCAGTGAAGGCACATCTTGATGTGAAGACAGGACTTCTATCTGAGGACTTGAAGGATCTGATAAAGGGATTGAGTGAAGGTAGAGGAGGAAGTAGTACGGAAGCTTTATTAGCTGGTATGGAGAGAGGGGAGAAGAAGAAGAAGAAAATAAAGTCAAGAGATGGGAAGCACTGTACTTGAAGAGTCAAGGATAGGAGTCTACAGTTCTCGTGGAAAGATGTCAAAGCAAGGCATACGAGAAGGGACTTTAAGTTTCTTCATATGCAGAATATGATCAAAGGGGAAAGCTTCAACAAGGTGGGATTTTGCCAAGAGGATGTACTTGATAAACAGAAGAAGGGATCATCTGAAGTTGGTCTGAGATCAAAGGAGAAAGCAGTGGATATGCATAAGTCTTTGCAGACTGCTAAGTTCGGGCGTTGCTCGAACTAGAATCGCTTATCGAAATGCTAGGTGCAACGTGGTGGCACGGTGTGGGGAGAGGGTTGAGATGGTTCACGGAGACGTTTGTTTTCGTGGTGAAGATTGATAGGTCTTACTTGAAGGGGTTACTTTGTACACTTTGTTGGCAGGCGGTGGCGTTGCCGGAGTTTGTTGACAAAGTGCAATGGGTGATGGCCATGCCGAAGCTCGTTGGGGCAAGTAACCATGGTGTCTCGTCTGAGAAGATGCTTAGAGTAAGAGGATGTAGGTTGAGTTGGTATGCTTTCAAGGAAATATAGTATCAAGGTGGAGATTATTAGAATTTATGATACAATATTTCCATTTGCAGAAGATTTGGAAGATATTATTTACGGTGATACTATATTTCCATTAAGAAAAGTTTTTGAAAATATTGTTAATTTGGGAATATAATATTTCCAATCTGCAGAAGATTTGGAAGATATCAGAAATTTATTGCTCTTTTACTTGTAAAAGGGATAGGCAATAAATTACCTACATAAGTGGAAGGATTTGAAGAAGGTTTCTTTTTGGAATAGTGAAGTAAGGAATTAATTCCCTAATTGGTTGGTTAAACCAAGGAAGCCTATCAGGAAAATTGGAGAATTAATTAGGCATTGATTTATATCATAAATCAATTACTTCAACCCCAAGCATCAATCCTTATATAAGGATAGGGATTAGGTGAATGTATTATCATCTCAAAAATGTGAGGTGTATCATCTCTAAAAGTTCTTCTTCCCTACTATCAGTCTTGTAATTTTTCTTATTGAGAAAAGTAATAAAATCTCCTCTCCCCAAGTGGATGTACACTAACAAGACGTTAGTGGAACCACTACAAACCTCTTGTGTTATTTCTTTTATTGCTTGATTTGTGATTGTTTTGCTGGTGACTATCTATTGTTTGTTTTGCCTCACCATCAATCTGTTCCTATTCGTTTTTTTCCCGCAACAAATATATAAATTAATTTAACTCTTAATCCGTAAACACACTACTCTTATGGAAATAAGTGCATAATGTATTATTTTTAGAGAAGAATACTAACGTTAATTTCAGGAGGACTATAAATGGACATAACATGCCTAGTTGAACATAATTCACTAATCAACAAGTCTAGTTTAAATTCAGCTCACTAAGAATAAATTAAATTCAGCTCACTAAGATTAAAAATGCCTAGTTGAATACAGACGTTATTTCCTTTGAGTTAATACAGACATTATCCAACCTAAAGTAAATATATTTAAACATTTATGCAATTTCAGACACATGCTTCGTCAACAAATGGGATATGAAACTGAGACAGATTTTAAATAATCAACTCTAACGTAACTGTAGTACTAAAAATGGGAGCATAACAAATTATAATAGCAAAAAGATTATCTCATGAATGACAAAAGTTACATGCTTGCTAAGATTAACATAAAAATTGAACGGTAAAGACTTACTCAAAATTCATTCCATTATGACGTGCTCAGCGGGCCAAGCTATAGTGGAAGAAAGGGCATCTTCCATATATTGAAATTCGGATGTCTGCCTCCATAGCTCTATTTCTGGCTCTTTTACGGTGTCTATCCAAACTTTAACTGCATTGTTTCCTAATGGTCTGGAATGTACCCTTGCATTTGGATCAGTTGACTCCACCCGTCCTAAAGCTACTACTTTCCCATTTCCTCATAAACTCGGTATCTTGCATTAATTGTTTGTTTTTGAATTTGCAGTCTGCAAGTTGAAAAAAGAAAAAAAATGAAGTTGTTAATCCTTGAAAAAAATAAAAAGACAACATAAAAAATCAAGTACCAGAAATGTTTTTACCACATGCTTAGTCGTAGTAGTAACTGTAGTATCACTTGTCTCAACAACTACTTGCGATTCAGACCATGCAACCTTCTTACCAGCAACATCCCCAATTCGGAACAAACCAGGAGATGGCCTCCACAAAAAAGCTTCTGGATTTAGTGATTCATCTGTCCAAACAATCATAGCTGCTGGTCTAAGAGGAACATCGTCAACAATTTCCTCCCAGATGCTCAAATATAATCGTCCTAAAGCCACTAATTGCTTGCCCCCTCCCCAATCAAAAATCTTCCATTTGCATTCCAAGCTGCTGCTTCTACTCTATTAGATGTAAAAATATTTATTTAATAAAAAATGTATATTATAAAATTGCATGTTCATTCTGAATAAAAACGTTTACCTTATCTTCTCCTCCTTCATTGTGATCGGTTGAATGTAGAACAACATATTCTTCGGCCATGCCACAATATTATCCTTTGCTTCCCCAATAAGTGAGAAAGAAGTTGTAGGCCTCCATACAAAAGCATCCAGCTTGATTGGATTTTCAACTAAAATTATCATCGCATCCGGCCCTAAAGGAACATCATTGACAAGCTGGTTCAGATCGTCTGACATGAATCTTCTTTCAACAACGATCTCTTCATTCCCTCGCCAATCCAATAAATCACACTTCTTCATATTTTCATCAAAATTACGCTAGATTGAAACATAGGAAAATTATGATACTAATTGAATAAAAAGTTAAAATACGAACGATGCGAAACCAATAAAAAAAATTACTTGAGGTTTGTTTACTTCTGTCCCACTGTGTCTACTCTGCAAAATCTTAGAAAATATAAAGTTAGTTAGAATTATATACAATATATCTAAGATATACAAGAAGGTAATATTTGTTAGTTAGACAAACAAACACACCCATACAAATACTGACAAACATATGCATGTATATCGACAAAATTTAGCTAAACATTTCAGTTTAGCAGATAATGCGATATACTTGGTGGGTTTTTGACCAACAATTGCTATAGCTTAATGATTTCCTCATGATGCTACTTCAACAGTGGAATGAGCAAGTCCATTGGAACAAATTGCAATGAGCATCCAGCCAGCCATTGGCACAAATATTTACTCATAATGTTAATTACTAAGTAATGACACTATCTCATCAGTATACACAATAAATCCGTACCAAACTTGCAAACGTCTACGTTATAGTTGCTTTATACATTTCAAACGAAAAGTAATAAAAGCAAAATTAAGTTATCATTATTTCTGAAGAAACCCATATAAAGCAAAGTACAAAATGTTATGCTTCAAATCCAAATAGAATTATATAGTCATACTAAATTCAACATCCAATTTATAAATGATTACAAAGAAAAAGAATTTCATTCCAAAATTTGTTTTCAATTCTAATGTTATGCCTATTTAAAGCAATAAACACTTAAACTTAAGTTGTCTATTTCTCAATTTTTTCTTTTATCATGTTCCTAGTGATGTAAATTATATTTCAAATTCATCATATAGTTCATAAATTTATTTTATTCATTTACCCAATGCATTAGCCATGTGCAAAAGTCTTATTTCTAAAAATATTGTAATTATGCTAATATGCTGCTGGAATCAGGATTTTATCCTACAGCGTCAGGAGAAGTGGCATAATCATGAGAGTAAACTGAACCGCCAAATATTAATGGCAGTAACAAAATTATTAACTCATGGAATGAAACCGGTACCCATTTTTGCAAACGGTATGGAATTTTATATGGGAAAAACCATCCAGAAAAAGTTATATCACTTGATTTAAGGTCTCGGGGTTTATCTGACTATTTATCCCCATTTATAGGTAATCTTACATTCCATAAAACTTTAGATTAAAAATAAATAAAAGTAAACTAAAGATTGAAGATAGCTGGTGGTTTTAACAAATTTTGAGTAGTCGTCTAATTTATGACCTAGTGATACTCGATTGTAAACAGTGAAGTATGGTGTATTGGTGTTATAGCTTAAAATCAGTGTAGCAATGCAATTCATCCAACAAACAAGCAAAGATGCATTAAACTGATAGTTAGTATTATGTGAAATAAAAGCAAGATGGCAAGACAAGATATAAGGCAAAAGCTTCTAATCAGATTGGAATAGAATCAGCCATGTGACGGAGATATCTGAAAAACAATTAGTTTGATGGTTAAACATAAACAATTTGGTTTTCAATATTTGCATTCCTTAGTTAATTCTGCAACCACACATTTATTACCTAACTCTGAAGTTACTGTATATAAAAATAAAAATAAATTACTGATAATTTCATATGTAGTCCAATATGTAGTGATAATTTGCACCTGATTTTTCTCTAGTTGTAGAAATATCTTCTCTAAGTTCGACACTTTACTTTCAAGTAGCAATGTATGCTTATCCTTAACTTGCGATAAAGCCGCTCTACTAAGACTCATTCCTCTTCCCGTCACTCTAAGCCGACCCGGTCTTTCTTGCCCTAACACTTGTGCAAGTGCATCTTCTCTATAATTAATTGGCGAGCTCAATTGTGAAACACTTTCAATTTGTTTAATCTTTTCCTACAAAACATGATTAATTTCATATTATTGCAGTTTAAAACACAATATTTAAATTAATATAGGAAACACACTCAGAAGCTTGCAAATTTAAATACCATATATATGACATCTTTTATTTTTTCAGAACTCATTAAAACATAGTACTTATATATCTATCATACGTATATGAAAAGTATGAACTTACTATAGCATCTGCAACAATCATATTCACCGATTCACCATTTTTCTTAGTGCCAGATTCGATCTAGACTACACTTCTATAAATGGCAGAGCGGTCGCTACTTTCGCTTTTCTACGTTCAAAAAACACCAAATAACAAAAGCAATTAACTTAAAAGTTTTGTAAATATTGCAATAAATTATAACTACAAGTTTATTACCAAATCTTCAGCTAGTCATGCCATTTCTTTACGACTGGACGTGTGTGGCAACTGCCTCTGTCTAATAGCTCTGTTCTTCTCGCTCATAGCCTAAAATAAGAATCATATGGTAAAAGTTGGAGTATGGTCTAAGACATAAATAGCCCTAATTAGTAATTACTGTGTTAGATGTACAGTAAGGTGCCTTTAATTATTTGATCTTTAGTAGTGGTATTTCTTGTATCAATTTGGAAATAATACTGTCATGGACAACTGATAGCTATAACTCCCAATCAACTTATAGTATTAGAGGCACATAAATATCCCTAATTAGTAATTACAGTATTAAAGGCATAGTAAGGTGGAGTATGGTTAAAGTTACATGACTTTGAGAATTACATGAGACACTAACATAACAACTTATCAACCAAATAACCTACTGCAGGAAAACTGTTGTGAAGATACTCCAAAACAACACACTTAGTCATGGTCAAACAGGTTACCAAGGGATAAAACCTACTTCTCACGTCATTAGTTGTGCTATTTGAATCTTTATGCTCTATAATATCATCCGAAAGGAACACAAATGCATATACTACATGTTAAAGTCAAAATATGGAAAAGGATAGAGAAACTTTTTTGGTTGGCTGTAGAATAAAACATATACTTATTAAATCAAAGAGAACCATGTCATTAGCTTTTTCAACACAAAGTAGCACAATCTTTCATGACTATTAAGATAATCAAAAGAGAGGTTGAAACTAACTATCAACGTTGAATTCATGGCAAGTTTACTTCATGAAGGATGCAAAGATATTCATCAACTATATACAATCCATCAATTATTAAGTTTTGAAATAATTAAAACGATATTTCTGTCTTGGTAATACATTATCTGAAACTGGACTACATTATTGGATTCAACTAAAATGCACTTCCATAAGAGTTATAGAACAATATATAAAATACAATTAATTTAAAATAGCTACAACTTAATTTTTTTTCCTTCTTGAGAGCGACATCGACGAACGAAATAAGAGTTTCTTGTTTACTTCTTAATTTGTCTTATTATATTAGCACTCTTATAATACTCAACTCCTTTTAATATGTCTTATTATACTAGCACTCTATAATGCTGTGCAAATAAGAGTTTCTTGTTTATTTCTTACCACTAATACTTGTTTGGGAGGTAGTGAATCAATAAGAAAAATATCATATGGAGTTGAAAAACTAGTATATAATAAAATTTCTCGTACCTTGAATTCCGAACTTGTTTTCAACTTGATATATTTTTTCCACTCATTCATACATCTAATGTTAGATGGTTTTAACTGAAGTCTTTCCTCGATGGAGTTTGCTTGTAACACCTGCTAGACTAATCTACATTTTGATGCCTGCCAAATACCACCTGTTTGTTGAAAAACTAATGTTTTGCGCCAATCTAAATCCAATTTAAACCTTGCCTGCGACAATCAAAAGAAAATGGTAAAATAATATTCCAAATTATATGTTTGTTTTAAACTTTGACAGATGCTTTTATCGTCATACCCCCACAGATTACTCATACACATGCTGTGGTTCCAAAAATTGTGCAACTGTGACACAAAATAAATAATTAAATAAGATAATCCTATTTTGGGAGGTCTGGCTTTCATAGACTGAAATTCATCTAAGGACACAATGTTTCTCTTATATCCTTTTCATGCGTAGAACAAAACAATGCAAATCCATTATTTTACTTTCTTTGTTAAATAATATGTTAATTGTTTTTTATGCATGAAGTTCTTTATAATCTTTTCTTTTCAAGATGATGTATGCTTCCATGAACAAATTATTTTGCTATTTGATTTCCAGAATGATTCTTCTAAATATATATAACATATATCACATTTCATTTGTTTAATATACAGGTCATGTTTGAGAATGATAGGTTCATTTACTTTCAAATGATGACCCTAATAATAAATTGATGACAATAAATGAATGATGACAAAGCATAATAACTGTCCAATGAGTCGAAATACAATAATATGAAACTTATTATTGACGTTAACGTTTGCGTTTGTAGCTTTGACCTGATGTTGTACGTATTATGATAATGACATTTGACAAAATAATAATCAACTACAGCTTCCATTTCTTACATTTTATATGTAATTATGTGGTGCGTATTTGTCTGACTACGTGCAACCAAATTGCCAATAGGCACAACGTCGTATCACTTACATACAATTATGTAGTGCTTTTGCTCAATCGAAACCAAGATCTAAAAATAAGAATTAATCTTAAAGCAATAAATATAAGAATTAATCTTAAAGCAAAAAAGAGTGTCACCTGGATGCTTTTCCATAAAACATCTTTTAACTCAGTACTAAGTTGTTTCCATCCACTTAGTGCAACTGGAATAATTTCTCGTACAAGTGGTCCTAAATAAGAGGATAATTTGACTGACGCAGGTCCTATTGGTTCACATGTACTATTAAATTAAACTTCTATTTTATCCAAAGAATTGAATGGAAGTCTTCTAACTTTAGTCGACCCTCTAGGATTTCTTCTCGATTTTCCTTCCGCCTGAACTACGTTTTCAACTGTTTGTGGATTGTCTTGTATTTCAGCATTGTTTTCTAATACGATTTGAACTTGATGATTTTCTAATGCATGTGGGTTGTCATGTATTTTAGCTTTATTTTCTAGTTCAATATAAGGCTCGTCTTCTACTTGATTGTCTTCAAACAACTCTTCTCTTGTACGTTCCTTCCTTTGTTCGTCGATTTCGTTTTGCATGTGACTTTTTCTTTTCATGGCCTCACTCTTCTATGCTATTTTCTATTTATAAAAATTAAAAGGACAACTGTCATGAACGAGGCTATTAATACATAAATTCTAATGAAATACACTAAGTGAAAACAGAGCACAAAGAGATAAAAATAAAATGTGTAGTTGATTTAAATCGTTACTGACATTTCCTGAAAGAATGCAAAGAAAACATACTGTAGATATATACATTGTAAGTGTAATTAATTAGATTGTGTCCTATCCTACTCTTTTTAAACTACAGAACGAACATAGCCGTGCAGATCATTTTTCAGATTTGACTGTGCAGCTAGTAAAAACAAGCAGGAACTTAACAATATAGCATATGCTGCAAATAAAATAAAAATTGAAAAAGTAACATGTACAAACAATGAAATATTATTTAACATGGTTACCAAAATAATAATTAAAAAATATGGTTAACCTGCATTCGAATACTGAATGTAATTTAAGTTCATGCTGATCCAAAAGAATAATCAAAAAATTATTAATGTAATTTAAGTTCAAAGATCAAAAGGTTATTTATCGATTTGTGTTTATCTATTAATAATAAAGTTCTTAATTTAGACATTACAGTAATATGTGAAAAGCAAGCTTTTAGTCAGTGTGTTATTGTGAGTACTATTGTTATAAAGATTAATCATTACAGTATTGTTATACAACATGAATATGAAGAGGCAAATTAAAGCTATTGATCATTATCCAAGGGTGTTGAGAATTCAAACCATTAGTGTATTCAAGGGTTTCAGGTCAATTAGTAAGTCAGGTTAAGTTTTAAATGAATAACAATAGACATTTTGTAACACCCCGCATTTTATGACAATTTAATACTAAAATAAGAATAACTTAAGTAAATATTCAGAATTAAGTAAAATGGATTACACCGTTGCATTCATCTCGGAATTCTGGTTCAGATAGACTCTGAGTTTGCGTAAAAAGGACAACGTATGAAGAAGTTATGGGCATTAGGAGTTTTTACATATTTAAGGCTCATATATATAAATATATTAATAATAAAGATATCCATAAATCAAAACACAAAGTGGGAAAACAGAGCGGGAAAATGTCCCATTAGGGGTCGACCCCACTGCAGATCTGAGCACTTTTTTGAGACATGGTCGGTTTTGATGGTTTGTAATTCAAATCTAAAGGACCCGGTTTCTCTGATACACCTACAAATAAGTCTATAGAGCCAACCCTAAGTCTCATATTTCTGAGACAATGTGGAAGCTCAGCCATTCCTCTACCTCCTCAAATCTCTTCGGAAAATTAAGATTATTAGTTAGGAAAAATTCTGAATCCAGATTTGAAGGAAAGGAACGTATGTTTGTAAATGGGTGTTCAGATCTATTATTGAAGTGAGGTAATCCCTAGATCTGGTCTATTTTCCATTCTCTTCTCTTTCTTTCTTTCTTTTAGTAAAAAAATTATGAACCCATGGTTGTTAGGTTCTGAATCCAATTAGGGGAAAACCATGGAATGCTAAATCTGGACCAGATCCAGGATTTGGAAAGCAAATGAGGTGAGTGGATTTAAGTTATATCATTTTAGATAATGATATATTATCGTTTAACATTCCCCGTTATTGTAAAATGTGAATTGGTTAGAATAATTAAAAGTATTGAAATGTTATTTTGACATGTTGGAATATTAATATGCTAAGATGTAGATATGTTGGAAAATTTTCCAAAGTATATGTAGCAATTACTGTAGTTTCAATTACATGTTAACTTATGACATTTATATACCTGGACCATTAACAGTAGAAATTGAGAAGAGTTACATGATTTGGCAATCACATGTTACTGTTAAAATTGAACAATTATCTGATTAATTGATTACATGATGGAATAGAATTGATTATATGTTAGAAAGAACACATGACATAACCATAATATGGTGACATATAAAATATTACTTACAGTGGAAATTTGAAAGAATAGACATGCCTAGATTTTATGTAGAAGATTTACAGTAAATAAGAAACTGTAACTGCGCTTAGACACGAGGTTAGATTATACTTGTGGTAGAAGTCTGCTCGGAACTGCCCGGCATATCTAGTATCCAGGAGTGGTAAATCTAATGTGAGGAGTCTAAGTGCATAAATAAAACATGTAGTGGTGCTAAGACACGTGGTTAAGTGAACTTGTGGTAGAAGTCCGCCCTAAGCCACCCGACAAATCCAGCATCCACAAGTGTAGGCTTAATGTGAGAGGTCTAATGCATATATATGTGTGTGTGTGTGTGTAAATGGCAGGACTGATAAACAACATTAATTGTAATTAATGGAATTAAATGGAATTGAATGAAAGATAATTACAACAGTAAAGAAAAGGGAATGAACGGGGAATGATAATTACCTATTACAAATAAATTACATTAATGAGAAAGTTATATAATAGGTTGACTTGTCCTAGGGACAAGTGGACATTATAACTTAGGTTATAATAAACTAGTGAGAAAATGAGAGAACTTGTGTAATGAGGAAAATGGTACTCAATTGTAAATTAAGTAATCAGCAAATGGGGAAAATTTATGAAGTGGAAGAAATTGTACTTAATTATAAATTAAGTAATTTGAAAACTTGGAAATCTGAAATATGCTGACAAGAATAACATGTTAAGGCTTGTCCTAGGGACAAGAGGAAATTATAACATAGGTTATAATAAATGGAAAGGAGACTTATTAGTAAACCTTAGTTAAGGGGACTAGGTTAATAAATAAACAACTATATGTTGTGGTGACAGTATAAGATGGAATTATGATTAAATAAGAAAAAATGAGGCAACTTATGGAATGAAATAAGTAATATTTAATTATAAATGATAAGTGACATGTTAAATAGAAAACATGTGAATTGAGATATACTTAATTACGTGTTGAGTAGAACATGTTATTGTAACCTTGGAACCAAACAAGAATATAAAGGGATTGTGTATTACAGACCTTGGATCACAATCTAGAGAATAACATGTTATGGGCATATTAATAAACTTGAATGGGTTAAGTTATATGACTGAAATTAATAAGCAAGAGGAACTTGGTAACTTGATTTAGAATTCAATGTGAATGAGAATAACCAAGTTAAATGGAAATCTAATGAGGTAAGGCAAGCACATAAAAGAATGTTTAGACATAGGGTCTAATAATATAATAAAATGAGGCGCTTGGACCAGTCCGCACGTTTGAGGGTGAATAATCCAATGGGGTAGATCATCGTGGTGTCATGAGGCACGAAAGTAGCGCACGTACATCTGATTATTTTGTCAGCTCCAAAGGCTGGAAGGGGAAGCACGCGGCTTCCTGAGGTACATAAGGTGCTCCCGATAGTCCTCTGTGTGGTGGCAGATGTTTAGGCTGTGCTTTCAGAGGTTGGGTATGCGCGTAACCACCAGGTGGGGGGCCTTGAATACAAAAGTAGCTTTGTAGTCAGAATGTTGTGACGTGGTGACACTAGGGTGATTCGGCGGTCGCCTCAATGGGGAGGCAGAGGTCAGGACCAACATAAATAGTAGATCGTCGGTTACCCATCATCGGAAGCCGTGGGATGCGAAAAGACAAGAGCTAAACCCAATAGACCATTCACCTTTCACTATCGGGGTACGGTGGTTGAAGGGAGATGCCAACTGGATGTTTAGATTGTTTGTTAGGGGCAAGTCGTTTAGCTCTTGTAGTCTTTACTAGTTGAGGGAGGGGACGAGGAAGGGCCATAGCCACCATGAAAAACAGACCCTAGGAATATTTGTATTTAGAGGCTCTTAAAGACGGGCCTGTACAGATTTGGAAAAGCTCCCGACCGAGTTTCATGTTTCTTATAAAGCCCTGCTACAGAACCCGGTGCACATTATGTGCAGTTAAGGAATCGAATACGATTGACGACACGTACGTGGGAAAGTCTAGATACATGCATATCGGCTCTGGGTGGTGTATCGTAGACTTGAGGGCATTACGCTGGTATGGAATCTGATTCGATCAACAGTGGCAATCCATATGCTTACATAGCATAGTAATGACAGATATATGTGGAACGTAACAATGTTATATAGAGATCCGTACGTCACTCCGGCGTAGGATGAGGGACGACATTTATTCCTATGAAATTACGGTGGAGACCGTGCGAGTGGGCTAGCATGGGGAGTACCTCAATATTGGGGGAGGATAGCTACATATATATATATATATTGTATTAGGTTAATCCACTGGGTAGTAAATGAGTATGACATGTGTGTAAGCCTTGAGTGCTGTTAACCCAAGTAACCTAATAAATAAGAAAATGTGATTGAACGATAAATGTAGGATTATCCAAAGTGTATAGTTTAAATCTAGTCACCAGAACTTGTGTTCTGACCCCCTCCTCATCACATACTCGTAGGTTAGATTTATGGCAGAGACATGATAGCTTTGGATACTGGTTAGGTAGTATTATTACTACAGTAAAGCCATATTTTGATTACATTATGTTTTATCCATTCCACTGTGAGATATTTTCTAAGCTTTGACATAAAATATGTCTCTGTCTTTTCTGCAGGATACCAGAGCAAACCAACACGAGTTTCAACAGATTAGAATTTTAAATATAAAAAATTCGATCTGTTGGAATTCGGGTTGTTACATCTGGTATCAGAGCTTAGGTTTAGGATTCCTATATAGATAGTAAGTGAACGTATTTGTATTTTCAAAAATATATATATTATGTATATATGAGCACCGGTAGAAAAAAAAATTTAGACCATTGAGAGCTTAGCACTTCATAAGATAGAAGATAGATTTTTAGTCTGAAGTGGACCGTTGGAATTTGAAGGACTTCTAAAGTAACACAATAGCGGTCATAATAAATGAACAGTTGATCGTCCTCTCTTCTTTGTTCGAAAAAAAAAAGAAAGGAGGGGGTTGACCCCAGTTTCGACCAATGGGGTCGACACTGGATCGGAAAAAATTAAAGGAGCCAAAGCCGAAGCTTCATCCCCATTTCGATCCCCACTCAGCCACCGAAGACCCACCATTTTCCCCACTTCCCAAGCCCACCACCACCTCAAATCTCCACCGTTTTGCGCAATTTTGGCACCAAATCGAAGCTCTTGACGCTCTCTACCCGTATCTACAAGAATTTCCCCCTAATTTGGAGAAAAATCACCATGCAACCACAACCCTCCCTCGCCGCCGCTTTCCCCCAATTAACCCCTCAATAAATTGCTTGGTGCAATAATCGGAGGGACGTAGTGGAAGCATATGCAAGCACCGTAGGGCACGAGATTCTACTGGGGAAACCAGTCAAGTTTGGAGACTTTATTGGAAGCAATGTTCAACACAGTCGGGCTAGATGCCATTTTGGATCACAACTTAGCAGAAAGAAGGGGATTTCCAAGGTTAGTACGTCTTTTTGAGGCCAACCTAATAGTTAATAAAGAGCATGATATGGTAGTTTATGAGTCTGAGGTAAAAGGGACACATATCCGATTTACTGAAGCATAGTTTGGGGCCATGCTTGGTATACGGGGTTGGGGCCAAAATTTAGAGGAGGTGGAAATGTCAGATGTAGCAGTTTTGCGTAAATTTTTTGTAGATGAGGATCATAGGCAATGGGATGTGACACATTTACGCCCATTAGCCAGAGTAGTCATACGCATACTGCAGTATAACCTAGTAGCCAGGACAGGTGGTTTTGATAAGATTTCCCCCACGATTAAGACTGCTACCTATGCAGTCTTTGCAGGACTTGAGGTGAATTTGGTCCGCTTGATCTTACAGTATTATAGCTCCTCCAGGGGAATGATACAGTCTAACATCACTTATGGACATCTTTGGACGACTGTTTTTGTACAGTCATAGATTCCCTTAGCCAGAGAGAGTCAGATATCGCATCCCGGACATATTATAGACCTAAGCATGTTGACTAGGATGTAGATTGAGTTTCAAGAGTTACTGGTAGTGGACCCACAGCCAATGGAGCATGACCAAGGGGAAGGAGCAGGAGAGCGAGACGGAGGGGAAGAGCAGGATGAGGCATATGAAGATCAGCTGAACGAGGGGAACCTACAGGACCTAGGAGTACAGCCTTATGGGCCTATGGCTGGGTATCAGCCCATGCTAGAGGGAGAGCCTCAGTATTCACCAGTAGTAGAGCCACAGCACCATCAGTACTTTTATCCCCAGGAGGACTATCAGTATACAGACACGGAGCAGCAGTAAGGAGGTGTTGGATCCTCCCAGACCTCTGGGTGGGACATATGGTCATCTAGAGAACACAGAAACTTGAGAGTTGAGGTGAGGACCATCTCAGATAGACAGGCCCAGCTAGCTAGGGAGCATCAGGATATCTTGCGGAGACAGCAAGAGATGATTCAGACACAGATAGAGGCTGCCCAGACGCAACAGCAGAGCTTACAGGAGATCTATGCTGCACAGCAGCGGTTTGATCAGATGCAGGCCGATATGCGGGACATGCTGCTAGAGGTTAGAGATGGGACTAGACGACAGGAGGAGCGGCTAGGTAGGATGGAGGGTACTCTAGGAGGTTTGGATTCTTTCATCCGCGATCTCTTTGGGCAAGGACCCAGGCCTCCATTCTAGTAGTGATCTTCTAGACTACATGTGCCAGATCTTGACTATCTTAGTTTTACCTTGTTGTAGTAGAATCTATGTTTTAGATCTACTTTATGATAGTAGGGCTTGTGTTTTACTTTGATGTAGAAAACCTGTGCTTTATATTTTCTTTGGTTTAGCAGTATGTTGTTTATTTTGTATAAAACTCTACTATCTAGTAAGAAAACTTCGGCTATACCAAATTTTCTTGTAATGATAAATTCAGTAAACCGATAAAGTTGACAAATTTTGAGAAAAGATAGATAAGAGTAAAAATTTCCAAGACAAGATGAAAAAGAAAGGCTATAACAAAGAAAATTTTCTTATGTGGGATGTGCTTGGATAAGAAAATAGGGGAATCTTTATAAATAGTTTCATAAAATCCAAGTACGACAAGAACAAAAAAGTTGAAAAAGAAAAACGGAAGAAGTGAAGTTTTCCGTTTTCCACCTTTCTATAACATAAGAAATCGAATTTAAAAATTTAGATTTTTCTGAAATTCGAAAAAATAAAGTTGTTTGGTAGGATTTTGGATGGAACAATTGGATGAACTACATTCTTGCTCTGCAAGAATGTGGAAAATTTGGATGAAAATATATTTTGATTTTCCAAATATTGCATTCATGTAGACCTGCAAGTATATTTAGGATGTGAGCATCATGTTTTAAAAGGATTTTTGAAAATTTTTGCATACACATAGGAGGTACCGCATAGGCATACATGCATTATTATGTTATAATTCACTTTGCACAAGTGCACAATGTTTGCAAAAATCGTATGCACACATGATGGATGCATATTATGTAAGGGGTTAATTGATTTTTACCCTTATCATATTTCGGGGACGAAATTTCCTAAGGGTAGGAGAATGTAATAGCACGCATTTTATGACAATTTAATAATAAAATAAGAATAATTTAAGTTAATATTCAGAATTAAATAAAACGGATTATATCGTTGCGTTCGTCTCAGAATTCTTGTTTAGATAGACTCTTAGTTTGCGTGAAACAGATAACATGTGAAGAAGTTATGAACATTAGGAGTTTGTACATATATAAGGCTCATATATATAAATATATTAATAATAAATATATCCAGAAAATCAAAACACGAAGTGGGAAAACAGAGCTGGAAAATGTCTCGTTGGGGGTCGACCCAGGGGTTGATCCACCCAAAAGGGGTCGACCCCACCGTAGATCTGAGCGCTGTTTTAAGATGTGGTCAGTTCTGATGGTTTGTAATTCAAATCTAAAGGACTCGGTTTCTCTGATACACCTATAAATATGTCTATAGAGCCAACCCTAAGTCTCATTTTTCTAAGACAACGCGGAAGCTCTGCCATTCCTCTACCTCCTCAAATCTCTTTAGAAAATTAAGATTATTAGTTAGGAAAAATTCTGAATCCAGATTTGAAGGAAAGGAACGTATGTTTGTAAATGGGTGTTCATATCTCTTATCGAAGTAAGGTAATTCCTAGATCTGGTCTATTTTCCATTCTCTTCTCTTTCTTTCTTTCTTTTAGTAAAAATATTATGAATCCATGGTTGTTAGGTTCTGAATCCAATTAGGGGAAAACCATGGAATGCTAAAATTGGACCAGATCCAGGATGTGGAAAGCAAATGAGGTGAGCGGATTTAAGTTATATCATTTTGGATAATGATATATTATCATTTAACATTCCCCGTTATTGTAAAATGTGAATTGGCTGGAATAATTAGAAGTATTGAAATGTTATTATGACATGTTGGAATATTAATATGCTAAGATGTTAATATATTGGAAAATTTGCCAAAGTATGCGTAGCAATTACTGTTTTTTCAATTCCATGTTAACTTATGACATTTATGTACCTGGACCAATAACGGTAGAAATTGAGAAGAGTTACATGATTTGGCAATCACATGTTATTGTTAAAATTGAACAATTATATGATTAATTGATTACATGATGGAATAAAGTTGATTATATGTTAGAAAGAATGTATGACATAAAATAGGAATGATATGGTGACATGTAAAATATAACTTACAGTGGAAATTTGAAAGAACAGACATGCCTAGAATTTGTACAGAAGATTTACAGTAAATAAGAAACTATAATCGCGCTTAGACACGACGTAAGATTACACTTGTGGTAGAAATCTGCTCGGAACCGCCTGACATATCCAGCATCCACAAGTGGTATATCTAATGTGAGGGGTCTAAGTGCATAAATAAAACATGTGGTGGTGCTAAGACATGAGGTTAAGTCAACTTGTGGTAGAAGTCTGCCCGGAGCCACCAGGCAAATCCAGCATCCACAAGTGTAGGCTTAACGTGAGAGGTCTAATGCATATATATATATATATATACGTAAATGGCAGGACTGATAAACAACATTAATTGTAATTAATGGAAATAAATGGAATTGAATGAAAGATAATTACAATAGCAAAGAAAAGGGAATGAACGGGGAATGATAATAACCTATTATAAATAAATTACATTAATGAGAATGTTATATAATATGTAGACTTGTCCAAGGGACAAGTGGATAATATAACTTAGGTTACAATAAAGTAGTGAGAAAATGAGATAACTTGTGTAATTAGAAAAATGATACTTAATTGTGTAAATTAAGCAATTAGCAAATGGGGAAAATTTATGAAGTGGAGGAAGTTGTACTTAATTATAAATTAAGTAATTTGAAAACTTGGAAATCTGAAATATGCTGACAAGAATAACATGTTAAGGCTTGTCCTAGGGACAAGAGGAAATTATAACATAGGTTATAATAAATGGAAATGAGACTTATTAGTAAACCTTAGTTAAGGGAACTAAGTTAATAAGTAAACAACGATATGTTATAGTGACAGTATATAAGATGGAATTATGATTAAATAAGAAAGAATGAGGCAACTTATGAAATGAAACAAGTTATATTTAATCATAAATGATAAGTGATACGTTAAATAGAAAACATGTGAATTGAGATATACTTAATAACGTATTAAGTAGAACATGTTATTGTAACCTTGGAGCCAAACAAGAATATAAAGGAATTGTGTATTACAGACCTTGGATCACAATCAAGAGAATAACATGTTGTAGGCTTATTAATAAACTTGAATGGGTTAAGTTATATGACTGAAATTAATAAACAAGAGGAACTTGGTAACTTGATTTAGAATTCAATGTGAATGGGAATAACCAAGTTAAATGGAAACTTGATGAGGTAAGGTAAGTGCATAAAAGAATGTTTAGACATAGGGTCTAATAACATATTAAAAGGCGCTTGGACCTGTCCGCATATTTGAGGGTGAATAACCCAATGGGGTAGATCATCGTGGTGTCATGAGGCACGAAGGGAGCACATGTTCATCTGATTATTTTGTCGGCTCCGAAGGTCTGGAAGAGGAAGCAAGCGACTTCCTGAGGTATGTAAGGTGCTCCTGGTAGTCCTCTGTGTAGTGGCAGATGTTTAGGTTGTGCTCTTAGAGGTTGGGTCTGCGCGTAACTATCAGGTGGGGGGGCTTGACTAACAAAGTAGCTTTGTAGTCAGAATGTTGTGACATGGTGACACTAGGATGATTCGACGTTCGCCTCAACATGGAGGCAAAGTTCAGCACCAATATAGATAGTAGATTATCGAGTATCCGTCATTGGCAGCTGTGGGATGCGAAAAGACTAGATCTAAACCCAAAAGACGATTCACCTTTCATTATCGGGATACGGTGGTTGAGGGTAGACGCCAACTAGATGTTTAGATTGTTTGTTAGGGGCAAGTCGCTTAGCTCTTGTAGTCTTTACTGGTTGAGGGAGAGGCCGAGGCGGGGCCATAGCCACCATGAAATACAAACCCTAGGAATATCTATATTTAGAGGGTCTTAAAGACGGGCCTATACAAATATGGAAAAGCTCATGACCGAGTTCTGTGTTTCTTGTAAAGCCCTACCACGGAACCCAGTACACATTATGTACGGTTAAGGCATCGAATACGATTGACGATACGTACGTGTTAAAGTATAGATACATGCATATCGGCTCTGGGTGGTGTACCGTAGACTTGAGAGCATTACTCTGGTATGGAAACTGATTCGATCAACGGTAGCAGTCAATATGCTTACATAACATAGTAATGACAGATATATGCGGAACGTAACAATGTTATGTAGAGATATGTACATCACTCCGACGTAGGATGAGGGACTGCGTTTATTCTTATGAAATTACGGTGGAGACCGTGGAATGGGGTACCATGGGGAGTACCTCAATATTGGGGGAGGGTAGCTACATATATACTGTATTAGGTTAATTCACTGGAAAGTAAATGGGTGTGCCGTGTGTGTAAGCCTTGAGTGTTGTTAACCCAAGTAACCTAATAAATAAGAAAATGTGATTGAACGATATATGTAGGATTATCCAGAGTGTATAGTTTAAATCCAGTCACCAGAAATTTTGTTTTGACCCCCTCCTCATCACATACTCGCAGGTTAGATTCATGGCAGAGACATGATAGCTTTGGATACTGGTTAGGCAGTATTATTACTACGGTAAGGCTATATTTTGATTACATTATATTTTATCCATTCCGTTGTGAGATATTTTCTGAGCTCTGACATATTTTATGTCTTTGTCTTTTCTGCAGGATACCAGAGCAAACCAACACGAGTTTTAATAGATTAAAATTTTGAAAAAAAAATGGTATGTTGGAATTCGGGTTGTTACACATTTGGATTAGTGTGTACTTGCTTACTTCTAAACTATTTTGTTCAAAATACTTTGTTTGTCTCGCTTGAAGTCCCGAACTCCCGATATTAAAAGGTCCGAGTTAAAGTAAATTGTTAACAGGATATAATAGCCCTAGAAATCATAGTAGACAACCTTATCGTACTTGCATGTATCAGAAATCATGTAACATCATTTTCACAGATTTTGGCATATTTTGGCTTGACATCCAGTCTATAGAAATTCAGTAAGACTTTATATTTGGTCATTTTGATGGAGATGTCCATTATTATATGAAAATAACGTTCAAAAAATGATGTTACATGGTTTATGATACATGCAAGTACGATAAGCTTGTTGCTACGATTTCCATTTTACACTAGCTAGAAAAGGTATATTCTCAACATTAAGCTAAATGTTATACACTTACCACATGATTAACAAATTGCTAAAAATATAGATGATATGATTATGAAATTAAGTAAAATATCCATTCATTCAGTTTTAAAAAAAAATATGCAAAGAGAATGGAAAAACATATAACGGCCTACTTAGCTTTCTGAAAATTAGCAAACATTAATGTGTCTTACTTTATTAAGGATTTCCCTAGCTATAACTGATTAACGAACATTGAAAAAAATTAGCAAATCATCTAATAGCATTGAAAAAAATGAATGCGCCTACCAATTTAGAAAGGGTGTTCTCATCGTCTGCTTGATTGTCTTCAAGCTGCTTATTTGTTGTGCTTTTCTTTTTATGCTCGTCTAATTCTTTTTGCATGTGTCTAGTTCTCACATTCCCACAATTGCTCATTTTCTGTACTACAAGCAACGAACTAATTAAACAATAACAAAACAATAACTACAAAACAAATTATGAAACTATATTCAAATATGATAGGTTTGCATGATAACGTGTCAAAACAAGACACTACAGACTAAGTGTGATATCAAATCCACATCGGAAACATGTAAAAAATAGTAATGATGTTGACACCGTGTTCACTCAATTTGCAGAAATATTGATAGGATTTTAATAACATTATACAATGTTCACTCGACATTAGCTATGACATAACCAATGTATTTGCAGAGAAATTATTTGCAAATTCAAACAAGGCATACAAATTAAATAATACTTTAGACTTTCCAACATGTAGAATGAATACTGAAATATTTTGTGTACTTTTTAACTTCGTCTTTAAAAAATGCACAAACCCGTTTATTTGTTAATATTACTCCCTAAATCTGGACTAATATCGTATACTAGCAAATAAATAGGAATTATAAACCTCACAAGCAAATAAGTATGGAAATCTACTCAAATATGCCTTCACAATCTTCTCTAACATAGTTAACATTCTCAACCGAATCAATAGCCATGTCGGTTTCTTCACAATCTTTCCTAACAAAGCTAACTTTCGTAATAGGATCATCTGTCTCTAACTCATGATAGCCTCTTGGTGGTGCTTTCATTACAACATACCAATTAGAATGGTCATTCTCTTTAGAATAAAAAACTTGCTTTGCTTGAGATGCAAGGATATATGGTTCTTTTACAAATGAAGCTTGATTTTGTTGTAAATTGACAAGAGTGAATCCATCTTCGACCTTCACTCCATTTCTTATATTTCCCCAGTGACACTTGAATACGGGAATATAAAAAGCATGATAGTCTAGCAAGATTATGTCTCTCACTACCCCATAATAAATGACCACATCATCTCTTTGAGAAATATCTTTTGCACTTGCCCTACACATGGTAGTCACATCGTAAGTGACTCCGTAGTTTTGGGTTTCTCTTTCAACATCTTTTGTATGAAAACGATTCCCGTTAATTATATAACATTTATAGGACAATACATTACTACTTGGGCCAAAAGCAATCCATCTTAGTATTTCATCACTTGTTGATTGAAAAGGTACCTACAATCAAATCGTTTTACATAAATTTTGAAGTAAAAAGGAATTTCTTTTTGTCCATGGAAGGATAATTAAAATTAAACTAACCTTCTTTTTAATCAAATATGAGAAATTATTTGAATGTTTTTTCCACAGCAACATCACATTTTTTCCCAAACGCTTATCAGAATTTTGTAACTCCTCCAAATGCATACTAGTGTTTAAATAATTTTACCCAAGTTATATTCAACATCAAAAATTTATTAAAAAGTATAAACAAAATATATTATGTACTTACTCCAAGTATGGTTCCACCACAGCTATATTCATTAGCACATCCAAATAAGCGATATCTTTTTCATTCGATGACAATGTAACTGTCTTCGGTTTTAAAACTGGACATCCTTCAACTATCGCTTTGTTTTCATAATCTCCATTTCAGACTTCTTTCCCCTCCATTTGTACTTTCTTTTGTAGAAATTCACTAAAAAATCTCATTGATTCTTCTACAAGAAAAGATTCTGCAATACACCCTTCAGGTCGTGCATAATTCCTTACATTATCTTTAATAGTTTTCATATACCTTTCAAAAGGGTACATCCAACAAAAATGAACCGGACCACATAATTGCACTTCTCTTCCAAGATGAATTGTCAAATGTACCATTATATCAAAAAAGGAAGGTGGAAAATATCTTTCGAGTCCACACAAAATTTCAACAATCTCGTCATTAAGTCGCCTCGATGTCTCTATTTAAAGAACACATTGACATATTTGATTGAAAAACGAACACAAACGAATTATTAGTGTTCTAACTTTTTTTGGTAACAAATCTCTAACTGCAACATGTAACAATTGTTGCATTAGGACATGATAATCATGCGACTTCAACCCACTAACTTTGCACTCTTCTAATGATACAAAACTTTTGAAATTTGAGCAATGACCATTGGGACCTTTAAAATCATGTAACCTTTTACAAAAAAAAAATTGGGACAATGACGTATATGGAGCCCGTGGAAGATATGTTCTATTCCCACGAGGTTGTGCATAAAGACTTTGTCGAATCCCCCATTCCTCCAAATACTTACTTGAATTAATTCCATCTTTCGATTTGCTGTCATGCAACATCGTGCTTAGTAGGCTTTCAGCGACATTTTTCTAAACATGCAACACATCTAAATTATGTCGCAAAGGAAGTTCCTACAAATATCAATAATACAGCAATTTATTAACTTTTATATTGTTAGGTCGATTAAAAAAAAATTAATACTACCCTCCCAATATTGCAAATCAAAAAAGATTGATCTTTTTTTCCACCTTAATATCTCTCTTTCCCATCATCTTCGTCTTCTTTACTGTGAGTACTCTTCCCCTTCCTCTTTTTACTTTTTAACTTCTTACTCAACTCTGTGTTTAGCTTCTTCTTACTCATCCTCCTTTTTGTTGCTTCATTCTTAACTTTTCCAAAAACATTTGGAAAACCATCCGAAATAGCAGAAATATTTCAACTCGTTAGATCTATTATCATCTTCTACAGTGTTATCAAACCAAGTTTTTTGTTTTCTCCATGGATGTGAAGGGTCTAGAAACCTTCTATGTCCCATATAAACACTTCTCGACAATGCTTCAACCATCGATGATGAGTGTTAACACCACATAATGGACAAGCTTTTTCGCCTTTTACACAACATCCTGCAAGATTTCCATAGGCTGGAAAGTCGTTCCATAGTGAAATTGCTCTTAAATTAAAAACTGATTTACTGAATGCATCAAAAATATCTATTCCATTATTCCATAAATAATTTAAGTCTTCTACCAATGGCGCCAAGTACACATCAATATCATTTCTAGGTTGCTTTGGTCCATGAATTATTAATGTTAGCATCATATTTTCTTTTTTCATACATAACATAAGTGAGAGATTATATGTCACAAGCATTACTGGCCAACAACTAAATTTGGAGCTCATCGAGGCAAATGGATTAACACCATCTGAAACAAGACCAAGTCTGAGACTGCGCAGATCAGATAAAAATGATTTCCACCTCTTGAAACACCCCACCTCCGTTAAGGTCACTCCCAAAGGGAATGCCTTAACTTTGGTGGAGGGTTATAGGTACAAGACACAGAAAAATTTACAAGACAGATAAATTTAAGCAGCGAAATTCAAATATTTATTGCATACGTAGTTCAATACAAACGCATTACATCAAATTGTCTCAAAATAATTTCCAAAACATTACACCATAATTTCTGTCTTGATTATTTAATAAAGAAGCATAAACCCTTAATAAAACTGCATAAATCCCCAAGTGTAGTGTCCAAAAGCCATAGCCAAGGTGAGAGAGTCCCAATCATACATCTACTTTCTTGAAGCTTGCAAAGAGTCTGACTAAGCGGTAGTATTCCCTCCCTGTGGACCGGGGGGGAAGAAACGGAAGAAAAGAAGACGAGAGAAAACAGGTCAGACAATAAGTCTGGTAAGTTCGGTGATTACTAGTATTTAAACAAGGAAAGGGATCATGACAGTAATAACAAAACATAGGACAATACCCTAATATAAGACAAGATAAGTTGAACATGTGATCGCACCCATTACTATAATCTCTGCACCTACTTAACCATTGGTTCAACCAGCCCCACGTGTTCATAACAAACGATCTGCTTAATGATCGGCTCCTACTCGCATGCATTCATATCCTGTGTCATTCGGCCCTGCTTGAGTGTAGATACCTGTGCTGGTCCCACCATGGGGTGTATCAGTCCCTCTGGTGGCAACCCAACACGATTCAAGATGCATAGTGTATACTACTGATGCCCAGTGCCTGCTTTTTCCACTCCGGAGTACGTGCACGCCCATACTCCGTTGGAACCTACACTGGCGCACCAATCGCCGACGTTTTGACCGCTTATAATCAGCCCAGTAATCGTGCCCCACCCTGCCTAGTTTCAGGGTACCATGATACATCTATGTGGGTTACTGCTGAAACGGGTCCCCGTTACTAGGGTTTTCTAATCAACATGTTTATTTGGATAAGTGTCCAAGTTTACCTAACCCCACCCATCTGTTTAGTTAACATGTTGAATCGGTTAAGTGTTCCCCTAATTGACTTAATCCTACCAATCTTGACTTAGCTTTAATTTATTCATTAAAGCACCAACCACTCACATTAGACGGGTCTTGTTGTGGTCACTGGATATGCCGGTCGGTTCCGGGTAGATTTACATCACAACTCAGTCTAACCTCGGGTTCTTTTTGGGCTTGATGCACTAACCACCCACATTAGACAGGTCTTGTTGTGGTCACTGGATATGCCGGTCGGTTCCGGGCAGATTTACACCACAACTCAGTCTAACCTCGGGTTAGGCATATTCGTCTTTTCTAAATTCACATATTTTCTATATATGTCTAATTTCTTAATGTAAATTAATATTAATTTAATCATGCCATAATTATCCTTTGATTATGCTCACAATAAATGGTATATCAAATATACCATTTTATGAACAAATCTATGCCATGAAATTTTCATATTTCTCATCGCTACCCCCGTGGAACGTACGCATGAATCACATAAAATGTTGGGCTAGTAAATTAGCCCAAACCCATAAACAAAAAGGGGTAATAAACAAGGGACATGAAATAAACATAAAATAGCATACATTTAACTTATCATGTGTAACTTGGCATAGAAGTATCATTAACTTAATTAAACGGGTATAGGTGAACTTGTGACTAAGTTGGGTCTAATTGTCATGTGAACTTGATAAAGGTCTAGCATGGAGGTTTAACATATAAACACAATTTTAAACCACAACCTAGCATATCAACTTATGTATGCCAAAACATAAGAAAGCTATTATAAACATATTTAAATCACAACTTAACATGATGACTTATTTGTGTTAAACATAAGAGGGCTATTATAAACATTCTTAAATCACAACTTAGCAAGATAACTTATGTGTGTTAAACATAAGAGAGCTACAAATCCAATCTTGCAACATAAATAGATTCATCTTAACATGGTTCTAAATAAACATGAATGTTGATCTAACATGTAAGCATGTGCTTTAGATCATAAATTTGCAAGTAACCACCAAATTATAACATGACATGTTTCACCGTTCAGTTGGCATAATAGACCCATTACCCAATCATAATAGATTCCAATAACATTCAATATGGTATGTTCATCATTGCTAACAAACAGACATGATCAATCGCAACGGTAATTTAAGATAAATAAGGATCAAACTTTATTTATCTTATACATAAGCATTGTTCTATATTCGAATTACAACATGTCATGATTCATTTGAAAGAACGTTTAAATCTGTGTAATAACCATCTTACAAACTTAAAAGGAATTCTTGATTTCTGAAATCTGAATTCTGAAATTGGTAAGCTCGCCTTTGATGTAGATCGTTGAATTTGATTACTTTAATTTGATTTTGATTCACGTTTTTATCTTGTCTTTGAATTGGTGACGGCTACTCCAAGTTCTCTATTGACGGCATGATAGTTCCAGGATTATTTTTGTGTGATTTTTAGGTTTGAGCATTGGGTTGTTTATATAGAATTTCAATTTAATTTGAGCCGTTGGATGATCCTAGGGTTAACCGTAACCATTCAATCAGGATAGGGTGACACCTCAGCCCTAATGACTCAGCAAGGAGTCAGAAAGGACTCAGCAATGACTCACAGTATGGATCAGATCACACCAGAAAGCTGTGCAGGCTCTCTGCTCGGCCTGGGCGCACTTGGCAGGTGCGCCAGTGCCACTTTTGTACTGGCGCACTTCCCAAGTGCGCCAGTGCATTTTGTTTTTCTTTCTTTCTGGTTTTCTGCTTTAACTTCGTTCGTCCATATCTCCTTCATACGGTATCCGTTTTACGCAAACTCGGACTCTATCTCAAGAAGAATTCCGAGACGAACGCAATGGCGTAACCCGTATCTCTTAATTCTCACATTTGAAATTAAATATTCTTTGATTCGTTACTATAACGTTAACAGAAAATACGGGGTCTTACATTCTCCCCTCTTTTTAGGATTTCATCCCCGAAATCTTCAAGTCGAGAAGAACTTATATCCTACCATCCAATCATCCATCTACTCAACCATCAAACACAGGCGTCCATTGTCCTTAAAAGATTTCTAATGCTTCATGATCATATGCATAGTGTGTGTATATGTCCTTATCTAATGCAAAATCAGGCGGTCTACTGATTCAGTTGACCTCCTTAATGCAAATTATGTCAGTGCCATGAGTCCATTATGAATGCAATTTTTTTTCCTACTCAAAATTTCCTACATGAGTGCACAATCATTCATACAAATGCAACATCCATATGATAACACATCAAGTTTCAATCCATATACAAGTACATATATGCATACGCAATATGGAAGTGACTGAGCCGATCTAATACCTAATGTGTGTATATACATCCACGAGCAACCACTTGCAACCATCAACCATAACATGTTTCAATTACATGTTTTCATCCAAATGGGTTTCTACCTAAGGATAAAGGATAGGATTGAGGAGATATACCTTAAAAGATAGATACGAGCATAAACTTAAGGAAAAAGAGATCAAGGATGTACCCTCAAAAAGAAAAGGGTAGCTTGGGCGTATTCTGTCCTCAGTTTCCCAAGTCGCGTCTTCCTCGGTGTCGCTCCATTGAACTTTGACGAGCTTATCTTCACGGTTGCGTAGCTTTTTGACTTCTGTTCCTAAGATACGGGTTGGAATTCTTCTCATAGTCGCTTCTCGTTCAACTTCTACTTCCTCTAGCATGCTTGGTTCTACCACTTCCGCAGACTCGTGTAAGCACTTCCGCAGGTGAGAGACATGAAAGACATTATGAACCCCGACCAATCTTTCGGGCAGATGTACCCTATAAGCCATCTTCCCAATCTTCTCGATGATAGGGAACGACCCTACAAATCTTGGTGCTAACTTTCCTGCGGATCCAAAGCGAACGACGTTCCTCAAAGGAGATACTTTAAGGAACACCTTGTCTTCAACTTCGAACTCAAGGTCAGTTCTTCTTTTGTCTGCGTAGGACTTCTGTCTATCTTGGGCAGTCTTCATTCTTCTTCGTATCAAGTCTACTTTCTCTGAAGTTTCCCTAATCATGTCTGGTCCAAGTATGAGCTTGTCTGTGGACTCCCACCAGCAAGTTGGTGACCTGTACGGTCTTCCATATAAAGCTTCGAAAGGCGCCATGCCTATGGTGGCTTGGTAGCTATTGTTGTAAGCGAATTCCACCAAAGTTAGATGATCCTCCCATGTACCTCCGAAGTCAATAATGCATAATCTCAAAAGGTCTTCTAATACTCTGTTGACTCTTTTCGTTTGGCCATCGGTTTGAGGGAGATAGGCTGTGCTTAAGCGTAACTGTCTGCCTACAGCCTCTTCTAAACTCTTCCAAAACTCGCTCGTGAAGATAGGGTCTCGATCACTCACTATGCTGGAGGGTATCCCATGGAGTTGAACTATCTCTTTAACATATATGGATGCTAGACATGAGGCAGTCCTTCTACACTTGACGGGTATAAAGTGGGCGCTTTTTGTGAGCCTGTCCACTATTACCCAAATGCTGGTATTGCCCCTTCTTGACCTAGGCAACCCATCTATAAAGTCCATCGAGATGCTATCCCATTTCCACTGTGGGACCTTTAGAGGATGGAGCAGACCATCAGGCTTCTTCTGCTCCGCCTTGACTTGTTGGCATATTAAACACTTAGAAACAAATCCAGCTACGTCTTGCTTCATGCCATTCCAAAAGAAAACTCTTTTGATGTCTTTATACATTTTGTCTCCGCCTGGGTGTATGGTCAGTTTGGAATGGTGTGCCTCTTCTAGAACCGCCTTTACCAAGCCCCTTGCTTGTGGGACACATAGTCTTCCATCTTGTCTCAACCAGCCCTTGGCATCAATGGAGTATCTATTGAGGTGACTAGAAGTCTCTCCCCTAATTAACTTGTCCACCACATCGGCTAGCTGAGGGTCTTCTCTTTGCGTGGCTCCGATTGAATCTAATAGAGTTGGCCGCACTTCTAACGTTGCTAGCAAGCTAGGTACAAAGTCAGTGGAGGGTCTGAAGTTAAAGCTTGCTATGAACTCCAAGCTTTTCCTTTCCACAAAGAGAGGGCTTAATGTCAGTTTCTTTCTACTCAAGGCGTCTACTACTGCATTGCCCTTGCCAGGAGTGTAGGAAATCTCAAAATCGTACGAGGCAAGAAACTCCATCCATCTTTGCTGCCTCAAGTTGAGATCTTTCTGCGAGAAAAGGTATTTCAACGATTTATGGTCAGTATACAATTCAAATTTCTCACCTAGGAGATAATGGCGCCAAGACTTAAGCGCAAAAACGATGGCTGCCAACTCTAGGTCGTGGGTTGGGTAGTTTTTTTCATTTACTTTCAACTGCCTTCCACCATAAGCTACTACCTTCCCTTCTTGCATCAGAACAGCGCCTAGTCCCGTTCTGCATGCATCTGTGTATACTGCAAACATCTTGCTTCCATCAGGCAATGTCAGAACTGGGGCTGTTGTTAGAGCCCTTTTCAAACATTGGAAAGTAATATCGCAATCCAAATCCCAATTGAAAGCTAGGTTCTTCTTTGTCAACCTTGTAAGTGGAGCTGAGATTTTTGCAAAATCTTTGATGAACTTTCGATAAAAGCCTGCTAGCCCGAGAAAGCTTCAGACTTTGGTTGTGTTTCGAGGAACCTTCCAATCTTGCACAGCAATCACTTTCGCGGGGTCCACAGCTATCCCCTCTTTGGACACCACGTGTCCAAGGAACCTAACTTCTTCTCTCCAGAAATTGCATTTGGAGAATTTAGCTTTCAACTGATGTGCATGGAGAGTATCCATGACTTCCTTTAGATGCTGAGCATGCTCTTCCTCATTCTTTGAGAAGATCAAAATATCGTCTACGAAGACCACCATAAACTTATTGAGGAACTCTCGGAACACCCTGCTCATTAAATCAACGAAGTAAGCGGGTGCGTTTGTCAAGCCGAAAGGCATGACAAGCCACTCGAAGAAACCGTCTGGAGTTCTGAACGCGGTCTTATCAATGCTGTCTTCAGCCACTCTTAGCTGATGAAACCCGGTAGCTAAATCTAATTGGGAGAAAACCGATGCACCTACAAGCTGATCGAACAAATCATCTATTCTCGGGAGTGGGTGCCTATTCTTCTTGGTCAGCTTGTTTAGCTCCCTATAATCAACGCACAGGCGAAGCGAACCATCTGCTTTAGTTGCAAACACTACTGGCGCACCCCATTCAGAGATACTCCGCCTTATAAACCCCTTCTCAAGCAATTCTTTAACTTGCTTGCTGAGTTCTTTCCTCTCCCTTGGAGCCATGTGTCTAACGGGTAAAGCAACGGGTTTTGCGTTGTCAACGAGGTATATGAGGAAGTCTATCTCCCACTTCGGAGGTAAGCCCTTTACCTCTTAAAACACATCCGAGTATTCACGGACTACCCTTACAGACTGCAAGTTCTCAACAAACGCATCAAGAGATTCTAGATAACTAAGCATGACAGAGTTCATGGGATTACAAGAAATTTCGAGAGTGTTACCGAGGCGAGTCATGAGTCTAACCGCTCTCTTTTCACAATCGAGGACGGCACCATTACTGGATAGCCAGTCCATGCCTAGAATCAACCCATAGCCCGTGAAGTCCAAAACAAAGGCATTACATCTAAACCCAACGCTTAGTATAGATATTTTCAAATCCAAACAAACCATTGACAAATAAGCTGAGCCCCCAATTGGATTTGAAACAACCAAGGGATCCTCTACTAAACTGGTGTCTAGGTGCAGAGATTCCACTAAAGCAGTAGATATAAAAGAGTGCGATGCGCCAGAATCAAAAAGTGTACGAATAGGATGATCAAAAAGATAGACTAAACTTTCGATAGAAGTATTTCTACCTCGTTCTTGCGGAGGTGCCGTGAGAGCGTGAACTTGTCCTCCATAAGAAGGTCCAGCTCCCTGCCCTTGCTTCCTTGGGCAGGCCCTAGCCATGTGTCCTGTCTCACCACAGTGGAAACAGCCACCCATCTTCCTTTTCTTCTTCTTGCAGTCTTTGATCAGATGTCCAGGAATGCCACAGAAATTACACTTTCTCTTGTCATGGGGTTTGTTGTCCTTCTCGCCTTTCTTTGAATCAGCCTTCTTGTTCTGCGACCCCTCCCCCTTCTTATCTTGAGGCACTTCCGCTTTTGCCTCTTTCTTGCCCTTGTCTTCCTCATGTAAGAGTGCCATGTCCACTAACCTCTCATAAGTAGCCCCCATAGGTACATGGGTCATAGCCAAGCTGTGAAGTGGCTCATTCAATCCCTTGACAAAACGGAGAGCCTTCTTATAAGGAGTATTCACTAAATCCAGTCCAAATCGGGCCAGCTGATTGAATTGGTTGACCTACTCCTTGACCGTCATACTTCCTTGCTTAAGAGATAAGAACTTTTCCAGCTGTAAACTTCGTTCATCTTGTGAGAGGAATTTCATCTCAAACCTTATTCTGAAATCCATCCATGTTTCAACCGGTCTTTTAGCGTTAGTGACTTCCCACCAATAAGAAGCTTCGTCTTTGAGCAACCATACAGCCAACTGTATCTTCTGCCTATCGTCCACCTCGAAGATAACGAATAGATCCTCAGTTTCTTTGAGCCAGTTCCTTGCTTCTACGAATGATTCAGTTCCCTTGAAATCATTTCCACCCATGGCCCTAAAGTCTCTACAAATCTTTGAGAAAGCATTTGTACGAGGAGGAGGAGGAACCACTGCAGCTGGAGGAGGAATATCTGCTGGGCCTGCGTCGTTGGCCCTAGCCTCTAAGTACCTCCTGAACCAGCCAGGTATCGGTACACCCTCTGGAAGGTTAAGATTCCCAGACATGCTGAAACGAAAAAGAAAAAGATTCAAAACGAAGGATAGAAAGATAGTGCATATGGCTTTGGGGATTATGCCTTTTTAAATTTAAAACAACACTTTTTCTTGTAAAATGCTTCTTTATATTTCTTTTCGAAAATAATTTTCAAAAACTCTTATCTGATCTGGTAAACCTTTGCTATGATACCAAGTGAAACACCCCACCTCCGTTAAGGTCACTCCCAAAGGGAATGCCTTAACTTTGGTGGAGGGTTATAGGTACAAGACACAGAAAAATTTACAAGACAGATAAATTTAAGCAGCAAAATTCAAATATTTATTGCATATGTAGTTCAATACAAAAGCATTACATCAAATTGTCTCAAAATAACTTCCAAAACATTACACCATAATTTCTGTCTTGATTATTTAATAAAGAAGCATAAACCCTTAATAAAACTATATAAATCACCAAGTGTAGTGTCCAAAAGCCATAGCCAAGGTGAGAGAGTCCCAATCATACATCTACTTTCTTGAAGCTTGCAAAGAGTCCGACTAAGATAGAGTATTCCCTCCCAGTGGACTTGGGGGGGAAGAAACGGAAGAAAAGAAGACGAGAGAAAACGAGTCAGACAATAAGTCTAGTAAGTTCAGTGATTACTAGTATTTAAACAAGGAAAGGGATCATGACAGTAATAACAGAACATAGGACAATACCCTAATATAAGAAAAGATAAGTTGAACATGTGATCGCACCCATTACTATAATCTCTGCACCTACTTAACCATTGATTAAACCAGCCCCACGTGTTCATAACAAACGATCCCCTTAATGATCGGCTCCTACTCGCATGCATTCATATCCTGTGTCATTCGGCCCCACTTGACTGTAGATACCTGTGTTGGTCCCACCATGGGGTGTATCAGTCCCTCTGGTGGCAACCCGACACGATTCAAGATGCACAGTGTATACTACTGATGCCCAGTGCCTGCTTTTTCCACTCCGGAGTACGTGCATGCACATACTCCGTCGGAACCTACACTGGCGCACCAACCGCCGATGTTTTGACCGCTTATAATCAGCCCAGTAATCGTGCCCCACCCTGCCTAGTTTCAGGGTACCATGATACATCTATGTGGGTCACTGCTGAAATGGGTCCCCGTTACTAGGGTTTTCTAATCAACATGTTTATTTGGTTAAGTGTCCAAGTTTACCTAACCCCACCCATCTGTTTAGTTAACATGTTGAATCAGTTAAGTGTTTCCCTAATTGGCTTAACCCTACCAATCCTGACTTAGCTTTAATTTATTCATTAAAGCACCAACCACTCACATTAGACAGGTCTTGTTGTGGTCACTGGATATGTCGGTCGGTTCCGGGCAGATTTACACCACAACTCAGTCTAACCTCGGGTTCTTTTGGGGCTTGATGCACTAACCACCCACATTAGACAAGTCTTGTTGTGGTCACTGGATATGCCGGTCGGTTCCGAGCAGATTTACACTACAACTCAGTCTAACCTCGGGTTAGGCATATTCGTCTTTTCTATATTCACATATTTTCTATATATGTCTAATTTCTTTATGTAAATTAATTTTAATTTAATCATGCCATAATTATCCTTTGATTATGCTCACAATAAATGGTATATCAAATATACCATTTTATGAACAAATCTATGCCAATGAATTTTCATATTTCCCATCGCTACCCCCGTGGAACGTACGCATGAATCACATAAAATGTTGGGCTAGTAAATTAGCCCAAACCCATAAACAAAAAGGGGTAATAAATAAGGGACATGAAACAAACATAAAATAGCATACATTTAACTTATCATGTGTAACTTGGCATAGAAGTATCATTAACTTAATTAAACGGGTAAAGGTGAATCTGTGACTAAGTTGGGTCTAATTGTCATGTGAACTTGATAAAGGTCTAGCATGGAGGTTTAACATATAAACACAATTTTAAACCACAACCTAGCATATTAACTTATGTATGCCAAAACATAAGAAAGCTCCTATAAACATATTTAAATCACAAATTAGCATGATCACTTATGTGTGTTAAACATAAGAGGGCTATTATAAACATTCTTAAATCACAACTTAGCATGATAATTTATGTGTGTTAAACATAAGAGAGCTACAAATCCAATCTTGCAACATAAATAGATTCATCTTAACATGGTTCTAAATATACATGAATGTTGATCTAACATGTAAGCATGTGCTTTAGATCATAAATTTGCAAGTAACCACCAAATTATAACATGACATGTTTCACCATTCAGTTGGCATAATAGACCCATTACCCAATCATAATAGATTTCAATAACATTCAATATGGTATGTTCATCATCGCAAACATATAGACATGATCAACCGCAACGGTAATTTAAGATAAATAAGGATCAAACTTTATTTATCTTATACATAAGCATTATTCTATATTCGAATTACAACATGTCATGATTCATTTGAAAGAACGTTTAAATCTGCGTAATAACCAACTTACAAACTAAAAAGGAATTCTTGATTTCTGAAATCTGAATTCTGAAATTGGTAAGCTCGCCTTTGATGTAGATCGTTGAATTTGATTACTTTAATTTGATTTTGATTCAGGTTTTTATCTTGTCTTTTAATTGGTGATGGCTACTCCAAGTTCTCTATTGACGGCATGATAGTTCCAGGATTATTTTTGTGTGATTTTTAGGTTTGAGCATTGGGTTGTTTATATAGAATTTCAATTTAATTTGAGCCGTCAGATGAACCTAGGGTTAACCATAACCATTCAATCAGGATAGGGTGACACCTCAGCCCTAATGACTCAGCAAGGAGTCAGAAAGGATTCAGCAATGACTCACAGTATGGATCAGATCACACCAGAAAGCTGTGCAGGCTCTCTGCTCGGCCTGGGCGCACTTGGCAGGTGCGCCAGTGCCACTTTTGTACTGGCGCGCTTCCCAAGTGCGCCAGTGCATTTTGTTTTTGTTTTTTTTCTTTCTTCTGGTTTTCTGCTTTAACTTCGTTCGTCCATGTCTCCTTCATACGGTGTCCGTTTTATGCAAACTCGGACTCTATCTCAAGCAGAATTCCGAGACGAACGCAATGGCGTAACCCGTATCCCTTAATTCTCACATTTGAAATTAAATATTCTTTGATTCGTTACTATAACGTTAACAGAAAATACGGGGTGTTACACCTCTCGTCTGTTGCATTCCATATTACAGAATCTATAGGATTTCGCATTTTTCCATCATTGCTTTTATTGTTGAAATGCCACCTTAGGTCTTCTGTCATTTGTTGCGATCTATACATTCTCCTAATTCTATGAATGATTGGAAAATACCTCAACACTTTAGCTGGAACACCTCATATAATCTTCTTAGTGTCCTCATTTATCTTCCATCTCGAAGAGTTACATTTCGGACAACTTTCTAAATTTTGTAACTCTTTTCTAAAAAGACAACAATCCTTCTTACAAACATGAATATTTTCAAACTCATGTCAAATACTTTGAGAAATTTTTTGGCATCATACAAAGTCTTAGAAAGTACATTATTCACCGGCAATAACAACTGTAGTACCTTTAAAAGGTTATCAAAACTATTATCGGATAATCCAACCTCACATTTAAGATTATACAAAACAATGATGGCGGATAGTTTATTTTGATCTACACAATCAGGATATAAGGGGGTTTCTACATCCTCTAAATTCTTAATTATACCATCCTCACGTTTTTGAACATCCTCGTCTTTATTAACATCAGTAAAAAAACATGATTCATAAAATCTTCATCTTCAAAATGAATAGCTTTAAGTAGACCAAATGTATTGTCCAACTTCATGTCTACGCCCATATTTCGCCATGATGATACCACTTAGTACTACTCTTGTATGTAGGATCCATACGCCTTATAATTAAATGCTCAACAATAACGTCATCATCTTGTCGACTATGATTTCGGCAATCTAAACAAAGGCATAAAAGTTTCTCTACATTTCTTATATTTCTCTTTGCAGCATCTACGAAGCTTCTTGCCCCTTGCAAGTACTCTTTGGAGGTTCTATAATGAAGAAAAAAATCAACATAGTAGTTGAGTTTTAACGTCAAATATTTTTATTTTCTGAAATTAAACACAGTTGAGAATATCGAATTATCTATTTACCTGTGTAAATAAACCCAATCTTTTTCCATCCACATACAATTTAGGATACACACGGGAAGAAAGAGTGCCTAAGCTCCAAAAATACATAGAAAAAAGATTGCTACAGCATAAAAGTACATTGAATTCATATCAACATCATCAACCTCAGCTGCTCATTTGTTGTTCTTGCACTCATCAATTATTATTATTATTCTCAGACCAAATGGCAACAACCGTGGTGAGATCTCATTCCTAGGCAGTAGAAAAGCCTACGTACTCTCTTGTGTAAGAACTATTCTAGGCTTATGTCGATCTTGTTACAAAGCTAGGGTGCTTCAAATATATGAAGAATTATGCACCGGTACGTACGAGGTGCGGGGGTGCGCGGAGGTGTGGCGAAATACGTATGGGATGCGCCACAAATATTGTCCTCGTATTTCACGGAGGGGGTGCGGTGCAGTGCGGAAATTAGGGTGCAACAAGGACAAATGCAATATTTGTTATGCCTTTCGATACTTGTGTCTGGAGGATCGCTTACATTTTGTTTACATTTTTTGGCTTGTTTGGCTTTCGAGTTAGGGTGCCACGAGCCTTGTCACGAATCTTGTCCCCGTATTCGAAAGGCTTGTTTGGCTTTTGAATGGGTCAAGATTTATGTATTCACTATGATTTTCACTTTTCTTTATTATTAAAATATCTTCCTTCTACTTATTACAAAATTTGTAGGGTATGATTCTTAATTTTTCATTCAAACACTAACAATAATAAAAATAATTTATTGTAATTTTACGATACATTCTACTTTGTCAAACATAATTTTTTTTTCTTTATAATTTTCCACATTTTCTCGAATGGTATTAGATATGAGCACTTTTGGTTTTAAATTTTCGTTAAGTACAATATATTTTTCATATGAAGATTTTGTATAACTTTTGTAATTAATATTTCTAAAGCTAAAGTCTTGTATTATTATAAGTTTGAAATAAAATATGCATTAAGCATATAATGTCCTTGTGATTAACAATGTATGAGCATCGAGTTTAATGAATATGATCTATCAACTTTTGCAGATTCTATGGCAATTGAAGAAAATGTAATGTAATGTTAACTTGTCGTTATAGTATGTGATAATACATGTAGAAATCAAAATCAAATTCACTAAACTACAACTGCACAAAATAAATCTATACAATGGTAAACAATCAAATACAAAGGTAATGCTTGTGGTTTGCGATGCTACGGATGTGAAGCACTTGGGGTCAGTTTTGGTTTTTTTTAGTTGATAATTTAATGTTGCCTCCATTTCAAAACTTTATTAGTTCATAGCTAAATTAACTGTGGATATTTATTACCTTGCAAAAACATAATTTATATACTTGTAGAGTAAACTGAAACAGGTTTTGTATATTCGTTTATAATTTGCGAGTATTAATTTGATAATTTGCAAATATTAATTAGACATTTAGCTAAACAACAAATTTCAAATTTATGTCCATTTTGTGATGGATACAAAAATTGGATGGGAAGCATAAAAAACATCATTCAGTAACCTGTTGAGGTATTCAATTTTATTAAGCACAGCAACTTTACGTAACTAAATGCATAACAAAAAAAAAATCTGATATTCTACACTTCCAAAGTTTGCCTGTATTTATTTCGTTTATCTGCAAAACAAAACGATGTCAAACATTGAAATATAATCAAGTGTAAATGCCTCGCTAATGCTTTTGTCTTATATTAATATTCCATATCTAGTTAAATTTGTATTTCAAGTATTTCAAAATTAATTTCATATTTACGAACTGAGAAATTAAGTTAAGGTTGTAATTTTGCACTTGAAACCAATTTCGATTCTTGATAATTTGTGAGTATTAATTTGATAATTTGCGGATATTAACTTGAGTATTAACTAAACTGAAACTCGCAAATTATACATTGTTTCCAGTATTAAGTAAACTGAAACTGGCATATCTTGAGATTGGAATTGAACATGAATTGGAATAGAGGAATGCGCGAAAGTGTATCTAAACTGTGAATGATGTCTCTAGAATAGATATCAAATCTCTGAGTGTGGATGATCAATCCCAATACGTAGTCAAATTTCATGACTGCTGATCTAAAGGCTAATGACACAGCCAACGATGATGGTTGCCCCTGGTTAAAATCCTAATCACATCCTCGGTGTAAATTTACATTTGAATTACACACTTCTACACTGCACATACCACACTGGCTTACACTTGCACATGGAGTATAGGTCAGTTGCTTTAAATGCAACTATTTGTTGAACCTCAAGATCTAGACATTCAATCCCCACTTCCAAATTAGGTGCCAAAAGATTCGGAGAGTGGTTATTCAAATGCAGAATCCAGGGTGGCGACATTTTTCAAAAAAATGACTCTAATCATCTGTCTTGAATCCAACATGAGGTCGTGGAAAGTGCATTAACAAATGTAAATACCAATCCTGACACTTAAAAGGAGCTGTGTTACATTAGATGAAAATTGAAAAGAATTTTTCTAAGCATAATTTACCATTTACGGATGTTTGGGTCCCCAGTCATGGAGATAGAAAACATTTGCCTTGTGAATGATATAAAGCTTGCAACTGGTATATGTAGATGGTTGGACGCATTCCCAGTGTAGTCAAGGCGCTCGCCTAGGCGCCAAAAAGCCCTAGGCACCGACGCAGGGCTTTTTACTCCTTCCAGGCACTGTCGATGCTTGAGGCGCTGGAAAAGCGCCGAAGGCGACGAGCGCTGCAAAAGTCGAAGCGCTAAAAAAGCTCGACTTATGAAACATCGACAATTTTTAGAGTTTGGGCCCCTAAAGCCTTCAAAACCAAACCCGATTTTGTAAATTAAATCGATACCCAATGCAGAAAACAATCGATATTATTTTTTCAAGGTTATCGTGCGTTTTAACGTGGATCTCAATTCTCGACTTAAAAAAAATTATGTCGTCACCACCGCCGCTCCTACCAAACTCCTTTGCCGCCACTGCTGAGCCTCATTGTCGCGGCGCAGGTATATTTTAAATTGAATTTATAAGTGTGAAATTATAGTTGATTTTTTTATATGCAATTTTTTCAGTTATATGTTTTAAATTATAAAGCTTTTTAAATATCCAGTTTTTAAAGTTTTAAATTATAATAGTTTTTTAAATATGCAGCTTTTTAAAAGTGTGAAATTGATTTTAAAGTTATGTTATATCCAGTTTTTAATATGTGGTTTTTTAATACACAGTTTTTAAAATTTGCAGTTGTTAAAATATTTTTAAAATGCAAAATTTCAATATGCAGTTTTTGAAATATGCAGTTCACAAATTTTAGGTTACTTTAATTGTGTAAGTTAAAAATTGAATAAGAATTATAGAATTTGAATGTAAAATTTAATATGTTATTTTTTTTCCTAAAATGCAGTGTATGAAAATGAAATGCAGTTTTTGTGGGTATGAATTATGAAATGAAGTTTATAAAATTGAATGTAAAATCTAATATGCAGTGTATGAAATGCAGTTTTTTTTAATCAGTTTTGAAAAGATGCAAATTTTTTTAAAACATTTTTGAAGGTGTAGTTTTTTTTTTTAAAAAAAAGTGTATAGTATGCAGTTTTTTAAAAACATATTTTATATAGTTTATAGAATGCAATTTTTGTAAAATGCACTTTTTAAAACTGCAGTTTGGTCGTCAATATTGCATTTATATGTACATAATTTATGTCAAAATTTGAGTTTTCATAGTTTTTAAAGGTGCAGTTTTTTTTTGCTGAAAATCAGCAAAAGTCATGCTTAAGGTGCCCAAAAAAGCCCCAGGCACCAAAAAGCGTTAGGCGCCAACCTGGGTCTTTTTGGGGGTTTTCGCCTTGACTACACTGCGCATTCCACCGTTCATCTCCTATATCCATGATATCTTGTACCATACGAGGCCAGCTTCTATGCAACTCCATCCAGATGCTCATATGTACCTGATTAATGTTTACATTCTCTACCTTGAATCTACTTAACGAGCTCCTTTAATAGATGATATTTGGTTTATATTTAACTTCAAGCACATAAGAAATGCTCCATTCTTTACATATTTCGAAGCAATTTAAAATAATCAGATTATGATCGGGAGCTGGGAAAAGCTGAGTGGCTTCAAATCCGAATGGTTATATATTCATCGTCTGACGGCTTCACCAGATGATGAATAGAAGGACGTAATGTATATCTCAAACTAAACTAATCCTTATAGTTAATCAAGATTCACCTCTTAGCTAATGTGGTACTTTCTATGATGCATAGAATGCAGCGAGATTGTCTGGTCAAAAATTCGAGATAGTGTTAGCAACTCTCAAAAGTGTTTCAGCAAACTCTTAAAGGTTAATCTATACAAGTGATTTGGTTGACTTTATTATTTCCCTTTTCTTTTTTCTTTTAATACACGACTCCTCCTCTTAAGTTATTTCCAAAATTTACCCTTGGTAGTATAGTTAAATATAAATGTGACCATTACATTTTTCTATCATTCATTTCCATTTTTCCTTCACTCATTTCCATTTTTTTGCTCAATAGAGTAACCGACCTAAACAAAGCTTTATATATTTTGCAAACTATTTGAAAAAAGCAAAACCTTCATGATAAGGATTAAATTTAGTTAACGTTGGTATAAATAGAAATTGCTTAAAATATTCACCTTGGTAGTTGTAATTGTCCACGTAACCATTTTTAGATGAACAAAGTTATAATGTATGCCATAAAGTTTTTGATTTTTCATCTACACAATTTTCCGTGGATTAAGCCATTAGATTATAGCAAAGGTTGCGGGATGATATAATAAACTAACTTGTTTCAAAAATGGAAAAATGTAAACAATTTTATGGGAATATCTAAAATAAATAAATATCATTGAATAAGACACCCCTCCTGAAACTATAACGATATAAGAATTAGATAATCTATTTAAATTTTGTGTCAAAGTTCAAACCAATGGCATTTTCTTTATGGATCATCAACATTGACAATTTCAATAGATATCACACTGCAACAACAATGATACATACATGCATAGGCATACATACATTTATGTCAAGGAGGATTTTTGAGCTAACAGTGCGTTTGCACCAAAATATATATAATTTAGGGAAAACAGGTATGGATTTCTTTTCAAAAAAAAAATTGTACTAAAATATAAAAGTGAAAATACAAGTGGTATAATGTTCTAAAAACAGGGTTCTGCGGGTCATTAGTTGGAAAAAATATCATTCTACTCAAAATATTCATAACCAACTAACCAAAACATTAATCTAACAAATCAAGCAAAAACAATGACAGCATAAAATTACCTGACTTCAGGATTGATGGTAATGTTACAATAAAGAGACTACACACAGATACCCACAACTGAGTCAACAACAACAAACAATGGGTAGACCTACCACCAAAATAAAATTAAGAATTAGGTAAAAACATAATTAAAAAAATGCCAGCATATTTCTAATTATATATATGCAATGACAGAGGATTTTATTGTTGCCAAAAGCACGATCTAAATTTTTATTGTACCATTGTCTGCTTTACAAGATAATCATGACAATTATTTACTGATGCATTTTCTTCTTCATTTTATCAGAAAAAATGCATCAATAAACAATTGGCATGAACAAATAATTATCTTGTCAAGCATAGCACGCTACAGAAACAGCGTTGCACCCAATGAACTTGGCATGAAAAGTGCGGCTTGGAAATCATGGAAGGCAATGAAGAATCCTGATTTCAATAGCAGTGATTCTACTGAAGGTGTTCATGAGTTCGAGGAGCTTGCCAACTATGCTGTGAAATACTAGGGTAATATTATACTTGCTAAGTGATGGTTTTCTATGTCCATGGCTGAGGACTACTATATATATAAAGTGCCCAATAGTTTCTCCTTTATGCACTAGGTAAATGCCAAAAATACAGCTTCTCTTGTTTACTAAAGCTGTGTTTCTAGTTTGTACACTATCATGCACCATAGAAACTTGTCAACTTGAACCATATACAATTCGTACAAAAGAACGTGCTATAGTTGAAGATGCAGAAATAGTAACACCCAAATTTTTTACGGTAACTAGTTAAAATAGAAATTATAAATTATGCTGAAAAACCTAGTTTTTTGATGGAGTATCTCTCATTTATAAGAAAACTCTAGTTTTTCTCAATTCTGAAATCTTCCTTGTTTTGTTTCCGTTACTTTACTAATCTATGTTACTATCATCAGTTTATATTTCTTCTTTTATATCTCAGTCTATATCTTATTCCATGCTAAAAAATGAGGAGGGATGGAAGGAATACTAAAAATAAGGCTGGCTTTACCGACGGAAAATAGTCATCGGCAGCCGTAGCCAGCCATAGCTAGTTGTCGATAAAGGTCACAACAAAAAACAATGTAGCCAGCTCAATAGTGATGACTTCATCACCATAATAGCAACAACTAGTTTTTGAAATGTAGACACGTAGAAATTTGTAAAAGGCTGGTGGGTTGTCGCTAGCAGATACCACCCATTGTTATCTTACACTAAGACTGTCAACGCTAGCCATCACAAAACTGGAAATTCACTTCATGAATGCAGCAGCTATTTAAGAAATCCAACCAGTTAGATAATATAATTCTTTATATACTTTATCTAACTCAATTTCAATGTACTGCCATTGCGTGCATTGTACAATCTCATACATGATCAAATATACAACACAAATATCAATATTTATATAAACTTGTTAGCAAATAAAATTTTGTTTACATTTTTTATGCCTTTCGATACTAACACCAACCCTAAAGTTAAAAAAATAACATTTTGTTTACCCTAAAACAACAACCCTAATTGAATATTAGAACCACAATCGTAAATTCATAATCGTATATCCATAATCGTAAATGCATAATCGTAAATTCAGATCTACAGCATACACAAACAAAGAATCGGGACCGCTTACCAAAATCCAAATTGAATATTAGATCCAAAACGCGCCGCCCTAGCTTCGACAGAGATTGGAGATGGAAGGAGTTTTGAAGGGACACCGTGTATAAGAGTTGACGAGATTGGAGATGGACGAGGTTTTCGCAATTGATTGATGATTTGTGAGGTACGGTGTTAGTTTTGGAGGAAGCGGAATGGATTAGCGGGGAAGATTGAAAAATTATTTGTGAAGTGGCCATGAATAAAAGCCAGTGTTACACTTTAATTACAAAACAAATTCAGGTTGAAAGAAATAATTAAGTGTAATTAATAGCACTTTAGAATAGCGTGTTATAAAAAAAGCGTTATAAATACTATATTTTGTTGGAGTGTCTTTCATACATTGACCTTTTTCAGCATATTATATATGAAAACAATTCAGAATTTCACCACGAATACAAATAAAAGATTTTTGTAGTCAAATTCTTAAAGCAGCAAAATCCTAGAATGACATGCTAAAAGGGTTTACCATGTGCATACGCTACGACTAGCCACTTATGTGGTATCCACGGACCGAGCTAGGTGCACTAAGGGGGTTTACGGCTTCAGTCGGTTTCCCCTCGAACAAATTCAAAAAAAAATCTTAAAGCTGCAAAATCTCATTTTCCAGCCTTATTATTAAATTGTTTATTTTTATATTGTTAATATTTATGTCTTTTACGGGGTGTTACAATCTGGAAGCTTAAAGGCACTGTTAAAGTCAAATCCGATGAAACAATCTTCCTTTTTCAACTTTCTAATGAAGAGAGTGGATATAAGATACTCTTTGCGGATCCAATCTTGATTAAAAGTAAGCTTTTCATTATCAAGCCATATAATTCGAAAATAAGTGATCTGTGTGGGATGGTGAAATATCTGCATGTGTGGGTTCAAATGTATAGCATACCCATCTTTGCTTGGTCTCACAAAGGCATTAATTGGTTGGCTAGTAGGCTATGGAGAATGATACGTATGGATGAAATGACAGAAAAAATAGAGAGGATACAATATGCAAAATGTATGATTGATGTGAATCCTTCGCAAAAATTGGTTGATGATTTCTTGGTCGAGACTCCTGATGGTGGTACACAATCAATTAAAGTGTTTCTGGAAACCAGATGTTTGTACAACATGCAAAGTATTTGGTCATAACACTGCAACATATGACAAGTAGAGATTATTAACAAGACTGAGGAAATCACTATTAAGAAGAAGAAAAACTCCAGTGATCAACTTAGACGTTTACAATGGCAAGGCATATCAAAAGAAAGGGTTGCTTATGGGTAGAAGAGTAGGGTTTAGACCAGTTCAGAAATGGCATAAAATGGGTAAAAGTAAGTTAAGCAATACTACTTTCAAACGCACACACTATGTTAAGGTAGTTGATGCTGGTAATGTCAATCTGAATTTTATGGAGCAAGTGAATGATACTGAAAAGGAACTGTGCAGGCCCATACTGAAAGAGGATGAAATTGATATTGATAAGGATATGCAACAAGGAATGAATGAAATTTGTGAAATCGTTGAAAAAAAGGAATAAGGTTTACGCTTTACATAGGAAAGTGCAAGAAAGCAAAGCTGAAATTACAACTAGTGTTCAAACTTTTGAGCATCTTAATGATACTGCTAATAGGATTAACAATGTCCATGGAGATGATCAGCAACAAAATCTAGCTTCTACTGATCCTGACAATAGTAATGATCCGGTTACAGCTGCAGAGATAGACACTGAGTACAACTCCATTGAGGCACAAGTGCATGAACAACAAGATATTGGAAAAGAAACAGAGCATGTTAAAGTTACAAATTCTCAATGCAACAGTGATATTAGCATGCATGATGTACCTATTGAAGACAAATATTGGTATTAGACAGGGTGACCCATGTCGCATACTTTTCTACCAATAGAAATGGTTGTACTATAGGGTACTTCAAAAGTAAAATTGGTATTAGACAGGGTGACCCCATGTCTGCATACATTTTCATCATTATAATGGAGCTTCTAACTAGATTATTTGATGAATCTGTTGACAATGGATGTCGGATTTTGTGGCCCATTTGTTTTGGCCGTAGACCCATTATTTGATAATAGCCCATTTATCCCCTAAACCACTTACTAATTTTCGTTTTCATTTGGTAACCGCTCCATGATGGCCAAAGCGATATAAGGAAAACGTGATTTATTTTTCTGATTTATGGTTCACTGAACCTCCTCTCAAAAGCAAAAAACACCATCTAAATTGAGAAGAAGGGTTTGGAAACAAAATCAGAGACAAAGAATTGAAATTGGAGGAAGAAGAGCATACAAACTCATCCGATTTCGCTTAGCAATGGCTGGAGGTACTCTTTAATTCCATTATTTGCTTCCGCCTTTTGTTTTATGCAGTAGTTAGCGATTCTAACATTTGGTATCAGAGCGTTTGACACTACAACAAAAAACACTTTTCGCAACAGGCCATATCTGTTGTAGTAGACCTATTGCAACAGGCCAACGCCTGTCTATATAGCCGAGGTTGCAAAAGGTCGGTCCCTTTTCGCAACAGTTTTTGCCCGTTGCAATAAGATGTTGCAGTATACTTTTTTGCAACGGGCTTTTGTTGTTGCAACAGATACTTTTGCAACAATATATGCCCGTTGCAATAGATTCAAAAATCGCTTAAAAAAAATATTACAGCTTACAGATATTACATATTAAATGTATTTGTTTTAGCAATAGTGTATATCACAAAATGAAATAAACAAATAAAAATTTTATTTTAACAAAGTTTTAATACTACAAACAATTACAACAAAAATTTCTGTAATTTTCATATATCATTCATGTACAACAATTTCTACTCTCATGCAACACATTTTTTCAAATACAATATTTTATTACAGTTTCCAAATACACTATTTCTACTTTCATACACTAATACAATAGTTCAAACACTTTAATGAGCTTGCCCCTCTTCTTGAAAAGCTTTTCAATCTTAACCTTAGCACCCTGCTTCGTCGCAAGGAAAGCCATCGTTCTTGCAGTCTTTACTAACCGGACATGCACAACATCATTTGTTAAAACGTATAAATGCAATTACAGCAGGGTAAAATTATGTACTTATAAAATTATTGTCTATATCCCTACCACCGATGCACTCGCTTCAGCTCTTTCAAACACATCAAAGCAATGACCCCTGATAAAAGCCTCAGTATACATCAACTTGGTCCATTCGTAATTCGCTTGTACATTATAAAGGCCTCAGTATATCATACACCAAATGTTATGAAAAGTAGTTATTTTGTAGAAACAAAAGTTTCGATGAAAATTAAGGATAATGAATCTAATTGTCATATCAAATAGAACATCATTTGATAGATATAACCAAATCAGAAAACTATAAGAATTGGAACAATAGAAAAAAAAAGTGATGTGTTATACCTGCATATTTAGCTCTCTATATTTCCTTATGTAAAAATAAATTATAAGCAATAGCGTTAGGTAGTTTCCATGCTGAATATTGATGGTCGGCAAGGCTCTTAAAAAATTGTTTGCAGTCAAGTAGCTTTGCTGCTGAGCTTATTGCCGAGTTTTGAAGTCCCTCAGGATTGTATTTATGCATCGTGTTTGGGTTGAGCAGATTGTCATACAAAAGTTTTAAGTCCCTTAACAAGGAGTCTACTGTTGGTTGGATTTCTTAAATGCTCTGATTGCTGATTGTAGACAGCTTCAAGCCTACAAGTAAACATGGGCAGGTGTTCTGTTATGAAGGAGTCTAGCAAAACGTTTAATACATTTACAGAAATTTCTTTTGTAAGGAAAGTTACCTGTATTCTCCCACTGAATCCATTATTTCAGCAGATATTGCTCTTCGTCCATTTGCATCAAAGTTGAAACAATTTCTTCCAATCTGTTGATGTAGAATAATTGTTTGTTATCAGTAACAGTAACCGAACATATACAGAATTTTCCATAACATGAATTTGAGTTGTAATTGAATAACGCGTTTGATCTCCAATAAATAAAACACCAATCAAATAAATAATAGATTTGAGTTGAACACATGAGATATAGGATTGCCGAACTTATTAAACATTCTATTCCAAATATATCGAGTAGTGGCCAAACTGATAACGAAAACTAAGCTATCATTAAACAATAAAACAAACCAGACATGAAAAGCATTGTTGAGAAACAAATTCAATTGGTTATGTGTTTTTCTTCTACAGTCGATAAGTAACTCTGCAACCAGTTAACTGCCATACCAACATCCGGACTGGAAACACCATGGCTTCACCAAATCCTTATCTATGAAAGCAGTTGCTAGATTCGTTTCCTCATGACCTCATCATCTTGTACACTAGGAGATAACTAAAGCAGTAAATCTATCTGAACTTTAGACTTCCTATATCTAAACATTGGCTTAAGTCCACAAGTACCGAACAATGTTATTCAACGATCCCAAAACTGCATAACATTCGCAGGATCAACCAAAATTACCCAGCTCGATTCTACTTCGAGCCATATTTAGTAAAATATGAAAATTCATTTCAGTAATTGTCACATCAACAGAAGCTCCATCCTAGCCAATGTTTTAACAATGAACAAAGCAATAGTCACTGACATTAGAATATATTAACCAAACCCAAATCCCAAAAAATGCAATTTAAAAGAAATTTGATTACGGTGTTGTGTTGTCACATATAATGTCACATATAATCGATTATTGGGTTATCCAGTTTAATAAACCCCAAATTCGTACAACAAAAAAACCAGTGTAGAGATTCATACCCCTTGCAAATTGGAAAGGAAGAACAACGTTTAGCAAATCCGACTTTTATGATAGATCTGTTTGAGAAATCCAAGGAAAACTCGGTTTTCAGACCTGTAAGTTGAGTGCAGTAACACCGAAATACCTATGTCCCTAATAGCTTGATCCTAAATCGGCCATACAAAACTTTCAACTCTTCAAGAAGCGATGTACTAAGAGGTCTATTAGGGTTTGAATGACAAAAACGCCATTACTGCGAATCTCAAACTGCGTTAGGTGGGAGTTTGGAATACTGGATGGTCTTTTTACTTTTGGCTTATCAAAGATTAGAGGGGATTCGCTTCCCAGTAATCTTAGAAGTTTAGGAAGACAACTTGGATAAATGTAAGCTTCGAATTAGATTTAGAATGTAGAGATTGGAAAAGTAGGGAAATGGGAAAAGGCAAGTGAAGCGGGCATGAAATATTAGCGCGAAGCAGTCCTAATTTTTTTCGAGAACCCGCCTTATCAATTTTTGGAGGCCGCCTTACATTATTTACTTCTGCATACTTTTAAACTTTGTATACGTTTAAGTCCTGAATACCGTAAGCCTTTGGATTTTTTATGGAAAATAACGGTTAAAATTTTGCATACTTTTAAACTCCTGCAGAAAAACATGATTTGAATTTTGTATCCTTGACATTTACTAAGCATATGAAAGTAAAGATGGTTATATATTATATTTGCAAAGATCACACAACAAAATTTATTAAATAGTAAATTAACTATTAAATTAATTATGAAACTGTGATAAATATTAATTGCTAATATATTGAATTGCTTAAATAGTAATTATTAATGCATCAAATTAAGTGCAAATTAATTACTAGACATTAATTTTAATTATTTCTTAATTTTTGGGTATTATTTAATATTGGATTATCAAATGTTAATATCACTTTATAATAACTAAAATTTATTATTAATTAATAATTATATTAAATTATAGTCTTAATTATTATATAATTACTAATAGTTAGTTATTTAACAGTAATTATTTAATAATAATTGTTAAAAGTCAGTTATCAAAAAACTACTACTTATTTATTAATGATAAATTACAAGAAGTTGTTTATTACTTATTAATTATAATTGAACATTAATTGTTAATTATTTAATATTACGAATACTTTATTAATTATTTAATATTTGTTGTTAATTAGATTTATTAATTATTAAACGTAATTGATGATTGGTAAATATATTTTACATACTATTAATAACTAACCATGATAAATTATTAAAGTATTAATTCATATTAATTAATGATTATTACTTAATACTTATTATATTATAACTAAATATTACCTACTACTTCGTATTTTCGTATTCAATGGTAATTATGTTTACCAAAAGTCGGGGAAAATATACGTTTTTAATATTATGTTTTTCGCAACTGACTTTACCAGTTGTAAAAAATATAGTTATTGCAAGTGGCAAAAATAGTTGCTAAAGATATTTATTCGCAACTGGCTTGGAAGCGCAGTTGCAAATAATATGTTTGTTGCAACGGTCACGGAAGAGCAGTTGTTAAAGCATATGTTTTGCAACTGGAAAGGAAGCACAGTTGCTAAAAATATGCTTTTCGCAACAGAAGGTAAAGGCCTGTTGCTAAATCTCATCTATTGCAACTACAATTATAGGTCTGTTGCAAAATATCATTTACTGCAACTGTTATGTGTCGCCTGTTGCAAATAGCTAGTTGCGATAGGATATTTTTCTTGTAGTGTGATCGCCTCTGCATTGCTATAACAATTAGGGTTCCATCGAATTGTTGAAATTTCCCTTGCGATTTTGTATTTCGTTGAGAAAGCGATGGAGAATCTGTATTGCGAACAATTTTTTTTTAGACCTTTTTTTTGTGTTGCTGGAGTTGGCATAGTATTAGGGATGGCAGGGATGGCACTTGCTTTAGTTGGTTGCGAAAGTTTTCTAAGTTCACTTGCTCATTTTTTTTATGACTAGAGCACTATGCAGATGTTTAATTTTCTAAGCATATATGTAGTGAAAGTCATCATACTTTGACCGAAGCATAGTACAGTGGGTTGCTTTATGCTTGTACACATATTGTATTGTTTTATGTACAGTATACATAGGCTTACATACCATAACATGACCCGTAGACTTGCTCTTCTTTTCTAGTCTACATACAGTTTTTGTTTGTACTGATTAAAAAAAAAGGTTGTGTTTTTTATACATTGCAAGCTAGGTGTATGTGTATAAAACAATGTGAAATGTCAAGTGATTGAGCAAATTTTATTAGTTAGGGAGTAGCCACAGCATCTCTAATTATTAAAAAAAAAATTGATAAACTTAAATCACATGTGGATACTAGACATTGATTGTAATTAATCATGTGTAACATAATAAGATTTTCCCACAGGAAATTTTATTGTTTTGCATGATTAATTAGGGTGATGTATCATATTGTATTTCTTAATCTACCCACAAGAGTTAAGAAATAATGATTTGATAGTTTCACTATAAGATTTAATTTATGAATCTGATTTGAGTAGACTTTAGCCCACAGGCAAGTTTTATGTCACTGGATTCATATGTGCATAGTTTACATTGGTAAATTGTGATAAAATTATAGTCTCGGTTTATTTTGTTAATAAGCATATATTTTCTATTTGCAGTAATTTTACCTGGAAATATTTCTGATGTTAAATGTGACATTCCTGAATTAAGAGGTGATAACTACAAGGTATGGAAGGAGAGAGTGTTACTGCATTTAAGATGGATGGATATTGACTATGCTATTCGGAAAGACGAACCACCTAGCATAACCGAGGCTAGTACTCCTGAAGCCATTGATCTTTATGAAAAGTGGGAGCGATCTAATCGTCTTTCAGTTATGTTCATAAAGACCAAGATTTGTGCTAGTATTAGGGGTTCAGTCGATCAACATGTTAAAGTCAAGGATCTTCTTGAAGCGATCGATGAGCAGTTTGCATCCTCTGATAAGGCTCTCGCCAGCACCTTGATTATGAAGTTCTCATCCATGAGGCACATTGAGGTTAAAGGAGTGCGTGATTATATCATGCGCATGAGGGATATAGCGGCTCAACTAAAGGCTTTAAAAGTTACCATGTCTGAATCTTTCTTGGACCATTACATTCCGTGCACTCTACCTCAGCAATATGCCCCATTTAAGATCTCTTACAACACACATAAGGACAAATGGTCAATTAATGAGCTTATGACCATGTGTGCTCAAGAGGAGGGTAGATTGTTGATGGAAGAGGGCAAAAAGGTGAACCTTGCTACGACTTCTTATTCAAAGAAGAAAAAGGATCACAATAAGGAAAAGGAAAAAGGAAAGATTCATGCGAATCAAGTCGTGAAAAAGGAGTCAAAGTGTTACTTCTGTAAAAAGAAGGGACACATTAAGAAGGACTGCATTAAGTTTAAAGCTTGGTTTGAGAAGAAAGGTAATTTTCCAGCATTTGTTTGTTATGAATCTAATATGATTAATGTTAATCATGATACATGGTGGATTGATACTGGGACTACAATCCATGTTTCAAATACCTTGCAGGGTATGACAAACCTAAGGAGACTAGTAGACAGTGAAAGACTTATCTATTCATGCAACAAGATAGCTTCACGTGTGGAAACCGTTGGGACATGCAATTTGGTTTTAAGTAGTCGCTTTACTTTATGTCTAGAAAAAACATTCTATGTTCCTAATTTTGCAAGGAATTTGATTTCTATATCTAGACTTTTACCTTTTGGATTTTCCTTTAATTTTTCAGACTCTGGTTTTAGTATTATCAAAAATTATGAAGTTATTGGCTATGGTACATTGTCTGATAATTTATTTCATCTTGACTTGCAAAATGATACCACTCATAATTCTATGCATGTTAATGTTGGTTTAAAAAGATGTATTATGAATGAGGATTCTTCTATGTTGTGGCATCGGAGATTAGGACACATCTCCATTGATAGAATTAAGAGGTTAGTAAAGGAAGGGGTACTTGGTACTCTAGACTTTACTGATTTCGACACTTGTGTTAGTTGCATTAAAGGAAAGCAAACTAATAAACACAAAATTGGTGCGAAGAGGAGTTCTGACTTATTAGAAATCATACATACGGACATTTGTTGCCCGGACATGGATGCTGATGATCCAAAATACTTTATCACCTTCATAGATGATTATTCGCGATATATGTATCTCTACTTACTTCGTTCCAAAGACGAAGCTTTAAATGCCTTTAAATTATTTAAGGTTAAAGTAGAGAATCAATGTGGTAAGCACATTAAGATCGTGAGATCAGATCGAGGTGGAGAGTATTACGGTAGATACACTGAAAACGGACAAGCACCTGGTCCATTTGCTAATTTTCTTCAAGAGCACGGGATTGTTCCCCAATACACCATGCCTGGTTCTCCAGACCAAAATGGTGTAGCTGAAAGAAGAAATCGGACACTAATTGATATGGTGCGTAGCATGAGAAGTAATGTTAAACTTCCATCATTTTTGTGGACTGATGCTCTTAAGACGGCATCATATATATTAAACCGGGTTCCATCCAAGGTCGTCTCTAAGACGCCTTTTGAGTTATTCAAAGGTTGGAAACCGAGTTTGCGACATATACGCATTTGGGGATGTCCGTCTGAGGTGAGAATCTACAATCCACAAGAGAAGAAACTTGACCCCAGGAGTATTAGTGGGTATTTCATTGGATATGCCGAGAAGTCAAAGGGTTATAAATTCTATTGTCCGTCCCATTATACCAGGATTATGGAATCAAGAAATGCTAAATTTCTTGAGAATGATTTGATTAGTGGGAGTGATCAATTTCAGAATATTATTCCTGAAAAAGACCACTATGAGGTTCCACCCTCTGATTCAAGTGATAGGTTGATTATCATTCACACTCCTCAAGTTAAGCCGAGTGTTAGACAACCAAATATAGAAATTCCACAAATTATTGATAAAAATCCGATAGATCATGTTGTAAATGAGGATTGGGTTCATAATGAGAATGAACAAGATTTGGTTCATAATGAGAATGAACAAGTCCCATTAAGAAGATCTACTCGTGAAAGGCGATCAGCTGTTCCTGATGATTATGAAGTGTACCTACAAGAATCAGATTATAATATTGGAGTCGATAATGATCCTTTGTCATTTTCACAAGCCATAAGTTCTACAGATTCAAACTTATATATGAATGCTATGAAAGAAGAGATGAATTCAATGGCTTCTAATCGAGTTTGAAATCTTGTTGAGTTGCCTGATGGTGTAAAAATCATTTGATGCAAGTGGGTTTTTAAGACAAAAAGAGACTCACTAGGAAACATCGAAAGATATAAAGCGAGATCGTTGCTAAAGGGTTCACTCAAAGAGAAGGAATCGACTACACGGAGACATTTTCTCCTGTATCAAAGAAAGATTCCCTTTGTGTAATTATGGCATTAGTAGCTCATTTTGATTTGGAGCTACATCAAATGGATGTGAAAACGGCATTCCTTAATGGTTATTTAGAGGAAGAGGTTTATATGAAACAACCTGAAGGATTTTCCTCTAAGGATGGTGAACATTTGGTTTGTAAGCTAAATAAATACATATATGGGTTAAAACAAGCCTCCCGCCAGTGGTACAAGAAATTCCATGAAATAATAACTTCATTTGGTTTCGAAGAAAATATCATGGATTAATGTATATATATTAAGGTCAGTGGGAGTAAAATTTGTTTTCTTGTATTATATGTGGATGATATTTTGCTTGCAACCAATAATAAAGGGTTGCTACATGAGGTAAAACAGTTCCTTTCAAGAAACTTTGATATGAAAGATATGGGAGATGCATCTTATGTCATTGGCATTAAGATCCATAGGGATAGATATCGAGTCATTTTGGGATTGTCTCAAGAGGCCTATATCAACAAAGTACTTGAAAGATTTAGAATGAAAGATTGTTCACTAAGTGCAGCACCCATTATGAAGGGAGACCGGTTCAGTTTGGACCAGTGCCCTAGGAATGACTTTGAAAGAGAACAAATGAAAAATATTCCATATGCTTCAGCTGTTGGTAGCATAATGTATGCCCAGGTTTGTACCAGACCTGATATTGCATATGCAGTTGGGGTATTAGGAAGATATCAGAGTAATCCAGGGATCGATCATTGGAAGGCTGCAAAGAAAGTGATGAGGTACCTTAAGGGTACTAAGGATTACATGCTTATGTATAGAAGAACTGATAATCTGGAAGTGGTAGGCTATTCGGACTCTGACTACGGTGGCTGCAGCGATTCACTTAAATCCACATCAGGATATGTGTTCATATTAGCTGATGGTGGAGGCACAATCAGCTAGCATCTTATCTTTCTTATACAATTCTTCTACTTATACATATACATAGGATTTTTTATATAGAATTATAAGGTATTATATAACCGGTATTCTCTAGGGCATACAGAGAGACGAACAGTATAAATATAAGTGAGATGTAAAAAAGGTAAGGTTAAGTCTAAAAAATCGACTATTCAAGCTTTACCTTTACTAAGAATAAGAAAATTAACCATTAAAATAGTTTGACGGCTAGTTCCACTATGGTCGCAAAGTTCATTTCTTGCTTTGAGGCTACCTCGCATGGTGTTTGGTTGAAAAGTTTCATATCTGGACTTAGAGTTGTTGACTTTATTAATCGGCCGATAAGAATGTATTGTGGCAATTCAGCTGCTGTCTTCATGGCTAAGAATAATAGGAGTGGAAGTCAAAATAAACACATTGACATAAAGTACCTAGTCGTGAAGGAACGTGTTCAAGGAAGAAAAGTGATCATCGAGCACATTAGCACTGGTTTAATGATTGCTGATCCCTTGACTAAAGGCATGCCAATTAAGACTTTTAGGGATCATGTAGTGAAAATGGGACTTGCACCCATTATGTAGTACATTCATTATGTTTTTATTGAACTTTTATTATGTTGGATATTTTCTCCTTTGGATTTATGCGCATATTTATGTTATTATGTTGAGAAATATCATTTGCTTGAACCTAGAGTAAACATGAGGTTTACTCATTAAGTTAAATGTGTGTGTGGTTGTTGAGAATTTGATATATTGTGATACATGGAAGATTAATTCTCGTACTAAGAGATTTCATCGCTATGATTCGTATATCATATCTCATCTCAAATGGGCCAAGTGGGAGAATGTCGGATTTTGTGGCCCATTTGTTTTGGCCGTAGACCCATTATTTGATAATAGCCCATTTATCCCCTAAACCACTCACTAATTTTCGTTTTCGTTTGGTAACCGCTCCATGATGGCCAAAGCGATATAAGGAAAACGTGATTTATTTTTCTGATTTACGGTTCACTGAACCTCCTCTCAAAAGCAAAAAACACCATCTAAATTGAGAAGAAGGGTTTGGAAACAAAATCAGAGACAAAGAATTGAAATTGGAGAAAGAAGAGCATACAAACTCATCCGATTTCGCTTAGCAATGGCTGGAGGTACTCTTTAATTCCATTATTTGCTTCCGCCTTTTGTTTTATGCAGTAGTTAGCAATTCTAACAATGGAAACTTTCAGCTACACTCTAAATGTGATGATCCCAAAATCACCTCTCTTCTTTTTGCTGATGATTTGAATGTATTTTGTAAAACTGACAATAACACCATGATCAACATCATGAGTACTTTAGATAAATTTTATAGGATTACAGGTCTACAGATTAACACATCCAAACCGGAGTTAAACCTAGCTAGAGTCTCACCTGCTGTTGCAGCTGAACTTCAAGTTATCTCTGGGTTATGCATTAATCTCAACAAATCATCATATCATGGCTTGCCTCTCACTACATCAAGGATCACAACTGCATAGTGCCTTCCACTTTTTGATAAGATCAATAGAAGGCTCAATCAAGCCGGTAGGTTGACTCTTGTTAAATCTGTTACAATTTCTATGCATACATATTGGACTATGACATATTCTTCCTCGTAAATTGTTGAAAATGATAAAAACTGCTTTCATGAAAAAAAATTGGAAAGGAAATATTCACATTACATACTTAGCCCCTATCTCCTTTAAATATATTGAAAAACCAATAGGCAAAGGAGGGCTTGGCATTATAAATACAATTATGTGGAACAAGTCTGCATTTGTGAAGCACATTGATAACTTTCTTAACAATTCCGAAAGTATTTGGGTAGCATGGTCTAAAAAACATGTATTTGGTAATCACAAATTCTGGACTACGATACCACCACCTAATCTTAATTAGACGTGGATTAGTATCTTCAAAATTAGGAAAGAAGTCTTGCCATTCTTCAAATACAATGCATATGCATACCCTATTATCAATTTCTAAGAAGACCCCTGGCTTGACTATGGGCTCATTCTTAATAATATTATACCACATTAAGAGAAAGCACTTTCTGGAGTGCACGAGCTGGCCATTGTTGGTAGTTGTATTGTCAATAACAGATTCAATATGCCAAGAATTGCAACTCCATGCTGCTTTGAGGTCTGGATGAAGATAACTTCCTTACCTCCAATGGTTCCTAGTAATGTTAGGACTTAATGGAATTGGTCAGGTGAGATATTCTCCTTTAAGCAAACGTACAATTGTTTGAATGGGGTTAAAGCTATGGATTTTTGTAGGTGGTAGAGAATCATTTGGAAAGGAGAAAATGAAGCTAAAGAAAATTTCTTCCTATGGAAAGTCATACACAATGCATTGTTCACCAAAATAAAACTCAATTCTCATGGATATTTGATGCCTGTCTACTATGTATTTTATGGGGACAAGCCTGAAAATGTTGGTCACCTTTACTTTGAATGCCATCACATCAAAGAGATATGGACAGAAGCAATGGAGAAAGCTGGACAAAGCAATGTTGCTCAACATAGTGATGATGAATGGAACCTTATACACAAACATATCATGAAGGGTGATAGGCAAGCTATGCTTATCTCCTTTGTTTTAAATAAGTTCATCTTGCTTATATAGAAAATCAGAAATGAAATAATATTCAGACAGAGAAATGTTATCACCAATATGTAGATGAAATATCATGTTCTTCTGAAGATCAGAAATGAAATAATGTTGACAAGCCATGTCTTTGATCTTGGAATATGGAGCTGAAGTTTAGTCGCATGGTCTTTTCTTTTGTTCTTTGTTCGTGTTGTGTTATCTTCCTAGTGATTGGTAGTCATGTTTCTATGTTATCTTCTTCTTCTTTTAGTTTGTGCTCGCTATGTTTCTTTGTAAACTTCTTTTGGTTATCAATAAAGTGGTAGGGGTCCACTCAACCCCGTCGGCAATGCAAAAAAAAAAACTAATTTGAAAACACTTTTTAAACAAATTCTTAAGTAAAAGCATTTTAAAATTTCCAAAAAAGAGTTCATTTTTAAGAGTTGTGTTTATAGCAATTGTCGCAACGTGGCCTATAATCACAACTTGTTTTGGAATCAAATACTTCAAAATATTATCTTTAATCACTTTATAAAATTTGTAAAAGATTTTGGAAACAAAGGTGAGCATTTGAAAACTAAATCAAAGATTTAAACTTGTAAATTACAAACATGATACTAAAGTTAAACAATTTTAAACCAAGGTTCAAATGTCGCAAAACATTTACTTTTAGTGTTACTTCGTTTGTATCATACAATGTCACAAACAAAAGAACAAATCTGTTTGTACATGCTATAACATCATACGCATAAGAAAACATAACCTCTCATTCGTACATATATTCCTTGGTTTCCAAGTCAACTAACATCATACCCAAGTATATATTTATACATATAAATCAACATCAATATACAACCAATCAACGTGATTTTAACAAACAAGTATGAATCATAATTAAAGCTAGAAACCTTAAATAAATTAGTTGGTTTTACTCATCGAAAGCTATTGACCTTGCTAACTTTCATTACAACTTGCATATAACCTAGATCTTCGCTTTAACTAGGAAAAGGTTGGAGTTTGGAGGACTTTGGTGCAAAAGTGACTTGGCCTAAGGGTAAAATAGGCTCGACCATGGACTTGTGAGGGGTGATGGAGCTCTGGCGGGAAAGGTGGTGGGACTTCGGATTATCGTCGAATTCACAAAAATCAAACCCAAAAATGAGTCATCTTCTAAATGATTTTTGTACATGTTACTCATTGAATTTGGAAAAGTTGTTAAAGGGTAAACACTTAGAAATTCTCTTCTCTATAATTTAAAAAAAAAACATTCGATTTTGAGTAGTTTGAGAGCAATATGGTTAAAAGAAGAAATAGGTAATCTTAGATCTAAAAATCAAGGTTTGAAAATGAGTCTGAATGAATTACATTTTTGACGTAGTAATTCTCAGAGTGAAGAAAAGATGTAAGTAAGAATCATAGGAGCTTAATTCTCTTAAATTTGAAAATATAATTTTTTGAATTTGCAGTACTTTAGATGGAGTTATGGCTATGATAGAATGAAGCATGGAGTTTAGAGTTTTTAAAGTGAAAAGAGCTAATATTCTTGAATTTTAAAATCCATGGAAGCCATATAATATTTTTAGAAAACTTGGAGGAGGATGTAGAAAATGAGTATAAAAACGAGGAATGTAAAAAATATATGAGAAAATATGTTTTATATTAATTGCAGATAATAAATTACAAAAATAACCCTATGTATTTTACCCTCCATAACTTCACGTCACTTCAGCTAGCTCTATCACCTTCTTTGTTATGTCACCGCATGGTTTCTCTTCCTTACCAATATAATTATTAGCTCTAAATGTCCCATAATGTACAAATATGTGTACTAATGTGTCGCTTGTCCCTTTTACTAAAATTTAAAAATAAATAAATGGATTTATGTCACATCACACGTTATCATAACTTAATTAAATTATAGTATATCTTATATCTTTCTTTATTGATAGTTGTTTTGTAAGTGCAAACATTGGATCTTCGTGAACTTCCAAAAATGTTTTTCTGTATCATTAGCTTTATGTATCACTTAAAAATATAATATAACAATCAGTTATTTTTTTTATAAATTATAATTGCATTTCTACACATATTAACAAATTTTAGCATCGCTTAAAAGTAAGATCTAATGGATAGACATTATTTACCTCATCATTCTTATTTAATTAGTGTGTAACCCGTGCGTTGCACACGACAATATTATTAAAAGTAGTATTTATTATTTTAACGTTAAAATAATAACTTTGTTATGTAATATATGATAAATTTTGATATGAAATACATAAACTATTCATTAAAATTAACATTATTTTTTGTGAGTAGTTTATATTCAATAGTTCACAAATATAAGTATGTGTGTGTGTGTTTGAGAATTTTCTTAATCATTTTTGTCAATATTGATATACATGTTGAAACTGATGTAAGTTGGTAACTTATTCGATAAATTAGAAAATATTATTTAATAGAATTTCTTTAAATAGGTAAAATGTAAAAAAAAAATACGAAGTTAGATTAACTTCATAGCATAGCAGAAAAAACTGAAAAGAAATTTGCAAAAAATATATAAATTTGTTGTGCAGCCATTGATGTTCAAAAAGAATTCTATGATATAAAATATGGCAAATTCTTGATATAAATCAATCATAACTAATTTACAAATTAATTTTGTCATTATTGTTGATTTACATAGTTTATGCTATGTGATTTATACATCTTTATAGTTACATGAAAAATATACATTTTTTTAATATGAATATACATGGTAAAATTAGCGTATACTTTTAAGAGCTATTAGAAAAATGAACAAAATACTCTTTAAGATTATTTAAATAATTAGAATTTAAGACTTCATAAGTAGTTTAAACATATGGAACAAAATATAAAATATCACAAAAGAATTGAGTAGGTTCAGCAAAATACTATAGTAATGTTAAAACGCAAGTAGTTAAAGTGGAAATTGTTTTGTTCATACGATAAATTTATTGAAATATATGTATAATATATTAAATTTTTTATTATTGTTTGCATGTATTATGTAATCTGTGTGACTTACTTAACATTATATTTGGAAGAAAAATTGATTTTGTCGTTTTTGTTAATATGAACATGGTGTGCATTTTAAACATCACTACTAGCGTTATTTAGATGAATTAACAACAATTTATTGATTGAATTCATTTGTTAAATTCAAAATTACATAACTAGTTCTAACATGTTGACTTAAATGCACAATGTTAAGAGATATTGTGTAGTGTTTTGTAAATAACCAAATTTTAAAAGGGAAAAAATTTTATAAGGACAAATGAATTAAATAATTTATCCATAAGGACACCACCTTAGAAATTTATCTAGAAGGACAACTAATAGCCCAGCCCAACATAACCACTGTCTTGGTTTATTTCCTCTATCGCGTTTATTAATTTTACTTCCTCCTTCGTTTAAAAAAGTTTGAGAATTAGGGTTTATTTCTGTGATCGATAAAAATGGCGTTCGTCTATCGCGTTTATTAATTTTACTTCCTCCTTCGCTTAAAAAAGTTTGAGAATTAGGGTTTATTTCTGTGATCGATAAAAATGGCGACTGATAACCGATCGACGTAATCTCCGCCTGTGGTGTTTTCCAACGCGAATTAGGGTAAATTCGATTGCTATGATTCGTTTGGCAGAAAATGATTTCGTGATTTCTTCCTAGAAAATCGAAGGAGAGAGTTGAAGGAGAAAAAAATCGCTGAAAAAAAAGCCTTTTTTTTTTACGGTGAAGTTAGCAGCAGTTCGTAGGTATCATTTTTCCATTTTTTAAGGTATCATTTTTCTTGTATTAATAATGTTATGCTGTTTTGTTTATAGTTTTGATACTAAATCAGTTTTGTGCTTGTACTGTTGCATTAAATTTGCAACTCAATCGAAATTATGTCATTTTAATCAATCAAAGTGGGATGTAAACATTTTTATTCATTAGTTTTCCTTTAAAATATCAAAGCAGTTTTAAGGTATCATTTTTATATATTTTTAGGTATCAGTTTTATATTTTCAACATGAATTTACATCATAGCAGTTTTTAGGTATCATTTTTATATTTTTTTAGGTATCAGTTTTATATTTTCAACATGAATTTACATCATAGCAATTTTTAGGTATCATTTTTATATTTTTTTAGGTATCAGTTTTATATTTTCAACATGAATTTACATCATAGCAGTTTTTAGGTGTCATTTTTTTTTTTAGGTATCACTTTTTTATTTTCTAGTTGAATTTCCAGTATAATGTTGGTATAAGTTTTGATTGTGTATGAAATACTTGCATATACTGCATGTTGCTGGAGATTACTTGAATTCAAGACTGGATTACATACAAGTAAAAGTAAATGCATGAATGCATGCTTGGAATGGGGAGCAGTGTTGTATGTACTTAGATTTTGTAGGAAAACAACGTATCCTAGTATATCAGTTATGTATAGTTGTAGGCATCATATGATACAAGTGGTTATTATTGTGTATTATTGAGAATAAACTAATTTTTGTGATAATTGAATTGAATTGAGTGCTATTGTTTTTTTAATCAGTCGGTATTAGTGAGAATATATATTATTTTTGTGAAATTTGAATTGAGTAGGTGGGTGTTAATTTTTTTAACAGTGGGTATCAGTTAGAATTAATGTTGTGTATCAAAAAAAGTCAATTACCAAAGCAAACAACACAAATCTACCTACTTGCGACAGTTCTCATACACAAAGCCATAAAAATGATACCTAAAAAAATATAAAAATGATACCTAAAAACTGCTTTAATATTTTAACGACAAAAGTAATACAGAAAATGTTTGAATCACAATTTGATTGATTAAAATGAAATAAATTCAATTGAATTACAAAGCTAGTGCAGCAGTACAGCAACAAATTTAATACAACAACAAAAAGTAAATAAAAAAACATAGCACAGTGAATACAGTAAAAATGATACCCAAAAAAATATAAAAATGATACCTAAAAACTGCAGTAATGTTTTAAATAAAAAGTAGCACAAAAATTACTTAAATCACAATTTGATTTTTTAAAATGAAATAGGTTCGACTATAATACATAGATAATGCAACAATACAACTACAAAATAAACACAACATTAAAAACACATCAAACGAATATAAATCAGTGGTAAATAAAAAAAAATGATACCTAGAAAAATATAAAAAATATACCCAACTGCTGAAAAGTTGAACATTAAAATTGCAGAACCAAGAGAAGTTATGAATCACCGATAGAAATTTAAAAAAAAACTAATATCATTTTCTTTAGTTCACAATATTTCTGCACAAATACGAAATATCGGCCAAAAAATTGTTGTCAGTTCATTTTTTTATCATGCAATTTATTTATTAAACTCATGCATGTAATGATTTACTATTTAATTATTTCTGATTTAGTGTTCTACAAATAAATATTCAGTTTCTGGTTATCATTTTTAAGTTACTGTAGGTATCATTTTTGGATTTTTTTTTCAACTGTACAGCTTGTAGATATCATTTTCTTAATGTTGTAGTTATCAGTTTTATACTTTTTGTTATTTCACATCACTTTTGCACACATACAAATAACTGATAACTAAAAAAAAATATTGATATCAATTTAGTAACTTCCCATCCAATTCAGCAATGAGTCAATAAGAAAATTCGTCATCATGTATACAAGCAAGATTAGTATTTCACACATCAATCCAGTCATTACTGAAATTCAAAACATTATCTACTGCATACATTTAAATCTGAAAGAAAAAACACTATTCTCCAACCAAATACAATATACCACACTGTTTTACTCATTTTTTACAATCTTTTTTCTTAATCTTTTTGCTCATTCCAGTGACGAATCGAACCAAATCCCAGCAGCAAGTCTTCTTCAAACTGCTTCTTTTTTTTCCCAACTTCGTCTTTTATTCTTTTTTCAATTAAATACCTTGTAATGAAAGAGGTATCGTTGAAGACAAGTACGATAAGGAGAGTGCCTTCACTACTGGAAAAAATGAGTAATGTGAAAAAATCAGTTAGCCAATTAAAAAGATGAAAACATATACCAAAAAACAATAAAACATGCATAATACATTAAAAATGATACCTAAAAGAATATTAAAATGATACCTACAGACTGGTGCACATTAAAAGGAAAGAGAAGAAAATGATAACTTAAAAAATACAAAAATGATACATAAAAACTGCTTTAGTTAATTTTTCCTGAAAACAATACTAACGAAATTTATTACTCAAAAAGTAACATTTATACTACTTGAAGCAAAAATTGTTTTATTCTAAAACAATTTTAATTCAGCAATGCATTTAAAAACCAATTACAACATGAAAAAAAAAATCGAGAATAAAAACAATGAATAATAAAAAAAAATAGAGATCTGAAAAAAGGAAAAACTAATACCTGCTTGTATCACAACGAGAATCCATGAATTACCAATAGAAGCACTAAAAACATATCGGAAACAGTGAAGGAATTGTATGACAAACGCAAAAGGAATCGATGAAATAAGCCTTAACCTAATCTGCAATTGATTTTTCTGTATAATTGACGAGAGATCAATTTTCCGTCGAAGAATTGTGCGTTGATTTAGGATTTCAGATCTCATTAGATTTATGCGATTAGATAAAAAATTTGATTCGAAAATATGGAAGAATGAATCGAGATCAATGACGGTGAGATCCTGATAAATTTTCTTCGACGAGAAAGATTTGATGAAAGAAGGAAATAGCGGCCGTGGTATACGGATTAAAATTTTGATGGATAATAAGAAATAGCGCACGTGAGATAAGGAAATGAGGGTGTTGTCCTTTTGAGTAAAATTTAAGTAGGCTGTCCTTATGGAGAAAAAAGCCTTTAATTTTGTCCTTGTAAATATTTTCCTGATTTTAAAATGTAGCGTTTGACATTAATATTATAATGCAATACAGGTAAGTATATTGATGTAAATGAATTCAACTTTGAATTTCAGATAGTTGTTTATGTGTATAGTTTATGTTATGTGATCAACGTGTTTGTATACTTAATTGGTTTTTTTTGTTAATATGAATATGGTTAATTTGAATGTGATTTATTAGGAAATCAATAAATAATAGTTTGCTAAAGTTATTTAAATAATTTTAATATTATATAGTTAATTGTAAAATATGGTACTAAATGTAAAATACTTGAAAAGAATTGAGAGTGACTTAAATGATTATAGAAAATTTGAAGTGTAGGTATTTGGAGCCAAAAAAACATAGTTTTATCATTTTTAGCATTTAAAAGAAATATTAATTAATTAATTTTATTTTATTTAAATTACTTATATTTTGGATTTTTAATTAGTTTACAAATGTAGACTTAAGTATAATATGTTAGGCGCTAACATTTGATAAATATTTGTGTAAACTTTGAAATGTTAATGTCAAAATGTAAAATGACAAAAGAAGTAAAAGAATGTGAGAGAAATAGTAAATAAATATAAAATATTACATTAATTTAAAATAAAGTATCTTGAGAGAATTAAGGAGAATATAGAAAACTCCTGAAATTAAGGAGAGAGCATTAAAAGGTTTTGCTTTACTACTATTTAATAGATTAACAATATAGATAAAATATTAAAGGGACAATTTGCCTAAGGTTCCCGTTAAGTTTTAAAATACATAAAATATCTTTATCAAAAAATATATAAATTAGGTTTCTCTTTTTTGAAATCAACAAAAAGCATCAAAAATTAATGTAAAACACAACCGGATTTCAAAATTTATAATCATCTTCGTATTTATGTAAGAAGATTTAAAAAAATGCATCAAAAGCAAAAAAAAAAAAAAAAAAAAGGAAAAAAAAAATCATGGTTCGGCCAAACTTATAAGGACAAGTTATAGTTTTTGGATAATCTACGGACATTAACGCAAATACAACCAATAATTGCATATATTTACGTAGTTTTTCATGAATGCTTCAAAAATTCAAATTTATTGCCTGCGCTTATTCAACATTACATTTATTGTAGAAAAATCATTAAAAACTTGATTTGAATTGAATGCAAATCAAAATAGTTCACTTTTAGGAAAAACTCAAACAAAAAGCAATTATACTGAATAATTGCAGACATGTCTACAGTTTTTCGTTCACTGTAAATATTCGTAAGTCAATGGAGATTTGCTTACTGATATGCATGCTACTGTTTTTTGTCTTCACTTTTCTTGTTTTAATATTTACAGTTTTATGATTTTTTCTTAGCACTGAAGCAAAGAAAAAAACACGAAAATATGATTGCTACAGTAAATTAAAAATAGAAACCTGTTTTACCTTGAACTCTAAGGAGGAATGCGCTTTAAAGAAAACTTGATTTTAACGACACTACGGTAACTTTTGCAAAATTAAAACTAATAATAAATTGGGCATTATTGTTAATGACACACCGTTTTTGGGTAAGGGGTGTCTATCTTTTAGAATTTTTTATTATTACTACATGGTGTACTGTTACAAACAGTCATCCCTTAACAATATAGTATGATATAACTAAATTATCTCTTTAATTTTCGGTGAGAGATGATGGTTTGCACAACTGTTTTCGAAACATCGAATATAGTAAACATGTAAAACGGGTGCCCTTCACCGTTTTAGCCTATTAAATTCGGTCAAACACTGCCGTTTTCCTAGGTTGATTTTATCCGAAAGTTTGAAATTTTTTTCTAGCTCAAGACCCTCCTTAGCAATTCGAAACTAGATGGTGTGCCATTAAAAAATGATCATCCTTTATCCAAAATTGGTGTGTCATTAACAATGCCTAATAAATTAGAAACTACAACGTAAAAAGTAAAAATTCAAACTAATTATATAAAAATATAATAAATGTTTGCGCAAATTATTTTTTGTGGAATGGGACAAACTTACACAGTTTCTACACAATGTTTCCTATGGATAGGGATGAGCCTTCGGCCGGTTCGGTTGATTTTAAGGTAAAAAAATTCAAACCGAATTAAAATCGAAAATTTTCAAAATCAAACCAAACCGAATTAAAATCAAAACATTTCAAAATCAAACCAAACCAAACTAAAATAAATTCGGTTAATTTGGTCGATAACTGATTTAACCAAATTTGAAAGATATGTTTTTATCCCAATGATTAACTCACTCAAAGTAAAATGTAAATTTATGGTTGAAGAAATTTTATTTATAAATTTTTCATTTATAATAAAATTTGACTTATTTCTAGCAAAGGTCTATGTATTTTATCACTAAACCAAATATTTATACTATGATACCATAAAACTATATAATAAATTAACAGACTGGTTAATTCGGTTAAACCGATAACCAAAAAAATCATTTTACAAATCGAATTTAACCGATTTAGTTTTAAAATCAATTAAGCCAACCGAGATGAACCGGCTCGCTAGGTTAATTGTTTTACCCGAACATTGCTCATCCTTGCCTATCATAGCAATAGGGCTATTATGGTAATGATAATTTTACCATTGCCATGCTATTACCAATCAATCGATAACCATTTTCAATTGAAATCGCCATACCAGTCAAAACGGTATGGTAGCGGTAAATTTACCACTTTTTACGGTAAATCACAAGTAAAAAAATTCAATAGCAACGGTAACGGTAATTTTACCATCCAATTTAAAACATGTATATTCATCTGATAAGTTTTATGACATGCATTTAGAACCAAATAAATGATTAAATATAGTTCAATAATCATATGAAATAATCCCAAATACATTTATTTTCTTTCTCATTTATGACTTTTATTAGCTAATATTGCATATATCCAGTATAATGAAGATGTTGTATATTATAAAAAACATATGAAGGTACAGACTTCGATTGACAAACGGTAATTTACCATCATTAGCTTAACAGTGATTAGATTATTGATGTATCAATATTGGGTAATTCTTTCGACCCGGTTAATTGCTTAATAGCCTCCTTATATTCAATAAGAAGAGAAAACTCATCATTTCACCGAGTAGTCCCCTGTTTAATTTTAAAAGAACCAATAATATCCTTCCTCGTAGAGGTTCTACGTGGTTTTGTAGAGAACCACGCAGGAGCACTGTATGGTTCCTTAAGATGTATCGTTAAGTGCCACGTAGTGTCACTGTGTGGTTCACTACAAAACCACGTAGAGTCACTTCGAGTTATACTGAATTTTTTTAAAAAATATAACAAAAAACGGATAGTTTCATCCTTAATTATTTTTTTAATATATATAAAACGAGGGAGGAGGGGCAATTTGGTTGGTTGAAATAGAATTTGTCATCAATCTTTGATGTATCAAGTCGATTGATAATTGTATTTCAGTTTAGGCAAATTCTATTCGGACCCAGAGAATTCCTTAGTAGCCCCCCGTTTTTATGAAAAAAATCAAGGACGAAAGTGCCTTTTTCAGTTATATATTTTTTTTTTAATTTTCAGACTACCTCGTAGGGCTACTACGTGGTTTGTAAGGAAACCACGTAGGAGCACTACGTGGTATGCTACAAAACCACGTAGGGCCCGTACGTGGTTTTGAAGCATACCACGTAGTGCTCCTACGTGGTTTCCTTACAAACCACGTAGAGCTCTTACGATGAAGGGTATTTTCGGTTTTTTTTTAATTTCATGGGGGGCTACTCAGCCAAACAGTGGGTATACTTGATTTTTCATATTTTGGGGGGCTACTAAGGAAGTACTTGGGTTTGAATAGAATTTGCCTTCAGTTTATTAGTAGAAACGGAACGGCAACCGTATTTGTAAAACTGTAAAAGTGTAACGGTGACTATTGCCATATCAGAGATAGCAGCGTGGGAGTCCCAACGAGTGTAAGGCGGCTTCTTCTTTCCCTTTTTCCCACCATTCTCCCTCTAATCACTTTTTGCAGAATCCGGAAAGTGAAATAATTCTAGAAAGAAAGCTATGCAGCAGTCGCCGCCAGCGATGGGGACCATGGGCACCGTGCCCCCTACTAGCATCACTACCGAACAGATTCAAAGAGTATGGCCTTTTTTTTATCTGTGTTATAGAAGATTCGATTTTCCGTTTCTCTCTCTCTCTCTTTTGTGCTATAAAATTGTTTCTTGCTGGCAATGATCATCTTTTGGAGTCTTGGACGTTTAATTAGGGTTTGGTGGTGTTTGTTTTTGGTGTATCTAATCAGGTCTAGTTAAGATGCCGATCTTTTTCCACAATTTACTTATTCTAAAAATTGATCGCGAGGAACAACGGTATATAAATAAAGATCAGTATTTAGTTTGTGCAGTTTACTGCCAGATAAGGGATGATTTACACAGTTTTACGGAGCTACTGGTTCCTGCAATAACAGGGATTGAAAAGTTAGGAAACGTAAGGAAAACTAGTCCACAATATTCTTTTTGTTCATGTTAGCACCACTTCAAAAGAGAACTAAATTGAAGAAGTAAATGAAAAATGAAAAATATAGCAATAAAAACGTAGTAAACAGAGATACACAAGTTTATAGTGATTTAACGTTGTTGGCCTACATCCCGCTGGGAAGGTCTTGAATACTTTATTACTGATTTTGTGATTACAACAAAGTATCGGATTGGTAAACTTCGAGGCATATAAAGTAAACAATTAGCCAAAAGACATATTTCTTTCCTAAGCAGCTGTTATTTATAGATGCAGACGGCTGAAAATATCCCAAAAAAGTCGTAGAGTCATTGTAGAGTCGAATATGAGTGGGCCTAGCCTATATCCACTTTAAGTAGGGCATCGGTACCAACCCCTATGATAAGGATCAATACCGATCCTTCATTTTCAGGAATATGGGGGAGCAGTCCCACATGTGGGTCCCTCATGTCATCCCTAGCCTTGCTTTGAAGTTGTTTATCAAGCTGCCTTGTCGTTGAAGGGATGCATAATTTTGTTGGTTGAACTTTCTGTTGATTTGTCACGGAGTTGTACTAATCTCTATCATTGGTTTAGGTCGATCCCTCACTTAATGAACTCTCGAGCAATGTTTTGTTAGTTTCGTTTGACCATCGTCTTATGGTGCTATTCGAGCTTGATTTTTGGACCTTCGAACTATCTTTCTAGGCTACTTCCCTCGATAATCGTCAAATCGCGTTAATCTGAATAAATAAAAATGGCCGGGAATAAAGGCAGGTAACCTAGGAAGCATGAGTACGGGTGCGCGGATGAGGGTGCACGGTACGAGGATACGGGAATTCGACAATTTCAGAAATATGAGGATTCAGATGCAGGGGGATACGACAAATATTAAAAATATATTATATACATAATTACAGACGCATTTGCAAATAAAACAATCAGACGAATAACATAATTACTAATTATAGACTTCGTGTTTTGTGAGAAATCCCAAACCCAAGTGCTATTTCCTATGCATTACCTAGATAAACAAACTGACGCATTAGATACATAAAACATTATTTAAAACTAATTTAATTAAAATGGGTCTATAGGCACAAGAGCCCAAATTGTTGCAGCGCAAGACCCAGTATTTTCTTTATCTGGAATCCACTATGTTGATCGACTTCTCACAAAACAACGGAACTATTTATCTCGTTTCTATCTCCAGCCCTAAATTCGGCCAATAAAAAAAAAGAGGGCAACCTATTTCGCGACTGGTGTTGCGCGCGATGGAGCTGCCTTCGCCTCGGTGAATTAGGTCTTTTAATTGAAAGCATCGATCGATTTGATTAGGTCTTTTAATTGAAAGCATCGATCGATTTGATTGGGTTTTTTAATTGAAAGCATCCATCAATTTCATCAATCTAGTAAGTATCGTTTTTTATTTGAAAGTATTAAAAAATTACGTCTTCGTCCCTCCCGCACTCCCATTTTCGCACTTCACCGCATCTCATCTACGAAATACGGGGACACGCCTCGTGGCGCACCCCGTACGAATCCCTCTGCACCCCTACGTATTCAGTGCGCAGTACGTCTGGGGGGTGCCGCACCCTTGCTTTGTAAGCTGGTTACACTTGCCCCTAAAGTACATCTTGTAGCGAACTTGACGTGCTTTGAATCGAGATAGGTTTTGGTTGTTGGAATGGACTCCATACGACTCTTTGCAAATGGTTGTTATCCTTCCACTGAGTTGTACATGCTAAGAGATGTGTTGTTTCTTGAATGGTTGGGACATATGGGCGATCTCTGGCGATATAAGTATGTGTTCCCAGCTTGTTAGATTTCAGCAATTTGGATTTGATTTTGTTTGGAATTCATAGGTGAATACCCAACTCCTGTTGAGTCAAGAAGTCAGTTGTTTGTCATCGACTCCAAAGTACACATGGGTGTAAATAGGTCGTTGTCGGTCTGGAGTCGCGTACATACTCATACGCACGTACGTGATTTTGTGTGACGCACTTAGAATTTTCCTATAAGAAGCATATGGAAACATATGCATCTAGAGATGTGTGTTAGTATATGCAACATACCAGTGTCCATAAATTATTATTTGTGGATGTTCCACACACGCATACAAGTCATGGATTTGTATACACGTGTGGTTTACATTTTTTTTATGTGCATAGGATACAAGGGCTCGGTTGTGAAACCATTGGATGGATCGGTGTCGATTCCTCACTTAGGAGTTCTTTGTCAAATCTTGAACATTTGATGGGGAGGTTCGTCCCAATATATAAGTCGGCTTCACACTTCATTCCTTCTCACTTGTGATTTCCGAAACGAACCCTAACACCTCCGATTGTTAATTGAATACTTCGAGTCCGATCCCCCGACAACCACCAGGATTCCTTCTTGTTAGGCGTGGCTCGCATTGAAATGGAGTGAGTGCGTGGATTGAATGGAAGAATTGTCCCACATCGCAAGATATTAAGAAAGATCGTGATATATATATGGTGTTGGTGGCATGTAACAATGAGGATTCATTTTGTTACAATAAGTACTTGCCAATACCAGATTATATGCTCAATGGATGGCGATGGGGGATGTTCAATCGGGACGCCGGCTAGGAGTCTTCGACCGTTGACGCCAACTAGATACGGTGAAGCGCGTATGAGCGGAAGGTACGCAGGGAATGCCGAAACTTAACATGGTATCAGAGCTCCATGGTTCGAGGGGACGGGTATGTGTAGCATGACCAAAGCATGACTCCAAAGGGGCTTGAGCATGAGATGCTCGTCAAGGTGGAGATACAATGGTAAAAGCAGCCGAACTTCACTGCTTATGAGAACTCGGGGTAGCAGTCTTGCCAGCTGTGAAGAGGACTCAAGGTGTAACTCCAAAGGTCACTTGAGCAATGCTCGCCAAGGTGGAGATTGTTAGGTGTGGCTCGCATTGGAATGGAGTGGGTGCGTGGATTGAACGGGAGAATTGTCCCACATCGCAAGATATTAAGAAATATCGTGGTATATATATGGTGTTGGTGGCATGTAACAATGAAGATTCATTTTGTTACAATAAGTGCTTGCCAATACCAGATTATATACTCGATGGATGTCGATGGGGGACGTTCAATCGGGACGCCGACATAGGAGTCTTCGACCGTTGACGCCAACTAGACACGGTGAAGCGCGTACGAGCGGAAGGTACGCAGGGAATGCCGAAACTCAACATGGTATCAGGGCTAGATTCGCAAAAAAGGTGTTTGGTAGAATGGCAGGAGGAGATGAAAACAAAACAAATAATACATCAATGCCAGTAGTTGCTCTATACGTCAGAGGCTCCTATGTGGCGTCAGAATCACAGTTGACGATAGAGAAGTGGAATGGTGTAGGAAATTTTGAAAAGTGGCAGTGGATGATGAAAGCAGTTTTGAGAAGAAATCACGTTCATCGAGTAGTATTTGATACAGAGACATTGCCTGCTGATATTTCATCAGTGGAATTAGAAGAGATGGAAGAATGGGCTTTTACTACTCTTCAGCTTGCTATGGAAAAGAATGTAATTTCTGAAATCAGTCGGGAGACAACAGCTAGAGGCATTTGGAAGAAGTTGGAGGACCTCTACATGAAGAAATCCCTAACCAACCGTTTAATCCTATTGAAGACTTTCTTCACTTATAAGATGAAAGAAGGTTATTCAATTAAGACTTACTTAAGTGTGTTTGATGACCTATTGATGGAGATGAAGTCTGTTGAGTTGAAAATTGATGAAGAACAAAAAACAATGGTTCTGTTGTGTTCGCTTCCAGAGCGATACACTGGTTTCGCTAACAGCCTTATCTATGGTAGTGACACATTGAAATTAGATGATGTGAAGACAGGTTTGCTCAGTGAAGAGTCGATAGTTCTAAAAGTTTGGATGCTACCAAGCTTTGTCATATGAGATTAGGTCATACTTCGGAGAAGAACTTAGAGTTGCTTCGTAAGAAGAAAAAGATCAAGGGAGAGATCTTCAACAAGTTGGACTTTTGCAACGAGTGTGTATTGACAAAAGCAAACCAGAGTTTCTTTTGGTGATGACGTGCATACTTCTAAGAGGGTACTTGATTATGTGCATTCAGATGTTTGAGGGCCATACTCTACAGCCTCTATTGGTGGAGCATATTATTTTGTTTCCTTCATTGATGACTACTCGCGCAAGGTTTGAGTGTATGTAATGAAAGCTAAGTCGGAAGTATTTGAGAAGTTTAAGATTTGGTTAGCTCTTGTTGAAAACCAAACAGGAAAGAAATTGAAGATTCTTAGATCCGACAATGGTGGCGAATATATCTCTAAAAAGTTCCTCGACTATTGCAAACAACGTGGTATTAGAAGACATTTTACTACATCTGGTGATCCGCAATCCAATGGGTTTGCTGAGAGAATGAATAGAACTCTACTTGAAAAGACTCGTTGCTTGATATTGACTGCGGGTATATCTAAAGGTTTTTGGGTTGAAGCTATTTCGACTGCAGCACATATTATTAATCGGATTCCGTGCTCAGCCATTGATGAGAAGATTCCAGAGGAGGTATGGAGAGGTAAAAGCACTTTATTAAGTTATTTTTATATATTTGGATGTCCAATTTATGTTCACAATACAGGACATAACAAGTTGGAGTCTAGGGCCTCCAAATGTGTTTTTCTTGGTTATACAGATGGCATAAAAGGATATAGAATTTGGAATCCAATCACGAAGAAAGTTATACATTCTAGACATGTGACTTTTGATGAGTCAACAATGTTCAAACCTTTGGAAGGTTTATCAAAGGGTCCAGACTCAGTTGATGAGAAACATGAAAAGACCGAGATTTCCAGTTTTCAAACCCAAAGTAGAGTTATCACTATTGATAATAGTGACGGAGCAGTTGAAGATACATCACATGATAGTCCACAGATTTCCTCTAGTAGTGATGGTGATGGTCATGAAGCTAGAGATGATTCAGCTCAAGGTGGAGCTCAAAGTGGAGTTCAAGGTGGAGCTAAAGGAGAGTCAGGCGATATAGTAATTCGGGCTAGTCAGAGACCAAAGAGAGTTCCAATTAGATATGGAAATTGGTAGTATGCAAATTGGAGCCTTGATGATCAGTTTGAGTATGCTTTACATGTAATTCATGATGAACCATTGAGCCTTGAAGAAGCCATGAAGTCGAGTGACAACTCGAAGTGGAATTGCGCTATGGAAGAGGAGATACAGTCTTTGCAAAAGAACAAGACTTGGGATTTGGTACCACTACCTCAAGGAAGCCGAGCCATAGGTTGCAAGTGGGTGTTCAAGGTAAAAAATGATGATAAATACAAGGCAAGATTAGTAGCCAAAGGGTTTTCACAAAGAAAGGGGCTAGAGTATGATGAAATATTTGCTTCAGTTAGACAAACTTCAATTTGAATCCTACTTGCAATAGTTGTCGCTTACAATTTGGAGTTAGAACAACTTGATGTGAAGACCGCCTTCTTGCATGGTGACTTGGAGGAAACCATTTACATGAAGCAGACAGAAGGATTTATTGTAGATGGAATGTCAGATTGGGTATGCAAGTTGAAGAAATCTCTTTATGGTCTAAAACAGTCGCCTAGACAATGATACAGAAGGTTTGATTCTTTTATGCTTTCATATGGTTTTAATCGTAGTACTAAAGATGCATATGTTTATTTTAAGCATTTAAAGAATAATAATTGGGTGTATTTACTTTTATATGTGGATGATATGTTGATTGCTTCCAAGGATAAAGCTGAAATTGATGCGTTGAAATTGAAATTAAAAGCGGAATTCGATATGAAAGACCTTGGAGAAGTAAAGAAAATTTTGGGGATGGAAGTCCAAAGAGATAGAAAGCTTGGACTTTTGAGACTTACTCAAAAGGAATATATTCAAAAGGTGCTTGCTCGGTTTAGCATGGATGGTGCAAAGGCTATCAGTACACTCATGCCTTTACATATACAGCTTTCTAATCAGGACTCTTCGATCTCAAAAAGGGACAAGGCCTATATGAAGAAGGTGCCTTATGCCAGTGCAGTAGGTAGCTTGATGTATGCTATGGTGTGCACTAGATCCGACATTGCTCAAGCTGTTGGATTAGTTAGTAGATACACGGCAAATCCGGGAAAATCGCATTGGGAGGCAGTGAAGTACATTTTTAGATATCTTAGAGGAACATCGGATTATGGGCTTGTTTTTTGCGGCAGAAATAAGGATTTCAATTTGGTTGGATTCTGTGATTCAGACTATGTTGGAGATAGAGATAGAAGAAAGTCAACCTCAGGCTACGTGTTCACACTTGGAGGAACAACTATTAGTTGGAGAGCGAGGTTGCAGACTATAGTTGCTTTGTCTACTACAGAGGCAGAGTTGATAGCTGCAGTTGAGGCAGCTAAGGAGGCACATTATTTGAAGAAGTTATTGTGTGATTTGAACTTCATGCAAGATGCTTGTTTGGTGAATTGTGACAGCTAAAGTGCAATTCATTTAGCTGAAAATCTGGCTTTCACTTCTAGAACAAAGCATTAGAGGTAAGAGAGTCTTTCCTTATCTCTATGAATGAGGAGAAGTTAGTTCGTCTTCAGAAGATTCACACAAATGAAAATGCAGCAGACATGTTTACGAAGGCATTACCTGCTACTAAGTTCGAGCATTGCTCGAACTTAATTCACTTGATGAAGTGCTAGGTGCCACATTGTGGCACAATGAGGAAGAGAGTGACTTGGTTGAAGTTAAGAGAAGATGTGGTATTCTTCTTGTATGAAGAGATAGGAGTTGATTGCACAATGTCTACCTTGTTTTTTTTTTTTGAATGCTTTCAACACTTTGTTGGTGGGCGGTGACTTTGCCGGAGTTCACTGACAAAGTGCAATGAGGGGTGGCTTTCGCAGGAACTCATTGGGAAGCATTCACATTGGAGACTCTTGGTTGCAAGAGATATTGTATCAAGATGGAGATCATTGGAATTTGATGATACAATATTTCCAAATATCAATTAGATTTTTTGGAGATATTCGTGGTAATTTCGCTACCTGTTTTGTGCAAGAAATGAATGGAAAGAAATGGAAGGAATATTAATGAATATGGGATATTGGAAATATTTGTCATTTAATTAGTTGTCATGTTTCATGAAGAAAAGAAACGGAAAGAGATTAAAATTGGAAAAGGGATTGATTGATGGAGAAAATGGAAAGTTATCAATCAATCATATGACAATTAATTAATGGGATATTAATTTTTTCATAAATTGATTTATTTTATATAAATCAATTGTCTCATCCCCAAGTAATTTTTTCTCTATTTAAAGAGAGGCATAGAGGATGTTATTCTAGTGAAATGTATGAGAACATTTGTATTCTTCATTTCTTTTGCTCTACTTTAAAAAAAAACTCTGTAATCTCTTGAATATTAATAAAATCTCTTCCCATTAAAGTGGACGTACACTATCTCGCGATAGTAGAACCACTATAAATTTGTGTGTTCTTTGTTGATTTTTTTTTTTGTGATCTGAGATTTATATTCATTTCAAACTGTTTGTTCTATCACATCATTGCAAGATCCTATTGAGGTTTTTCCGCTGAAAGGGATTGATCACCCCTACACTTCCCATCGCCGTATCGCTTCCTTGTCTATCGATTTCACCTATGTATTGTTTGAAAAAGTAATCTCTCTCTCTTGGTGCCATGACTCGTGGTGTGGTGGTTGAAGAGGTCGAGAAGCGAGAGGAAGGGATGAAGAGGAGGGTGAAGCTAATGGATTGGACCAGTGCAGTCGAAGATGGTGAAGCTGAGAGGTTCAGTCAGTTGAAAGCGTGAAGAAGGAAGAAGAGGAGGAAGGGTGGAAAGAGGTCGGACCGATTTGATTGTAACGATGTACATTGCACACATGAGATCGGATAAGCGGGGTGGATGCTGGAAGGTCGGGTCGGGCAAACAAATTGCAAATGGGAAAAGAAAACGACGTTTAGGGATCGGATATGATCCCTAACTTAGTGGTTCACTAGTTTTTTTGTCATCACCATGACCAAATGATCACATGCACGAAGGCAATGTTTGGAATTTATTGGGGGTAAACGGAAATTAACGAGGTATGGTATAATTTTTCAATTTAATGGGGTGTCAAAGGAAATTAATGGCGTGTTTTCCATAATGAATTTATTTTCTTTGATGCATTACTTTTCGTCCTTATTATTTCAGATGTTCATGTCATTTTCACTTTCAGAATCCTAGTTCTCAATTCAAAATTTCGACTTTAGATTTGAACTAAAGGTTCTTGGAAGTTGAAGATGATAGGTGAGGATTCTAAGGACTTTAGATTAGGTTTGACATTTTGAGACAATGATTAATCGGTTAGAAGTGTAGTTCAGAATTTAAAAGCATGAGAATTGTGTAATGAGGGCGAGAATATTTAAAGGTGTTATTTGTATACTGTTTTATTTCTCCCTTTATAAATATGGTATTTTCATTTCAATTTTCTACTTTTTTTTTCCTTCTCATTTTAACATTTGAATGGAAAAAAAACACCTTTAAACGATTCTACGAACAAATAGGACAATTCCAGTGCTAAACCATTTCTAGTTTTCCACATATCATATTTTACTTTTCACAAACCGTTTTAATAAAGTGAAATATAAGATGAAAATTCCACTCTCCTGAATTAAAACAATAAGATTTCGCTGACATGTTTTATTTTTATCTCAAAACCTTGGTTAACCCCTAGAAAAGAAAATTTGAAATCGGTATTTACTTATTTGATTGTGGATTTCAAAGACGAGTATGAATTTGGATTGGAAACATTGATGCAGGTAACAATTTTACGTACTTTATTTTCGGTTTTTGTTTGTCTGGAGTTTTTATTTTCTGAATTTGCCATGTCACATTTGGGAGTAATGTTGTGAGTACTAGGTTCAAATTTTTTGTACACTCGTATGTCACTATAATTTCACCGCATTCTGACCAGTTTGATTATTTATTTACCATGTGATGCTCTTATTAAGTCGTTATATGTACATCCAATATTGTTAAGATTTGATTGTGCAAAACATGCACAATCCGATAAATGATAAACAAATCATGAAATTATGTTCTTAGTCGCAAGTAATAATTTTCAGGAAAAACAGTAATGCAAAAACAAAATCTACTTTGATGATAGCCCACATGGTAAGTGCAGTTGGTTATGACATGCTACATGTTGTAATATGCGATATTATATGGTATATTGAAGTGGTCGAAGATAGCTTCGCATAAGAGAAAATCGTTCGCAAATCGGAGTTCTCACGAGGAAGATATGAGCTGAAATGAGTATGCTGCTCTATGTACAGTGCGACAGACGTCTGTCGTATGGGACGACAGACGTCTGTCACTACAGGGGGATTTTCCTAAAAGTTTCCACAGACGTCTGTCATTCCCACGACAGATGTCTGAGAGGGGGACAGACGCCTGTCATGGATGCGACAACGTCTGAGCTGAGAGCTGGAGCCCAAATAATTCCCTGGGAGGGACAGACGTCTGTCACCTCCCACGACAGACGTCTGAATATTGAATTGGGCTATTTCGGGCTGAAAACCTTGTAAGTTGATTTGTGAAGATACGGGGGCAATTTGGGTAATTGACATATCCCTATATAAGCTATTTTCTGAGGTGTTAGTGGGAGGAGCTTGAAGACTTGATTTGGGATCAAGGGTTTATTCTCAAGGGAGAATTAGGGTTTATAGCCTAATTCCAATTCTTCAATTCTATTCTCCTCAAACTCTTTTCTATATTGAAATATAGTGATTATTGGATCAATCTCTTGTATTCCTTTCATCGTGGTAATAAAATACTCTCTTCAAAGTGGATGTACACTAACAAGATGTTAGTGGAACCACTATAAATCCTTGTGTGAATTATTTTTGCTACTTTGTCATTAGTTTCTTGCTTGTGATTGAGATTTGGATTGTTCGTGATTGGTTGATATTGGTTTTGTGACTAGAGTTATTGATTTGGTTGTTTTTGCAAGTCTAACAACGATCTAGTCTTCCGCTAGCGCATTGTGGTTTAGATATCGGATTCGAGTGGTCTTGAATCGGATTAATCACAACGGTTTCAACAGTTGGTATCAGAACTGTTTTGGTGCTTGTTAGGTGTTTGTGAAAATTCCAGAGATGGATAGTAGCTCGGTAAGTCCTTCAACCGGAAGTCCGAATAGTGTAGCGCCATATGTACGGGGTTCGTATGCGGCGTCGGGTTCTCAATTGGTTATTGACAAGTGGAATGGTGATAATGACTTTGAGAAGTGGCAATGGAAAATGAAAGCGGTTCTTAGGCGGAATCGGGTGCACCGAGTAGTATTCGATACTCACTTATTGCCAAGTGATATCTCGGATGTTGAGAGAGGAGATGGAGGAATGGGCTTACACTACTCTTCAACTTGCTATGGGGGAGAATGTGATCTCTGAAATTAGTGGTGAGACTACCGCTAAAGGTATTTGGGACAAGTTGGAAGAACTTTATATGAAGAAGTCGCTTACTAATCGTTTGATCTTGTTGCGTACGTTCTTCACCTTCAAGATGAAGGAGGGTAATACACTTAAGGCACATTTGAATGCCTTTGATGACTTGCTCATGAAGATGAAGGCCGTTGATTTAAAGATTGAGGAAGAGCAAAAGGCGATGATATTATTGTGTTCATTGTCGGACCGCTATACGGGTTTCTCAAATAGTTTGATCTATGGTCGAGATACCTTGACTCTAGATGATGTCAAGATGGGTCTTCTTAGTGAGGAGTTGAGAGATCAAATGAAAGAAATGAGTGAGGGTAGTAGTGGAGCTAGTAGTAGTCACGGGTTGTTTGTGGAGAAAGAAAAGAATGTGAAGAAATGAAACCGGGGGCGTTCTAAATCAAGAAAACCCGGTAGAAGAGGTAAATCGAAAGAGAAAAATGGAAAGTGCTTTATATGTAAAAAACCGGGACATTGGAAAAATGAATGCCTGGACAAAGATAAAAAGGAAGTAGCGTCTTCATCCGTGGCGGTGGAGAGTGGGGATGGTGAAGTAGATGAGAATGTGTTGACGGCGGTAGCAACGAGTGTTTCGGGTAATGAATGGGTACTCGATTCGGGTGCGTCGTATCATATGACGCCATATAGAGATTGTTTTTCATCCTTTGAGGTCAAAGAGGGAAATGCAATTGCTATGGGAAATGGTGCTATTTGCAAGTCAGTGGGTAGTGGCTCCGTGCAAATAAGGATGTTTGATGAAGTTGTTCGCACGCTCGCCAATGTTCACTATGTTGCGGGACTTAGGAAGTCGCTTATATCTTTGGGGCAATTGGATTCTCTAGGATGCAACATCACTATCATAAGGATTGTTTGAGGGTTTCGAAGGGAGCGCTTGTGGTTATGAAGGGTGCTAGGACTCATGGTATATATTTGCTTCAAGGTGTGACCATAGGAGGTGAGACTTGTGTGGGTGTTGATAGTTCTCGTGACTTGGATGCGACACGGTTGTGGCATTTGAGATTGGGTCATGTCTCGGAGAGGAGTTTGGATATTCTTCGGAAGCGGGAGATGATCGAGGCTGAGAGCTTCAACAAACTAGAGTTTTGCGAGGAATGTGTCATGAGGAAGCAAACATGAGTATCATTCGATGAAGGCAAGCATGACTCAAAGGAGGTTCTTGAGTATGTTCATTCGGATGTTTGGGGACCGACACCGGTTGCTTCTTCGGGAGGAGCAAGGTATTATATTTCTTTCATTGATGATTTGTCTCGCAAGGTATGGGTGTATGTAATGGGGGCCAAGTCGGAGGCATTTGCTAAGTTCGAAGTGTGGAAGGCTCTAAGGCTCTTGTTGAGAATGAGAGTGGTAAGACTTTGAAGGTGTTAAGGACCGACAATGGCGGCGAATATGTCTCGCATGAATTCTTGGAGTATTGTAAGCATCACGAAATCCGGAGATATTTTACTATACCGGGAGATCCGCAATCTAATGGAGTAGCGGGGAGAATGAACCGAACTCTACTTGAGAAAGCTCGATGCTTGAGATTGACATCGGGTTTGTCTAAGGGATTTTGGGCCGAAGCTTTGTCAACCGCGATGCATATTGTAAATCGAATTCCGTGCTCGGTCATTGGTAACAAAATTCTGGAGGAAGTGTGGAAAGGGAAGAGTGTTGACTTGAGATATCTTCGTGTGTTTGGTAGCCCGGTTTATGTGCATGATCCGGGGAATGATAAGCTTGGAGCTAGGGCATTCAAGGGGATCTTGCTTGGTTTCACGGATGGCGTGAAAGGCTATCGGATTTGGAATCCGAAAACGAAGAAGGTTGTTAATTCTCGTCATGTCATTTTTGATGAGTCGGCTTTATTCAAGGTGAAAGAGCTCATCGGACGTTCCGGATTTGGTTCATGGTGAATCAAAGGAGAAGGAAGTCATTCCCACATTCCGTCCAAGTGGTAGTAGAGTTGAACAAGCTCGTGGGGTTCAAGCGGTTGATGAAACATCACATAGTCCACATGGTTTCTCTAGTGATGTTGTTGGTGATGTACATGATACTAAAGAAGTTTCGAGTCAAGGTGGAGCCGAAAGGGGTTTGGGTGATAATATTGCTACTTGGATTGGTCGACATGCAATAAGGCCTCCAGGAAGATATGGTGATTGGAACTACCTTAGCTTTAGTGATCATTTGGACTATGCTCTCAATGTAGTCCAAGATGAGCCGATGGACCTTGATGACGTCATGGAGTCGAGAGAGAGCTCGAAGTGGATTTGCGCCATGGAGGAAGAGATGCAATCGCTTATGAAGAAGCGAACTTGGGAGTTGGTTCCACTTCCTCAAGGAAACCGTGCTATAGGGTGCAAATGGATTTACAAGGTGAAGGATGATGGAAAGTACAAAGCAATGTTAGTGGCAAAGGGGTTCTCACAAAGGAAAGGAATGGAGTATGATAAAATTTTGCACCGGTGGTTCGTCATACATCCATCCGAGTTTTACTAGCGATAGTTGTTATCCATGACTTGGAGTTGGAGCAACTTGATGTGAAAACCGCCTTCTTGCATGGAGACTTGGATGAAGACATCTACATGGAGCAACCGGAAGGGTTTGTTGTAGGTGGTAAGTCTAATATGGTTTGCAAGTTGAAGAAATCACTATATGGATTAAAGCAATCGCCTAGACAATGGTACAAGAGATTCGATCATTTCATGCTTGAAAGTGGCTTCCATCGAAGCACCAAGGATGCTTGCATATAATTCAAGAGGTTGGGAAATGATTGTTGGGTGTTATTTACTCTTGTATGTGGATGATATGCTCATTGCTTCCAAGGATCGAAATGAAATCAACAAGTTAAAGATGCTTTTGAAATCGGAATTCGAGATGAAAGATCTTGGAGAAGCAAGAAAAATCTTGGACATGGAAATAGGAAGGGACCGAAAGCGCTTTGAGTTAAGATTGACTCAAAAGGAAAACATTAAGAAAGTGCTTTGCTGGTTTAGCATGGAGGATGCAAAGGTGTTAAATACACCTTTACCTTTGCATATGAAGCTTTCGGAGAAGGGATCACCTATCGGGGATAAAGACAAGGCTTATATGGCAAATGTGCCATATGCAAGTGCGGTTGGTAGTTTGATGTACGCAATGGTGTGTACAAGGCCCGATATTGCAAAAGCCGTCGGGGTGATTAGTCGGTATATGGTTAATCCGAGGAAATCGCATTGGGAAGCCGTGAAGGCTATTATGAGATACTTGAAAGGCACATCATCTCATGGACTTGTCTTTGGCGGTAGTGATGATATGAGTTGCAAGTTGGTTGGTTATTGTGACTCGGACTACGCCGGTGATAGGGATCGGAGGAAATCAACTTCCGGGTATGTCTTCACACTTGGTGGGACAGCTATTAGTTGGAGATCGCAATTGCAAACCGTAGTTGCTTTATCTACTACGGAGACGGAGTTGATTACCGCTGTGGAAGCGGCCAAGGAGGCACTCTACTTGAAACGATTGTTGTGTGACTTGGGTTTCGAACATGAAAGTGTTGATGTTCGATGTGATAGCCAAAGTGCTATCCATTTGGCGGAGAATTTGGCATTTAGCTCCCGGATCAAGCATATAGAGGTAAGGGAGTCATTTCTTGTAGCCATGGATGAGGGTAAGCTAGTATACCTTGGGAAAGTGCACACGAAGGATAATGCGCGGATATGTTTACGAAGGCATTGCCGTATGGGAAGTTCGAGCATTGCTCGAACTTAATTCGCTTGTTGAGTTGCCACGGGGTGGCACGAGGTGGAGAGAGTGACTTTGTGTTTGATGGAAAAGGAATAGCGGTGAGAGATTGGAAATCTATCTTCATGGTAAGCATTCGTTACACTCCCGAGTACATTGTCTTTTGGTGAGACGGTTTGTGGTTTGAATGTTTTCAACACTACATTGACGGGTGGGGGCTTTGCTTGAACTCGTTGGTGTAGTGCAATGGGCAGTGACCATGCCGGAGCTCATTGGGGAAAACATTCAAGTTTGTTTGGTCGAAGGTAGAAGGAAATGCTTGGTGCATTGGAGTTTGGAGTTGAGATGGTTATAGTATCGAGGTGGAGTGTTGTAATATGCGATACTATATGGTAGATTGAAGTGGTTGAAGATAGCTTCACATAGGAGAAAATCGTTCGCAAATCGGAGTTCGCACGAGGAAGATATGAGCTGAAATGAGTAAGCTGTTGTATGTACAGTGCGACAGACGTCTGTCGTATGGGACGACAGACGTCTGTCACTACAGGGGGATTTTCCCGAAAGTTTCCACAGACGTCTGTCATTCCCACGACAGACGTCTGAGAGGGGGACAGACGTCTATCATGGATGCGACAGACGTCTGAGCTGAGAACTGGAGCCCAAATAATTCCCTGGGAGGGACAGACGTCTGTCACCTCCCACGACAGAAGTCTTGAATATTGAATTGGGCTATTTCGGACTGAAATCCTTGTAAGCTGATTTGTGAAGATACAGGGGAAATTTGGGTAATTGGTCTATCCCTATATAAGCTATTTTCTGAGGTGTTAGTGGGAGGAGCTTGAAGACTTGATTTGGGATCAAGGGTTTATTCTCAAGGGAGAATTAAGGTTTATAGCCTAATTCCAATTCTTCAATTTTATTCTTCTCAAACTCTTTTCTATATTGAAATATAGTGATTATTGGATCAATCTCTTGTATTTCTTTCATCGTGGTAATAAATTACTCTCTCCAAAGTGGATGTACACTAACAAGATGTTAGTGGAACCACTATAAATCCTTGTGATTGAGATTTGGATTGTTCGTGATTGGTTGATATTTGTTTTGTGACTAGAGTTATTGCTTTGGTTGTTTTTGCAAGTCTAACAACGATCTAGTCTTCCGCTAGCGCATTATGGTTTAGATATCGGATTCGAGTGGTCATGAATCAAATTAATCACAACGGTTTCAACACTACACTCACATGTAAGGTCGATTGTTCAACCATGGTCAACTACATATCATTATGAGATTTGAACCAAATCCTTTAAAAAAACAACAATTTTGATATCAATTTTCAAACATACAAACCAATCGAATACCAACATAAACAAGATATCTTCCAACCATATCTTTATTGACTTACAAATCATTGTTCACTATTAATCAACTCAAATAAAGTTTAAAAAAAAAATAAGAAATTTAATCATTAATCTAGATAGGGATTAGGGAACAAAGTCTTCGTCGATACAACAATGATTTCTTCGGCATTCCTGGAAACGGTGAACAGCTTTTCACCGCATATTTGGGATGTCATGTTTTCTGAATTTGCCATGTCACATTTGGGAGTAATGTTGTGAGGTACTAGGTTCAAATTTATTGTACACTCGTATGTCGCTATAATTTCACCGCATTCTGACCAGTTTGATTATTTATTTACCATGTGATGCTCTTACTAAGTCGTTATATGTACATCCAATATTGTTAAGATTTGATTGTGCAAAACATGTACAATCTGATAAATGATAAACAGATCATGGAATTATGTTCTTAGTCGCAAGTAATAATTTTCAAGAAAAACAATAATACAAAAACAAAATCTACTTTGACGATGGCCCACATGGTAAGTGCAGTTGGTTATGACATGCTACACTCACATGTAAGGTCGATAGTTCAACGATGGTCAACTACGTATCATTATGAGATTTGAACCAGATTCTTAAAAAAAAAACAATTTTGATAATAATTTTCAAACATACAAACCAATCAAATACCAACGTAAACAAGATATCTTCCAACAATATCTTTATTGACTTACAAATCATTGTTTACTATTAATCAACTCAAATAAAGTTTAAAAAAAATAAGAAATTTATTCATTAATCTAGATAGGGATTAGGGAACAAAGTCTTCGTCGATACAACAATGATTTCTTCGGCATTCCTGGAAACGGTGAACCTTAAGCTTTTCACCATGGTTTAAGCTTACGGCCTGAACCTCGAGATTTTGGCCATCTCGGTGTGGTTTCGGCCGGTGGCGGGACAAAATTAGGTTAAAATTCTGTTCCGTTAACTTGCAGTTAAAAAAATCAAAAAATAAGAAGAAAAACCAGTAAATTGCCATTGGAGATGTAAATTCAAACGACGTTGATTTCAAAGCATCAATTGATGTCGCGGTTGATCTAGGATTGAAGGAAAGATGTCAATTTAGGGTTGGGGAGGGGAAAACGTCGACAACTGAAGGGAGGAGAAGAGGTCGACAGCTGAAGTGAAGGATGTGAATTGAGAAGGTTTTGTTGGTAAGGGCTGAAGGGGAAACAAGGTTGGAGAAATAGGGCCGATTGATACAAGGTTAAGCTTGGGCTTTGAAACAAAATAGACTAAATATCACTTAATTATATGTGAATGTAACGAAACAAATTGGTTGAGCTATTTTATTTGATTTAATTTAGTTTAAAGTAATTTAATTTAGTATGAATATATTGTGTTGAACTATATTTAAACTTTATTTACATCAATCCTTGCTACATTTTCATTAATAAATTATTGAAAACTGAAATTGGGATCAAAACCGAAACTGAAACTACCAAAATCGTCTGAAACTAGGAAATTTTGAATGAGCATAACCGAGTTCTCAAACCTTGCTTTCCACAACCTAATTAATAAAAATGATAGCTATACCAAATAAAAACAACTCTAGTCTCTTTTTTTCATACCAATCGATTATGTAGTGCTGAAGTCAACATGTATATAACAAATTTTAACAAGTGCTCTCGCTGAATAGAGGATCACTATTATTTTGAAAAAAAATATATCCTCAAATGTGATTTTGTATCACAAATCTCAACAAAAATGTTTTTAGCATACAGGTCTTCCGATAGAGCAATTTTGATGTAGTAGAAAAGTGTAATGAAACATGTGTTGTATTTTAAGGAAAATAAATGGATTTGAGTATGTTTCAGCAAACAATAACTAAACGGACTTGTATCAGAACTTACTACATAAACACAGTTGTGTTTTTGCCATGGTGGTAGACACTTGGAAAAATGTATAGGTCCAGTCTTAAACCACGCAGTTATTATTTTATCCAACGATCGTTCTCCTCAACCGTATAAAAAAACAGTTAAAAATAAATTGGCATGATTTAAGATCATGCCATTTTATTTTTTCTAAATATGCCACCATGGTGGAAACATGCATGATTCTACCATAGGTTTTGAATCAGCTATGTTTCCGTTATTGTTTGTTGATCAAGCTTGAATGAAATTTTTTCCTTAGTTTAAAGACGAAGTTTGGATTTGTACCTTAAAATATTCCAAAATAAGTAAAGCATACATCTTGATAAAAATTTTCAATTGCCATGCATTATAAAACTCGTCGATGCATTAAAAAATAATCCAAAAATCAATATGTAATATCACCGCTTTCCTCAATACGTCATTCTCTTTACACATAATGCAACTAAACAAATAAAAAAAGAAGTCAAATTGAAAAAAAAAATCAACTCAGTTCGTAAATATTTGGAATTTTTGTTGAAATATTTGCAGAAAAAAATAAAATATTCCCATAAGATATCGATCTTTCTCCATATTTGCTTAGAGATAATTGTATATTTTAAAAATGACTTCAAAAATAATCTTCAAATTACAATCCTCAATTTCAGGGCCACGAGGTCGACCCCTAACTGCTTCCGAGCACAAGGATCTCTTTTGATTTAAACAGCCTACAAGATTACCTAATTGATTTATGGGCTACAATCACGCCCAGTTGATTTGAATGGGCTATATTAACACCTTTTCAGTAACAGTTTAGTAGAGAGACTCAATAGAACTTTGATCTTTCGATCTTTGATTTCAAATTTACAATTGCACGGTTGCGTCTATAACTCTAATTAGCACTTGAATTTTTGAGAGAGGAAGGTAGAGTTTGGTTAAGAATATCTGAAAATTTAGAGAATAAATGGAGAGGAGTGAAGAAGATAATGAAAAGTAATTTAAAAATTCGTTTTTGGTTGGGTATATATAGGAAATCAGCAACCACGTCTAGTTAGGAAAGATTGTAAACGGATACACTTTTGAAATTTGAATTTTTGGAAAAAGACGGCTATCATGTCGACATGTTCATCCCCTAATGTCGTCATGCCTATGTATTTTTTGATTTTTTTTTGTTTAAAGCAATGGAGACGATGTTTAAATAAATCAAGGTGATTCTGGAGTTTGAACAAACTATTTTTTTATATATTAAAATAATATAATAAAGTAATAATATAAATTTAAAACTTATAATCTATAAAAATGATATTAAAACTTAATATAAAATTATAAATATAAATATAAGAATATTAACATTTAAGATATAAAACTATAAATATGAATATAAGAAGATAAGAAATATATTTTTGCTCGTGGACCAGGATAGGTGCACTAGGGAGGGTTTTACAACTCCGGTCGGTTTTCCTCCGAAACAAATTCAAAAATATATATATAAGAAAATAAGAATATTAAAACTTAAGATATAAAACTATAAATATGAATATAAGGAAATAAGAATATTAAAACTTAAGATATATATAAGGAAATATTAAAACTTAAGTAAATATTATAACTTTTGAGATTTCAAAACTAAAATATTTAAATCAGGGTTTAGTTTAAAATCAAGGAATGCTTTGAATAAAATAAAGGACAAGAGATAAAAACTGAGAAATATTTTGAAAATAGATCAAGGACTTTATAAATAAGTAATTTTGAAATCAACTGAGAATAAAAGTTAAGAAGAGTTTTGAAGCTAAAAGGAAATTTTATAACTTTAGTTTTTGAAGTTCCTACTTGCAGAATATCTCATCATGACAAACCTAGGTTCCCGCCAAAAATTGATTTGATTGTGGGTTCCATCCCACTGTAAGGCAGAAATGGGTACTATCCCATGAGGAAAATTGGAATAAAGATTTTAGTGCTATTTTGAAGTTTTAACAAAAATTCTAGATTTTAATATTCAACTTGATTTCTTGAACTTGAATTCTTGAACTCTCGTTACTCTTGAGTCTTCAATCTTGAATTCTTCTTCTTTGTAAATATCAATCTTGAATCTTTATATTGTACAGTCTTCAATAATCAGTACCTGCATATAATGTCTGCATATACATGCTGTATATTATTTCTAGAAAATAATGTTAGTATGTATTTTATAATAATAAAAGTAAAAAAGAGGTGGTTGTGATCAAGACCATCATCTCAGATTCTAACATGTTTAGCAAAATAAAATTTTATACTACTTTGGTCAAGTGTTTGTTTTTGACAAGGGAAAAATGGTTTACTAATAGTATACTCCCGATTAATATCATAGCCCCTTGTATGCTTCTCAGGGCTTGCCCTTAATGCAAGGGTCATAACTAACTAATTATTTGAATGTGTTGCAAGTAAACATGAGCAGTTAGTGACAGAAGTGAGAATCCATTAGCTGTGCTTCATTTCTTTTTTCCTCTTTAAGTAAAAGTTGTAAGACCAGCCACTTTGGTTCTGAATCTGGATGTTCATTCACATTTGGTCTCTGTTCTGGATTGTGGAGAGAAGTACTGTGTCTCTTATTTCCAAGCTTCATAATATGTTCCAACCTATTTTTCAATGGTATATAATCGACGGGGAACCATTTTAACTCATATGTGTTATCATTATCAATGTAATAATCTAACTAGGAAATTGTTCGGTCTTATATGCTATACAACCGCGTAATCAGTCAAATGCACATCTGCTTAATTGGGCACTTCTGTGCTTACCCAGTTTTATATATTATTTCTTTTTTAATTGTCTGTTCATCTCTCTCTCGATTGACAATGTTGTCTTACTAAGTCGTACCAGTTTGTTTCTCCGTTAGGTTTGCCTGCTGAAAATAATTATTTATGTTGTTGCAGTACTTGGATGAGAACAAACAGTTAATATTGGCGATTTTGGATAATCAAAATTTAGGAAGGCTGAATGAGTGTGCTCAGTAAGTACCTTAGATATGTGTTATATTGTTTTGTACTATACTGCTTTGGTATCCACATGTTGTTCCTTCTTTGGTTCTTGTCATTCTAGTATTGTGCATAAACATTCCATGGGTCTTTGCAAGTAAAAGAATATTGAAAACCAAAGCTGCCCTTTTCATTTAATCATTGTCATTGTGTGATTGTTGAAGTCATTGAACTATTTTAAGGTTGTTCCAGATGGTACTATCATGAAACAAGGGGGTAGACTCTGCTACATGAGGCCAAAAAAAAAGAAAAAAAAAAAAAAAAGAAAAAAAAAAAACATCGGTGGCTTCAATGGCCTAAAGGTTTTATGGTCCAATATTTCACTGCATTCTTGAAAAAATTACAATTGCTGAGTGTGTTTTAAAGTAAATTACTGTATCTGTAGCTTTTACCTGAAGGTTTGGTAACGTTTATACAACTACTAAAATTTTGTTTTGGAGTATAGTGTTTTAAAACCAGTTGTGAACTAATAATTGCTAGTAGAAGTTTTTGAATAGCTGTTTTAAATTTGATAAAGACGATTTCTGATTAAAAATTGTAAATTGGTATCAAATGCATTAATTTAGGCAGCTAACTATTTTTCTTGCAAAGAATTGCCAAATATCCTTGAAGCACTGGAACAAACATGAAGAAATGAAAATGTGCTACTGTGGTTGATGCATGTGCTTGTTTTGTGCAATCTTTTACCCCTATACACCTTGAATGACCTGTGACACTGTTGATTAAAAATATATCAGATACCAAGCTCAGCTTCAAAAGAATCTACTTTACCTGGCAGCAATTGCTGATGCTCAGCCTCAGTCTACTGCAGTGCGTCTCCAGGTTAATTCTATCATATCACTCTGGTGTCTTATTTTATTATTCAGTTAAGTTTTCAATACGGGAGAAACTTACAGATTTGATCTTGTGCCTAATCAGATGACGCCTCAAGGTGCAGCTGCCATGCCCCAAGCTGGAAACCAATTTATGCAGCAGCAGAGCCCTAATTTCCCTCCCAAAACAGCAATGCAATTTACTCCTCAACAAGTCCAAGAATTGCAGCAGCAGCAGCTACAACATCAACCACACATGATGCCTCCATTTCAAGGCCAAGCGGGAATGAGACCTATGAATGGAATGCAGGCAGCAATGCATGCAGATTCATCTCTTGCTTATAACAATAACAATAAACAAGATGCAGGGAACACAGCTTATGAAAATATTGCTGCAAATACAGATGGTTCCACTCAAAGGAGAACAGCAAACGACGATTTAGAGCCTTCTGCAGCAAACCCTAGAAGGTCGGAAGATGCCAGATCAACATGAGCTTTTTACTGCTTTTTTAGTTAGGTTTAGGATTAGGATTCTATGACGCAATATGTAGAATTAATGTCTGTGTAGTTGGTGACTACAAGTTATGGTTGCTGTATTCTGGTATGTCTGTCTTGCATTCATTGATGAGCTTCTGATTGTGCTAAAGCTCGGCTGCATGCATGTTTGTCTAATTGTCTGTATGTTTTACTCGGTTTTCGGTGTGGTGCTAATATAATTCTGGTAATATGGACTATGGGAAGTGATTTCTTTTAAATTGGCGCTGTAAAGGCAACATAGATGGGGTAATATAAAGTTCATGAGCAGCTGTGAAAAAATGTCCATGTTTCTATCTTTTTGAGGCTGTGCTTTTGACTTTTGTTAACAAAAGTTTCTCAAGAAATGTTCCTTTGTAAGGGTATATTATGTTTATGTTTCGTCTCAAGTGAGCAGGAGAGGGGAAAGGGCACGATTTATAGTTCCATTTAGTTTGTCCTACTCAATAGCACAAAAAGCTCAATTATTTTGTGCTTTTATTTTAACTTTCTGGTGGCAGTACTTAAAGCGGTCAACGTCGGAGAAATGATTTTACTAATGAATCAGTGTCATATTAGTTATTGGTGTACGTTTCGCTATGAGAAGTGCCATCCAAAATATATTCATAAGACTTCGTGGAGAATGCTTTTGAGGTTGCCAAACTTGCCATTGAAATCTGGATTAAACTTTAAGCATGCTTGTTTAGGCTATTCTTTTCCTTCACGCTCACTGATTTATTGCGCTCATGATCTTTCTCATAGCGAGTACACACACGCATATATATATATATATATATATATATATATATATATATATATATATATATATATATATATATATATATATATATGGTAAGATCAAGAGCACCCCAAATAGTACAGCATCTCTTTAGCTCTCCGATTTCCACCACATATTCTTCATTCTCTCTCTTCCCATTAACTATTTCTCCTTCCACTAACATATTTAATTATAAATGAGTGGTCCTTATTAAAGGGCAATTGAGATGCCACAAAATAGGGGTGCTATGTAACCTTCCTATATATATGTGTGTGTGTATATTTTTTTTTTTTTTTTTTTTTGAAAATTGGTATAGTTTTATTAGAGGCATATTTCAGCCCAAGAATTGATGCATGCCACATATCAGCCGACAGCGCATCACTATATACAAGCGACAAACGTGGGAATATTAACAGACAACGTGATTGAAATAAAAGAAAAACAAAACTACTTCTTCTCAAAATTAGGCATGGCGAACGATAATTTCAGCTTCGTCTTCAACGAGACATTCATGGCGGCCGCTGGTTTTGAGCTTCTAGACGTGATTCCCGCCAACCCCCTAGATCCGTTCCTCCAGTACGAGATCGTCTTGCTTCCTCTGATGTAGTGAGTCCTTTTCCTCTGGTTCGAAGAATTAAGTTAATTTCCACTTCTATCAGATTGTTAATCTCACTCACTGATCTTGTTTTGCTTTGAAATACACGTCTATTTCTCTTCTTCCAAATCCACCAACATGCAGTAATCAAGCTAATGCCGTATATTTTAACTTTAGCATCTTCGTTCGTCCAATTCATAGCCAGGTACGCAATAATTTCATGAAAGCTTGTATCTTGCGTATCAAAATTTAGTCTTTGCTGAATTTGCTTAAGAATTTCTCTAGAAAAACTGCAATTGAAGAATAAATGTTGGTGTGATTCAATGTTATTGTCACACAAGGTGCATGTGTTATCTGCAACAATACCCCAATTGTGTAATCTATCCTTGGTTGGTAAACGAAGTAGTATAGCTTTGTAAGCCGTATGTGCCACTTTGGGGGGAATTATTTTATCCCAAATTACTCTGTGCCAAACCACTTTGGGTTCATTGTCTCTGCATGCCATCCATGCGTCTTTTAAATTGAACTCATTGCTTGAATTCCACTTCCACATGTCAAATTCTCTGGCAATAAATAATGGCATGAACTCAATGTCTTTTTTCATCTCAATGCTGCAAGGGATTCTGTCACAATTCCATATGCCTTCATTAATTATGTGATTAACAGTCTGATTAGGACAACCATAAGCTGAGAAAGTGTCCCAACCCAAAGTGCTAATTAGGGATTTTCCATTTATCCATGGATCCCTCCATAAGTCAGTCTCATTGCCATTAGCAAATACACGTTCACAGTTAGCTGCTAGTTTTCTTCTTACTCTTAATATTGCTTTCCACGTTGTCGATGCATTGTTATCAATTTCCATGGTCCAGAAATTGTTTATAATGTATCTTTTCCCCATCCATCGAGCCCATAACCCTTGTCCATTTATTATTTTCCACGCTTGTTTTAATGTGAAAGCTTCCCTCATGTCTCGAATTCTCCTCAGTCCAACTCCTCCTTCTTCTTTTGGCCTACACAGATCATCATATTTAATCTTATGTAGTCCACCTTTCCAGATAAAGTCCGCACACACTTTTTCAATTTTACTTATTGATGAATCTGGGATTTGAAATGTCTGTAACCAAAAATTGATTTTTGCTTGAATAACTGTGTGTACTAATTCTATTCTTCCTGCAAAAGATAACAGTCTTGAATTCCAGCCTTGTAACTTTTCCCTTATCTTAGTGATGAGTTCAGCACACTCACTATCAGTGATTTTGTTTGATGAGAGAGGAACACCTAAGTATTTAACCGGTAGTTCACCTTTCTTCACCCCCAAAATGTCAAGCACATGCCTCTTGTTCACACAAAATTTGTTAAAGTAACATTTAGATTTTTGTTCATTCATCTTAAGACCAACATACTTCCCCAGATAATCAAAAAGATAAGTGATTTTACTCGCAGATTTAACATTTGACTTGGCACAAATTATCAGGTCATCAGCATACAACAGATGGCTTATTGATGGTTGGAAATTATGTATCGGTTGAATCTCTTTAGCATATGCTGCTAACTCCATCTGCAGTGAGAAATATTCCATTGCAATTGCGAACAAATAAGGGGATAGAGGATCCCCTTGTCGAATACCTCTGTTACTGGTAATGAAGCCTTTTGGTACTCCATTAATAAGAATAGAGAAAGTAGGGGTTTGAATACATTCTGAAATCAGTCTAGTAATCTTCTCTGGAAATCCCATGGCCTTAAGCATATGAATAATAAAATGACGATTTATTTTGTCATATGCCTTTTGCAAATCGACTTTCAAGCAGAATTTATCAGCACCTTTCTTGTTGAAATTTCTAACTAATTCATGTGCCAATAATGAATTTTCTGAAATACTTCTACCTTTAATAAAAGCACTTTGACACTCAGCTATCATGTCCGGCAGAACCACTTTTATTCTATTGCACAGAACTTTACTCAAAATTTTATACAAAACATTGCAGCATGCAATTGGTCTATAATCAGCAATTTTGGAAGGTTTATCATTTTTAGGGATTAAGCATAGAAATGTGTGATTGATTTCTCTGATAATTCTACCTGAATTCATTGCTTCTTGTATTGCTGACAGTAGATTGCTTTTCAGGTCGCACCAATGATTGTGGAAGAAAGCGGACCCGAACCCATCGGGCCCTGGAGCGGAGTCCACGCTGATGGACCAAACAGCTTTCTTCAACTCCTCCTCGGAAATTCTCCTGCACAGCATTCGACGACCTCTGGAGTTCAGAAGCCGTCGGGGATTAACACGGGGTAAGTCAGTTGCACATTCACCATTATATAGCTCATTGAAATAAGATACTGCTTCCTCTTCAAATTTCTTCATATCTGTTAGTGCATTGCCATCCTGGTCAAGAAGTTGAAAATTAAAGTTAGTATTACGTCTCACTGACATTTTAGTATAGAAAAATTTTGTGCATTCATCTCCGTCAGTTATCCATTTCTCCTTCGCTTTTTGTTTTAATTCAATCGCCTTGATTTTCAGTGCCTCAGTAAGTTATGTTCTGCATTGTTGATATTGCCCCCATGTTTCATCGCTAACATCACCACCATCTAGTAATTGTAACAACTCTGCATTTCTGTCTTCAAGTATTTTAATATGGTTGTCTTCTTTCACACGCGTTTTGTTCC